>JBBCBC010000008.1:26479368-27009287 GCA_037126765.1 Stenogyne calaminthoides | reverse complement strand
ATGTTTGGAGGTAAAAATGACCAAGAGGGCATTTGGAGACGAGGGAATAGAGCGAAAGAAGTGTTGAGATGGATTCACACAGATGTATGTGGTCGATGTCAACCAAAGAAAAAGGAGGTTATGAGTATTTTGTCTTTTTTATTGATGATTACTCAAAGAATGCGGTTACATTTTTCTTACGAGCGTAAATCTGAGACCTTTGAAATTCAAAAAAATTTAAGGCTCAGCGAGAAGAATCATAGGAAAAAAGCGTATCAAGTCTCTGCGATCCGATCATGGAGGAGAATACCTCGGCGATGAGTTTTTGAACTACTTGCTCGGTGAAGGATTGCATCGACTCTTGCACCGGAACCCTCAACAAAGCGGGGTTTGAGGCGAAGAAACATAACTCTTTTGGAAATGGTTAGATCTATGATGAGTTATGCGGATCTTCCCAATTAGTTACGGGTCATGCCTTGGAAGCGGCTGACTTATATTACGAACTTGGTGCCATCAAATCGGTTCCCAAAACTCCCAAAATTATGGACGAGGCTGAAGCCTAGTATGAGACACGTGAAATTTGGGGGTGTTAAGACCTCGTGTTGGACAAAGGAAGCCGGAAAATTGGATCCTCGTCGAGAATTAAAATTTGTTTATAGGATACCAGGAACAAAAGGGTGTATGTTCTATGGTCGAGGGATCAAAAGGTGGTAATAAGCACCCACTTTAGATTTTTGGAAGAAGACTATATATGAGCGAAAGAAAACCCGAAGTGAGATTACCTTAAATGAGCTAAGGGGCTAACCTCAATGCCAGTGTACAAGATGATATACCAAAAGCGACACACTTACTGGCCCTGGAACCTCATCGTAGTGGGAGGGTTGTGAAGCGACCGAAGATTCATGGGAATAGGAGAGTCCTCGGACTTGATTCGGACAAGATGAATCGAGATGCATGGACATATGACGAGGCAATCCAAGACAAGGATCGAGGTTCTTGGCAAAGACCATGAAAAACGAAATGGGTTCTATGTTTCATAACGAGTGTGGGAGCTAGCGAACCACTTAATGGGGTCAAACCCATTGGTTGCAAGTGGGTGTATAAGAGAAAAAAGAGGACGGACGGCGGGAAGGTGGAAACCTTCAAAGCAAGACTTCGTGGTGAAAGGTTATACTCAAAAAGAAGGGATCGATTATGAGGAAACTTTTTAGCGTAGCCCGTCTTAAGTCCATTCATATTCTCTTATCGATTCTTTGCGATCTCGACTTTGAAATCGGCAAATGGATGTCAAGGCGGCTTTCATAATTGAAGTCTTGATTAAAGAGATCTATATGCAACAACCCCAAGGCTTCATTGAAAAAGGCCAAGAACACCCTGGTTTGTAAGCTCGTGAAGTCCGTTTTACGGACTCAAGCAGGCATCGAGCTTGGAACCAATGTTTTGATCATGTTATAAAGTCTTATGGGTTCGATCAAAAGCGAGTTCGAAAGTTATGTGTATTAAAAAGCATGTCGAAGCTGCATTGGTATTCTTAGTACTATCGTGAGGCGACATATTGATCATCGAAGACGATGTGAAGGTGTTATCGGGCGTAAGGGCATGGCTTTCAAAATAGTTTGATATGAAGGACTTAGGGAAACCGCACACATCCTTGGGATCAAGATCACTTTCGAGATCGCAAGAAAAGGATGATAAAGGCTTATCATAAGCTTCATACATAGACCTTGTCTTGAAAGCGATTGACATGCAAGATTCCAAAAAGGCCATTACCTTTCGGACATGGAATCCATCTATCGAAAATGTGCCCTAAGGCCTAAAAAGGAGATAGATGACATGAAAGTCATTCCTTATGCCGGTATCGGAAGCCTTATGTATGCAATCTTGTGTATGCGAGATCGGATATCTGCTTTGCCATAGGCATGGTGGCAAGATATCAAAAGTAACAGGGGAAAAGAGCATTGGGCGAGTTAAAAACATTCTAAAGTATCCGAAAAGAACTCGGGATAGAATGTTGATTTATCGATCGGATAGTCAATCCCCATCCGGCTACGGACTCGGATTTCCAATCGGACATAGACTCGGAAAATCTACCTCGGTAGTGTGTTTTGCATGGGGAGGAGCCTTGACATGGAGAAGCGTCAAGCGAAATGCGTCGCATATTCTACCATGGAAGTCGAATATGTAAGCTAACTAGGCGAAGCCCTGTTTAGCTCAAGAACTTTCTAGTGGACTTGGATGTGGTTCAATTTGCCCGGCGAGAATCAACATTTATTGTGACAAATGCGGGGCAGTTGAAAATTCAAAGGAACCACGAGCCCACAAAGCCGTGCAAACACATTGAAAAAATACCATCTTATACGAGATATCGTTAAGAGAGGAGATATAGATGTGGCAAAGATAGCGTCGAAGATAACCTAGCGAGATCCATTCACAAAGTGCGCCTCTGAGAATACATTCGAGAGACATGTGGAAGGAATGGGTGTCAAGACCGATGCCATGGCTGCTTTGACTATAAGTGGGAGAAATCATTAGGTTCGTGTAGGTGACATTAGATGTCACGGATCTACCGAGACATGTTATGAAGTATACTTAAAAGCGGACTTTAAGTATAAGTGGGAGATTGTTGGGATTATCTTTGGAAAGTATGCTTTTTACTTTGTATAATCAAAACTGAATTTTGGACTTATTCTTGAAATAAATTGTTTATCATGATGCTTTAAATATTATCGAATGTTACATATATTTCTTGCATAAGCTGTTTCAATAATTAAATGCGTGTTACATTGTAGTTAATTTAGTGATACCGGATCACGAAGATTAAATTAAGGTCCCTTGTAACTAAAAATCGCCATTCACAACCAAGATGGAAATGAACAACCCATCGTGAAAGGTTGAAGTGTAAGGCTCAGATTGGCTTGTCTTGACCAAGAGATTACACTAGTGCATGGTGATGCCTTTGAATAGGACCTAAAGGAGGACAAATTCTTGGCCGGAACAAGGAAGAATTAGACCTCAATGGTTCGCTATTTCTTAATCTTCGTTCCTTAAATAGGATCACGTGTGATCGGTAACTATTGCTTTGAATTATCATGGGTAGAGAATCAACGAGATTCAATACTTTTTATCTTGGGCAATATTATTGGTCACATGTGATTGCTAAGATTTAATACGGAGAATGGTGTGCAAATACACTTGTTTGATTTGCCCCTTGGGAGGTTCATAAGCTTTATCATACCAAATCTTGCAAGTGGAATTATTTTTTCGGTATGGATAATAATGTTGAACCGTTCCTTGACCAAGGACAAAAGATATTAATTAATGGAAAGCTATTTCGATTGGCTTGAATTAATTAATGGGCTAGATAATCTTAAAACACGGGAAATAATAACAGGGAGTCATATTGTATGTAATATGGGTTAAGATGGATAGTCTGATATTAATTATGTAGTGGGATTAATTAATATTTATGGGCTTGAATAATATTGTGGCTCAATATTGATAATTCAAGATCCATTGGAAGGTCAATCTTAATTCTCTAAAAGGCCCCTAAGTAGCCCAACATATAGTCCAATAACGAAAAAGGTGTTTAAAATAAAATAAATATTGTTGCTTATTTTTCCTAATTATTTTCGAAATTTATAGATAAAAGGGGAGAAAGATTTTCTTTGAATTTTGTTATGGAATGAAGATATGTATTCTTGGAATACAAGATTATCTCATTAAATTCAAGAAATCTCCCACTTAGTTATTTATAAGGAAAATTTTGAATTTTTGGAAAGATAAAGGGCAAGAAAGATTTTCTTGATTTTCTTGAAAAGATATTATGGAAGATATGTATTTCTTGAAGTATAAGAATATCTCATAAATTCAAGAAGATCCAAATCTTGGATTCTTGCCTATTATTTTCGAAAATATCCCATAACAAAGAGTATGTGGGATTTTGTGGAATATTATAATTATGGGAAAAAAAAAATATGAGATATATTCAAGATTTCTTGGAGATCAAGAAAAGATTTTCCCACATTGTTTTTTGCCACAATTTTCGACCACCTATGCTCTATAAATAGTGGATGACTCTTTCATTCCCAAGTACAATTTCATGTGCTGGAAAAATTAGTAAATCCACAAATGTGGTGCAACATAATTTATTTTCCTTTTGTTAATTGTTCACAAGTGTCCTACCACCGGATAGTCGAACAAGAATTAAGGGAATACTTGGAAAGTTCTTTTGGTTAGTCTAATCGGCGGATCCTTTGCCATCCCAAGAGGTGCGTTCACGTAAACTTCGTAGAATTCGCATCGTGGGATTTCGTGAATTAATTATATGCATGATATGTTGTTGGATTATTATTTGAATTAATATAGGATTAATTCATCTTTAGTAATAATTATAAAATTAAATTTGTATTTAAATATTCACCCGAATAGATCTGCGCAACTTATTCCCCAACACTAGGTTGTGAGCAGTACTTTTAGTTACAAGGGGGATTTGTTAATTTAATCTTCGTGATGGGGTATCACTAAATTAACTACAATGTAAACTGCGTCTTTTTTATTGAACAATTATGCAATAAATATATGTAACATTCAATGATATTTAAAGCATCGATTGATAAATAATTTATTTAATAAATAAAGGAAATTGGTTTGGTTATACAAAGTAAAAGCATGCTTTCAATTATAACCCCAACAATCTCCACTTATACTCGAAATGCGCTTTTAAGTATACAATGAGTATGTCTCGTGTAGTTTCTAATGCGTGACATCTAATGTCACCTACTAACCTAATAATATCTCCCACTTATACTCAAAGCAGTTAAGTAACCGGTCTTGACACTCATTCCTTCCACATGTCTCTCGAATGTGATACGTGAATGGATGCTAGGTTGTCTTACGACGCGATCTTTGCCACCTCTATATCTCCTCTCTTAACAATTTCTCGTATAAGATGGTATTTCGCTTTCAATGTGTTTCTTGGCCTTGTGTGCTCTTGGTTCCCTTGAATTTTGCTGCTTTCAGCATTACAAATAAATAATGATTGTCTTTGGGCAAATTCGGAACTACATCCAAGTCCATTAGGAAGTTCTTGAGCCAAACCCTTCTTTCGTTGCCTCATGGCGACTATGTATTCGGCTTCCATGGTAGAATCGTGATGCATTTTACTTAACTTCTCCATGTCATGGCTCCTCCCCCATGCAAAACACTCTGGGAGGTAGATTTTACGGAATCTAAGTCGATTGGAATCCAGTCCGGTAACCGATGGGGATTAGACTATCGACCGATAAACTAACATTGTATCGAGTTCTTTTCGGATATTTCGAATGCTCTTAATCGCTGTCAATGCTCTTTTCTCGGATTACTTTGATATCTCGCCACCATGCCGGCGGCAAAAGCGGATCTCCGGTCTCGTCACAAGATTGCATACATAAAGTGCTTCCGGCGCGGTGAAGCATAAGGAATGCCTTTCATGTCATCTATCTCCTTTTGTGTCTTAGGGCACATTTCCTTGGATAGATTGATTCCATGCCTGAAAGTTACGAAGCCTTTCTTGGAGTCCTGCATGCTGAAACGCTTCAAGACAATGTCTATATATGAAGCTTGCGCCTATCACCATTCTCTTGCGATCTCGAGTGATCTTGATCCCAAGGATGTGCCCGGCTTCCCCTAAGTCCTTCATATCAAACTGTTTTGAAAGCCATGCCCTTACGTCTGACAGCACCTTTACATGGTCACCGATGAGCAGAATATCATCTACGTATAGTACTAAGAATACCAATGCAGTTCCGACATGCTTCTTGTACACACAACTTTCGTATTCATTTTGATCAAACCCATAAGAATTTATTACTTGATCAAAACATTGGTTCCAAGCTCTGGATGCTTGTTTGAGTCCATAAATGGACTTCTTGAGCTTGCAAACTAGGTGTTCTTGGCCTTTTTCAATGAAGTCTTGGGGTTGTTGCATATAGATCTCCTCTTCAAGACTTCCAGATTAAGGAAAGTCGATCTTGACATCCATTTGCCGATTTCAAATTCGAGATCTTGTGACAATCGACAAGAGAATGAGAGATGGACTTGAGCATTGCTATAGGTGAAAAGGTTTCCTCATAGTCGATCCTCTTTAAAAGTATAACCTTTACGCCACAAGCCTTGCCTTGAAGGTTTCCACCTTCAAGTGGGTCCTCTTTTTTCCTCTTGTATACCCACTTGCAGCCAATGGGTTTGACCCCATTAAGTGGTTGAATAGCTCCCCACTTTTCTGTTATGATCCATAGAATCCATTTAGTTTCTATTGTTGTTTGCCAAGAAACGCATCCTTATCTTGGATTGCCTTCGTCAGTAAGTCCATGGAGTGCGATTCATCTTGACACAGGACTAAGTCGAGGACTCTCTATCCCCCATGAATCTATCGGGTTGTCTCGTACGCCGGTTAGGTTGTGTAAGTGTGTCGTTTGGTATGTCATCTTTGCATCCCGTTGGCGAGGTTAGCCCTCTAAGCTCATTTAAAGGTAATCTCATACGGGCTTTCTTTTCGTTCATATAGTCTTCTTCCAAAAATCTAAAGTGGGTGCTTATTACCACCTTTTGATCCTCGGGACCATAGAACACACACCCTTTTGTTTCCTAAGGGTATCTATAACTTGACCTTAATTACGATCGAGGATCAATTTTTCCGACTTCCTTGTCCAACACGTAGGGCGGACACCCCCAAATTCTCATGTGTCTCAAACTGGGCTTGCGCCCGATCCATAATTCTTTGGGAGTTTTGGGAACCGATTTGAATGGCACAAAGTTCAGAATATAAGTCGTTGTTTCCAAGGCATGACCCCAGAACGACTTGGGTAGATCCGCATAACTTATCATTGATCTACCCATTTCTAAAAGAGTTCTATTTCTTCGCTCTGCAACCCCGTTTTGTTGAGGGTTCAGGTGCGATTAAATTTGGGATACAATCCTTCATCGACAAGTAGTTCAAAAATTCATCATTTGAGGTATTTTCGCCTCCCGCGATCGGATCGTAGAGACTTGATACGTTTTTCCCTATGATTCTCTGCTTGAGCCTTAAATTCTTTGAATTTGTCAAAGGTCTCAGATTTATGCTTCATAAGGAAAATGTAGTCGTACCTTGAGTAATCATCAATAAAGGTGACGAAATACTCATAACCTCCTCTTGCTTTGATTGACATTGGACCACATACGTCTATGTGAACGATTTCTAACACTTCTTTGGCTCTATTCCCCTTGGCTCTGAATGCCCTCTTGGTCATTTTACCCTCCAAACATGATTCGCAAGTTGGGATTGGTTCAATCCGGAGAGACTCCAATGAACTATCTTCTACCAACCTTTGAATCCTTTTTGGATTAATATGTCACAATCCAAGATGCCATAGAAGTGTCTCGTTCACGTCTGATGAACGTTTTCTTTTATCGGAAATAGTTGATGTGTTATAGGATGCATTTTAAGTGAGTGGTGTATGCAGTTAATTGTATAAAGATTATTCAACAACGTTCCATGACGGAGATAAATTTATCATAAAAGAAATGGTACTTGACTTTGTCAAAAGTAACGAATATCCATCAAGGTAGAGTTTAGAAACCGAAATTAAATTCTTCTAAAACTAGGAACGTAAAGAACATCTCTTAGAATTAAAACTCTGTCTTCAAAAGACAGGTGCACTTCTCCCACTGCTTCAGCTGCCACTCTCGTAGCATCGCCCAATGTGATGAGGATCTCCTCCCCACTAAGTTATCGGGTCCGCTTGAACCCCCGTAAAAGTGAAAACAAACATGATCGATGGATCCAGTATCCACCACCCATAAATGGGAGGCATCTGCCGCTAAACAAGTTTCAACAACTAGTGCGTGAGAATTACCTTTCTTTCCATTCCTTTTGGGTTTGGAAAATCTTGACCTACAATGTCCTTCTTAGACCCGCAATTTAGAATTTTTGTTTGTCGGTCTTCTTCTTGACACCTCTTAATGCCATTTTCTTGAGAACAAATTACGTATGGCTATCTCGCTTCAAGATTACGGTGAGTGAAGAATTTGTTAAGATCTATCATAATAGCTACAATGGTTTTCTCGTTTCGGTGTCGGTGTTGCAACACACTCGACGTTGAAGTCAAGATGATACACTTAGCCATTTTCTTGGATCCTAACCATTGCTTATGATGTGACTTATTTTCCTCTCAATCGTAGTCTTAGCGAGTCTAGGTTCGTCGAAACGAGACTTATGTGTGTTGCATGGTCAAGACAATATATAATTTCAATCAACATATTTTCCTATATAACTCTATTGACTTAAAGTATATTATGGTGGATTAAAAAGGTTGCGACATCTTTGAACTAAAATAAATAACTATTTGTATAAAGCACAAACATATCACAAGGTTCGATCACATGTATCATATTAAAATCTCAAAAAAAAAATATGAGCAGGGCATCAGCCAACATCTCAAAACAGTTTAAATAAGCCACGTGCGGTGGGTCATTACTTAAACACATTCAAGCAGGTTACAAACAAGAAACAGTTACAAACCTTTAATATCTGGATTAATAGTTGGCTCCCACTTGACCAATATAAAATTGACAGGAACTTCAGGGAAGTATATGCATATCAATTTTATACCTAAGTAATAACCATGATTAAATACAGAATTATTACTTTGCTTTGAATGAGCCTCGTGGGGAGGGTCATCGTCGCCACTAATAATAACCCACAATCATCCTTACGGAATTTATTCATGTGAAATCTATCTTTTTGGCCGTCCGTGGGGAATTTCTCCAAAAGAATCACAAATAAATAAATAATGGAGGTCAAAATTAATTCAATTTTATTATCCGGAATAAAATTGTCAATTAATTGTTTAAACATACTTAGTAATTTTCGAAGGTGAGATTTTTCAAAACATTTTCTCATGCATCGCATATTTAAACACAATTCAAAACAAAATTAAACACATTGGGCACATATATCCAATTGTCACGGTTAAATTTTGTCATGTCTTGATCTTGAGAAATCGTCTTTATGGCCTTCATCGTTCGTCCGAAAAGCTCCCCTTGACCGTTTCAAAAAATGCCTCATCAAGCCACATCACACCGACCCGGCTTCGTGGGTGCGGTGCCGTCTTACACTCCAAAGCCGTATTGATCGGATTGTCGTGCATCGGCGCAGATCGCCCAGTAGTGCTTTCGGCACTACCGGTAAAGGGCAACAAGATCCGCATCAAGCGATGCACCGCCTTCGCGTCGCCCGCCCATGTCGGATCCCCTTTGCATCGCCCTGCCTTGCCTGCGTCATCGTCTGTCGCCCGGCAGCTCAGCCCGCTGGCGCGCCAGCGCATCCGCCCGCCCGCCAGCGGTACTCGCTTCGAACACGATCCCACGCATTCTCATTCCCCGCCTCACCCCGCCGTGTGTCTTTGGCGCATCCGCATCGTCTTGGCGTGCCTACCATATGGCACGTTTAGCGGCGACACCGCTTGCACCCGGTTAGGATCTCGTCTTTTAATTCTTCGTCTCGCCCTCGTTTCAATCTGGTTACAATTTATTTGCAAAAAAATAAATAAACCTAGATCTAGACTAGTCTATTACATTGAATGAATCAAACAAATCTAATCTACTCGTGGATTTTCTCACGAGGCAAAAGCGAATTTGAGCAATCGAATTAAAAACCACAATTTATATGCATGCATAAATATAAACATTCATCAAATACCATGACAATTGGATACGCAAAAAGATCTAGCAATTCTACTATCAATTTCAAATTTAATGAAAACAAATTAAATTACAATTTAAAATTGAGCACGAAACCAGGGTTACGATACCAGTTGTTGGGGAATTAATTGCCCGGATCTATTTGGGATGAATATTTAAATACAAATTTAATTCTAACAATTATTACTAGCATGAATTAATCCTATATTTATTCAAATAATAATTCAACAACAAATCATGCATATAAACATTTCACATAAATCCTACGCATGCGGAATTACTACGGGTTTACGTGAACTAACCTCTCGGAGTTACAACCGTTGAGAAGATGGATCCCGTTCACACGAACACACCAAAAGACCTTCTCAAGTATTCCCTTATCCTTGTTCAACAATCCGGTGGTAGGAACTCGCAAACAATTTAACAAAAGGAAAAAAATAAAATTATGTTGCACCACCTTTGTGGATTTCTAATTTTTCCAACACATGGAATTGCACTTGGGGATGAAACATTCATCCTCTATCTATAGAGTGGGTGGTGGTCGAAAATTGTGTGTGTGAATAAGATGGGAAAATCTTTTTTTTCTTGGTCTCCAAGAAATCTTGAATATATCTAATATATTCTTTTCTCCATATTTAAAATATTCCAAAAAAATCCCACCTCCTCTTGTTATGGAATCCAAGATTTAGATCTTCTTGAATTTATGAGATATTCTCGTATTTCAATAATACATATCTTCCATAATATCTTTTCAAGAAAGTCAAGAAAATCTTTCATCTCCTTATTTTTCTTGATTTTCGAAAATATGCTTAATAAATAACCAAGTGGGAGATTTCTTGAATTAAATGAGATAATCTTGTATTCCAAGAACACTTATCTACATTCCATAATAAAATTCAAAGAAAGTCTTTCTCCCTCTTTTATTTATTATTTTCGAAATTTTTAGGAAAAATAGGCAACCATAATTTATTTTATTTTAAACACATTTTTCAGTTATTGGACATTATGTTTGGGCTACTTGAGGGACCTTTAGGAGAATTAAGATTGGACCTTCTAATGGACTTTGAATATCTAATATTGAGCGACAATATTATTCAAGCCCATAAATATTAATTAATCCCACTACATAATTTATATTGCACTATCCATCTTAAGCCATATTACTGTTAATATGGCTCCCGATTATTATTTCCCGTGTTTAAGATTATCCAGCCCATTAATTAATTTAAGCCACTGAAACAACTTTCCTTTAATTAATATCTTTTGTCCTTGGTCAAGGAACGGTTCAACATTATTATCCATACCGGAAACTAATTCCACTTGCAAGATTTGGTATGATAAATCTTATGAACCTCCCAAGAGGGCAAATCAAATAAGCGTACTCGCACACGATTCTTCGTATTAAATCTTAGCAATCGCATGTGACTAGTAATATTGCCCAAGATATAAAGTATTGAATCTCAATGATTCTCTACCCGTCATAAGTCAAAGTAATAATTACTAGCCACACACGATCCTATTTAAGGGATGAGGATTAAGAAATAACGAACCACTGAGGTCTAATTCTTCATAATTCAGTGCTGAAGAATTTATCCTCCTGTAGGTCCTATTCAGTGTATTAGTCATGCACTAGTGTAATCTCTTGGTCAAGACAAGCCAATCTGAGCCTTACACTTCAACCTTTCACGATGGATTGTTCACTTCCATCTATGGATTGTTGACAGCAGTACTTTTTTAGTTACAAGGGACTTTTAATTTAATCTTCTGTCATCTGGTATCACTAAATTAACTACAATGTAACACGTACTGTTTATTGAACAATTATGCAGTAAATATATGTAACATTCAATGATATTTAAAGCATCAGTGATAAATAATTTATTTCAGTAAATAAGACATAAATTGGTTAGGTTATACAAAGTAAAAAGCATACTTTCAAATTATAACCCCAACAAGTGGGAGTGAGATCCTCATCAATTGGGGGCGATGCTACGAGAGTGGCAGCTGAAGCAGTGGAAGAAGTGCAACTATCTTTTAGTAATAGAGTTTTAGTTTTGTGAGATATTTTTTACGTTCCTAGTTTTAGAAAGAACTTGATTTCGGTTTCTAAACTGTTTTTAAACGGATATTCTGTTTCTTTTAATATGCAAGTTACTATTTTTCAAAATAATGAGTTTATCTGTTCTGGAACGTTGTTGAATAATCTCTATACTATTAACTGTGCACACCAATCACAAAATGCATCCTATAACACATTAACTATTTTAAATAAAAGAAAGTGTTCTTGGATGTGAATGAAACACTACTCTGGCATCTAAGACTAGGTCATATTAATTTAAAAATGATCCAAAGGTTGGTACAAGATGGGTCATTGGAGTCTCTCTGGGTTGAACCGTTTCCATCTTGCGAATCCTATTTAGAGGGTAAAATGACCAAGAGGGCATTTGGAGTCAAGGGGAATAGAGACACAGAAGTGTTAGAAATCGTTCATACTGACGTATGTGGTACAATGTCAATTAAAGCAAGAGGAGGTTATGAGTACTTCGTTACTTTTATTGATGATTACTCAAGATATGGATACATTTACCTTATGAAGCATAAGTCCGAAACTTTTGTTAAGTTCAAAGAGTTTAAGGCCGATGCAGAAAAAATATAGGGAAAGAGTATCAAGTTTCTACGATATGATCGTGGAGGTGAATACCTCAGTGATGAGTTTTTGAACCACTTGTCAGATGAAGGGGTTGTATCCCAGTTGACTGCACCCGGAACCCCTCAACAAAATAGGACTTTGCATGAATTTATTTATACTCATGTATGTTGTTGGTTATTTGCTATTTGAATTAATATGTTAATTCATGTGCTAGCACTAAATTGTTTATTTAAATTTATAATTAAATTACACTTCAAATAGATCCGGGCAAAACGTTCCCCAACAACTGGTATCAGAGCCTCGGTTTTGAGCTCTGTAATTTAAATTGTTGTTCATTAAATTTAAAATTGGATAGTAGAATTGCTAGATCTTTTTTGCAGGTATCCAATTGTAACGGTTATTTAATGTGTTAATTTATTTCAAGCGTATTAATGTATGGTTTCTAATTCTACTCGTTCGAATTTATTTTTCCCGTGAGAAAATCCATGGGTAGATTAGGCTGTTTGATTTTTTCAATGTAATAGACTAGTCTAGATCATAGGTTTATTTATTTTTCCGTTAAATAAATTATAACCAGATCGAAAATAAAGATGGAGAATTGAAGACGAGATCCAAAATTGGGCGTGTGCGGTGTGCATCGCATGAAGATTGCCAAGGGAGGCACGCACACGATGCAAACACCACCGGACACACCCGAATACGGACGGACAGCCTTGTTGCGCCCAATGTGTGTGTGTGTGTGTGTGTGTGTGCTTTTTTTATGGATGTTTATTTTTCTTGTGCTCTTATTTAATTTGTTTAGCGTTGCGCACGCGCGGATGGGGCGACCGATGGGCTGTTCCGTCCTAGGGGGTGTGGCGTGGCGTGGAAGAATTATTTTTTCGAGACGAACGAATGGGAGAACTTCAAGATGAAATATTTCTCAAGATCAAGACAAGAAGAAATTAAACCATGACAATTGGATATACGTGTCCAATGTGTGTGTGTGTGTGTTTTTTTGTTTTTATGGATGTTTATTTTTCTTGTGCTCTTATTTAATTTGTTTAAATGTGTTAGCATAAGAAATCGTTTAAAAATCTCAACTTTAAAATTACTAAGTATGTTTTAAATAATTAATTTATTTTTTAAAATCAAACTAATTTTGACCTCCATGATTTATTTATTTGTGAAATCTTTTGGTGATTTTCCCCAGCAGATGGGCCAAAAGATAGCTTTCACATGAATAAATTTCGAAAGGATGATTATGGATTATTACTAGTGGCAGTATTGACCCTCCCAACGAGTGGCTTGCTCAAAGCGAAATTTAATCCTGTATTTAATCATGATTATTACTTAGGTGTAAAATTTGATATTAACTTACTCCCCATCAGAGTCCCTGTCAAATTTTATATGGTCAAGTGGGAGCTAACTATTAATTTTGAATTAAAGGTTTGTAACTGTGTTTGTTTGTAACCTGCTTGAATGTGTTTTAAATAACGGACCACACTCAACATGGCATATTTAAAACTATTTTGAGATGTTAGTTGATGCATGTGCATATTTTTTTGAGATTTTAATATATTTCATGTGATCGAATATTAGTGATAATTTTTTGTGATTAAATCGTTAATACAAAATGTATGTTTATTTTCAGTTCAGCATGTTACAACCTTTTAATAAACTGTTTAATATACTTAAAGACAATCAATTGTCTGGTGAAAACTTTTTCATTTGGAATCATAAACTATCAATTATCCTAACTGTACAACAACACAAGTGGGTTCTTGATATACCTAAACCCGAAAAGCCTACCGAAGATTCGAGCAAAACGAATAAGAAAGAGTATAATGACTGGGAGCGTTCTAATGAAATGGCAAAGTGTATCATCTTGATTTCTATGTCAGATGTGTTGCAACACCAACACCAGAACATTGGAACTGCTGTGAAAATTATGCAAAGTCTTAAAGCGATATTTCAATATCAGAACCGTATGGCTAGGCAGATCACCATGCGAGATATGTTATCGTAGAAAATGGTGGAGGGAACGCTCGTAAGGAACCACATTCTCCAGATGATGGCTCACCTTAACAAACTTGAGATTCTTGGTGTGGGATACGATGTGGAAATACAAATATATTTCATACTCCATTATCTACCGAAAAGTTTTGAGCAGTTTCAGCTGAACTACCAGATGAATAATCAGAAGTTCATGTTGCCTGATCTGCTGCAAGCTTTGGTTTCGGCTGAGATGATAATGGGGCACCAAAATCAAGCCTTGGTGGCAACTGGTCCTTCTACTTCTTCTAGGCCAAAGGGAGGCAAGAAGAAGGCAGATCAACCCAGAGGGCAAAAGGGCAAAACCAAGTCAACTCAAGTTTTGCCAAGGGCAAAGAGAAGGTGAACAATGGAGGAGGTGTCAAGAAGACTGCTAAGGGGAAGTGTTTCAACTGCGGTGAGAAAGGTTATTGGAGGTCAGCATGTTCCAAGCCCAAAATGGCCAGAAAGAATGGTGCACTAGTTGTTGAAACATGTTTAGCGGTGTATGCTTCCCATTCGTGGGTACTGCATATGGGAGTCACTGATCATGTTTGTTTCACTTTACAGGGGTTCCAGCTAACCCGACAACTTAGTGGGAGTGAGATCCTCATCAAACTGGGCGATGCTACGACAGTGGCAGCCGAAGCAGTGGAAGAAGTGCAACTATCTTTTAGTGATAGAGTTTTAGTTTTGTGAGATGTTTTTTATGTTCCTAGTTTTAGAAAGAACTTGATTTCGGTTTCTAAACTGTTTTTAAACGGATATTCTGTTTCTTTTAATATGCAAGTTACTACTTTTCAAAATAATGAGTTTATCTGTTCTTGAACGTTGTTGAATAATCTCTATACAATTAACTGTGCACACCACTCACAAAATGCATCCTATAACACATTGACTATTTTGAATAAAAGAAAGTGTTCTTGGATGTGAACGAAACACTACTTTGGCATGTAAGGTTAGGTCATATTAATTTAAAAAGGATCCAAAGGTTAGTAAAAGATGGGTCATTGGAGTCTCTCTGGGTTGAACAGTTTCCATCTTGTGAATCCTGTTTAGAGGGTAAAATGACCAAGAGGGAATTTGGATCCAAGGGGAATAGAGCCACTGAAGTGTTAGAAATCGTTCATACTGACGTATGTGGTCCAATGTCAATCAAAGAAAGAGGAGGTTATGAGTATTTCGTTACTTTTATCGATGATTACTCAAGATACGGATACATTTACCTTATGAAGCATAAGTCCGAGACCTTTGATAAGTTCAAAGAATTTAAGGCCGATGTAGAAAAAATAAAGGGAAAAGAGTATCAAGTTTCTACGATATGATCGTGGAGGCGAATACCTTAGTGATGAGTTTTTGAACCACTTGTCAGATGAAGGGGTTGTATCCCAGTTAACTGCACTCGGAACCCCTCAACAAAACAGGACTTTGCGTGAATTTTTTTATACGCATGTATGTTGTTGGTTATTTGCTATTTGAATTAATAGGTTAATTCATGCTAGTAGTAAATTGTTTATTTAAATTTATAATTAAATTACACTTGAATAGATCCGGGCAAAACGTTCCCCAACAACTGGTATCAGAGCCTCGATTTTGAGCTCTGTAATTTAAATTGTTGTTCATTAAATGTAAAATTGGATAGTAGAATTGCTAGATCTTTTTTGCAGGTATCCAATTGTCATGGTTATTTAGTGTGTTAATTTATTTCATGCTTATTAATGTATGGTTTCTAATTCGACTCGTTCGAATTCGTTTTTCCCATGAGAAAATCCATGGGTAGATTAGGCTGTTTGATTTTTTCAATGTAATAGACTAGTCTAGATCATAGGTTTATTTATTTTTTGTTAAATAAATTATAACCGGATCGAAGACAAAGATGGAGAATTGAAGACGAGATCCAAAATCAGTCATGTGCGGTGTGCATCTTGCGAAACGTGCCAAGGGAGGCACGCGCACGATGCGTACACCGCCGGACACACGTGGATACGGGCGCAGCAAGGCTGGCGAGCGCAGAGGCCGGGCGGATGTGTGGGATCGAGCGGAGCACGTGAGCGGGTGTGCGTAGATGCGCGCGCGAGTACACGGCTGGACTTGTGGCCGGACACTCTGAGACGGGCAGATGCATGCACGCACGGAGATGGGCAGAAGCTTGCGCGCACGGACGGATGTGAGATACTGGACGGGCGCGTGCAGACATGCCCGGGCGACGCAGACGGGCGACACCCGCACGGTTGACACGACCGGGCAGATTCAGGAGCCTATCCCGCCCGCGAGCTGGTCGAAGCACCGAGCGCTGCACGCAGATTGGAGGTCGATGAGTTGTTCCATCCAGGGGGCATGGCGTGGCGTAGTGTGGCAGAATTATTTTTTCGAGACGAACGAGTGGGAGAACTTCAAGACGGAAGATTTCTCAAGATCAAGACAAGAAGAAATTAAACCATGACAATTTGATATACGTGTCCAGTGTGTGTTTATTATTATCATTTTTTGTTTGTTATGATTGATGTTTATTTTTCTTGTGCTCTTATTTAATTTGTTTAAATGTGTTTGCATAAGAAATCGTTTAAAAATCTCAACTTCAAAATTACTAAGTATATTTTAAATAATTAATTTATTTTTTGAAATCAAATTAATTTTGACCTCCATGATTTATTTATTTGTGAAATCTTTTGGTGATTTTCCCCAACGGATGGGTCAAAAGATAGCTTTCACGTGAATAAATTTTGAAAGGATGATTGTGGATTATTACTAGTGGCGGTATTGACCCTCCCAACTTGTGGCTTGCTCAAGTGTTGCCAAGGGCAAAGAGAAGGTGAACCAAGGGGGAGGTGTCAAGAAGACTGCTAAGGGGAAGCGTTTACACTGTGGTGAGAAAGGTCATTGGAGGTCAGCCTGTTCCAAGCCCAAAAAGGCCGGAAAGAAAGGTGCACTAGTTGTTGAAACTTGTTTAGCGGCGTATGCTTCCCATTCGTAGGTAGTGGATATGGGAGCCACTGATCATGTTTGTTTCACTTCTGAGAGGTTCCGCTAACTTGAGCAACTTAGTAGGAGTGAGATCCTCATCACACTGGGCGATGTTACGAGAGTGGCAGCTGAAGCAGTGGGAGAAGTGCAACTATCTTTTAGTGATAGAGTTTTAGTTTTAAGAGATGTTCTTTACATTCCTAGTTTTAGAAAGAACTTGATTTAGGTTTCTAAACTATTTTTGAACGGATATTCTGTTTCTTTTAATAAGCAAGTTACTATTTTTCAAAATAATTAGTTTATCTATTCTGGAACGTTGTTGAATAATCTCTATATTATTAATTGTGCACAACACTCACAAAATGCATCCTATAACACATTGACTGTTTTGAATAAAAGAAAGTGTTCTTCAGATGTGAACGAAACATTACTTTGACATCTAAGATTAGGTCATATTAATCTAAAAAGGATCCAAAGGTTGGTAAAAGATGGGCCATTGGAGTCTCTCCGGGTTGAACCGTTTCCAACTTGCGAATCCTGTTTAGAGGGTAAAATGACCTAGAGGGCATTTGGAGCGAAGGGGAATAGAGCCACTGAAGTGTTAGAAATCGTTCATACTGACGTATGTGGTCCAATGTCAATAAAAGCAAGAGGAGGTTATGAGTATTTCGTTCCTTCGATGATTACTCAACATACGAATACATTTACCTTATGAAGCATAAGTCACGAGACCTTTGATAAGTTCAAAAAGTTTACCTAGTTGACTGCACCCGGAACCTCCCAACTGTACAAGTCGACATACCAAGCGTCACACCTACACAATCAGAACCTCGTCGTAGTGGGAGGGTTGTGAGACAACTCGAACGATTCATGGGGATAAGAGAGTCTTCGGACTTGGTACCCGGTGATAATGAATCAGACCCCTGGTCCTACAATGAGGCAATCCAAGACAAGGATGCAGATTCTTGGCAAACAACAATGGAAGCTGAAATGGGTTCTATGTATCATAATCAAGTGTGGGAGCTAGTCGAACCACTTAATGGGGTAAAACCCATTGGATGCAAAACCCATTAGATCCGGGCAAAACATTCCCCAATGTTGGTCCCGAAAATACCCAATTTAAAACTCGTAAAATCTCAATGGGAGGTGACTTTAAAATTTTTGCGAATGTGTTATGCAGATTTGCTAAAGTATGTATGACAGTTAATATGAAAGCAAATAAGAACACACATATTTTTATAGTAGTTCGGAGTCCAACTCCTACATCCACTCTTCCCTTCATGGGGCACCAACTAAACCAACAGATATTTATGGAGCTCTCACTCAACGGGACTTATCTCCCTCACGGGATCGCCTATAGATGTTTAATGAGTTCTCACTCTCTCGGGACTTATCTTCCTCACGGGATCGCCTATAGATGTTTAATGAGTTCTCACTCTCTCGGGACTTATCTCCCTCACGGGATTGCCTATTAACTACCTTACTTAACCCCTAATTCTCTCTCAAGAAAGGGTTTGAGTTTGGTGTTATTTTCAACTAGGTGAGATTTTCCCTTACATTGTTTTAACCTTTAAGCTAAGGTTGGGAAAATCTCTCTAAGCTTATGATATGACATTTATGCTTAGATATGATGAAGAACACTCTTGGGTAAATTTGGATATTTAATGTTATGTGTTCTTGAATGGAGATGCTTGAATATTTGGCTTTAATCTTCACTTTGCAGCATCCTCCATTATCTTCTTTTGAAGATAGTGCAATGTATTTGTAGTGTGGATTTGAATATTACCGTTGGAGAGTAAATTCAAATCCATACTAATAGTCATCCAGCTTTTCTTTGTCCTTTTGCACTTTTGCTTGCAACTTTATGTCACATCCATATATGTGTTGTCATCTTCTCATTGGCCAGCTTTTTGTGTGTCTAACGGATCGATCGGCTCACGATTTACGGTCTGGCGATTTACAGTCTCTTGAAATCTGTCTGCGATATCCGTCTTTGATTTCGATGCGATACGATCTGATCTATTTGAAATCTGGTTTCTTGATTTGATCTGGCGATTTATTATCTGCTAAAATCTGATCTGAAGAAATCTAGTCTGCAGATTTCTGGTCTCTTCTTCTGATTTCTGCATTGCATCTGCACTGCATCAGCAAACTGTATCAGCAAACTGCATCAGCAAACTTCTTCTTGTTCTGCTCATCAGTTTACATGGAACTCATAGTCTAATCTTGTTCTGATCAGTCCTCGTCTTCTCTTGATGAGTTCCCCCTCAACTTGTTACCTGTAAAATAAAACTAAGTCTAGAACACAAGATTTCTATACAACTTAGCTTGTCCTATTACATGGTGTTTTGGCATAATAATCAAAACTAAACTTATCCCAACACCCAACAACTGGTATCAGAGCCTCAGTTTCGAGCTCTGTAATTTAAATTGTAATTTAAATTGTTGTTCATTAAATTTAAAATTGGATAGTAGAATTGCTTGATCTTTTTTGCAGATATCCAATTGTCATGGTTATTTAATGTGTTAATTTATTTTATGTGTATTAATGTATGGTTTATAATTCGACTCATTCGAATTCATTTTTTCTGTGAGAAAATCCATTGGTAGATTAGGTTGTTTGATTTGTTCAATGTAATAGACTAGTCTAGATCATAGGTTTATTTATTTTTCCGTTAAATAAATTATAACTAGATCGAAGACGAAGATGGAGAATTGAAGATGAGATCCAAAATCGAGTGTGTGTGGTGTGCATAGCGCGAAACGTGCCAAGGGAGGCACGTGCACGATGCGGACACCACCGGACACATGCGGATATGGGCGCAGCAAAAGGGCACGCTGGAGAGCAAGGCGGATGTGTGGGATCGGCGGAGGGCGAAAGCGAGGCGCCTTGGATGCGCCTGCAGAAGTCTGGCCGGATGCACATGCGCCACAAGAGGGAGCGGAAGCATGTGTGCATGGACGGATGCGAATCTTTGGCGAAGTAGTGAGACACGTCCGGCGTATGATAGGCGACACCACGCGCGGTTGACATGGCAGGCGATTCAAGCGCATCCACCCCTTGAAGCTGGTGAAGCGAAGCTTTGATAGCGTCTTGGCGGATAGTGGTCGATGGGTTGTTCATCGTCGTATGGCGTGGGGTGGCGTGGCGTAGCGTGGCGCGTAATTATTTTTCGAGATGAGCAGTGGGAGAACTTCAAAAGCAGAAGATTTCTCAAGATAAAGACAAGAAAAAATTAAACCATGACAATTGGATATACGTGTCCAATGTGTGTTTATTGTTATTATTTTTTGTTTGTTTCAATAGATGTTTATTTTTCTTGTGCTCTTATTTAATTTGTTTAAATGTGTTTGCATAAGAAATCGTTTAAAAATCTCAACTTCAAAATTACTAAGTATGTTTTAAATAATTAATTTATTTTTTGAAATCAAATTAATTTTGACCTCCATGATTTATTTATTTGTGAAATCTTTTGGTGATTTTCCCCAACAGATGAGTCAAAAGATAGCTTTCACATGAATAAATTTCGAAAGGATGATTGTGAATTATTACTAGTGGCGGTATTGACCCTCCCAACGAGTGGCTTGCTCATGTGTTGCCAAGGGCAAAGAAGGTGAACAAGGGGAGATGTCAAGAAGGCGCTAAGGAAAGTGTTTATTTGTGGTGAGAAAGGTCATTGGAGGTCAGCCTGTTCCAAGCCCAAAAAGGCCGGAAAGAAAGGTGCACTAGTTGTTGAAACTTGTTTAGCGGCGTATTCTTCCCATTCATGGGTAGTGGATATGGGAGCCACTGATCAAGTTTATTTCACTTTACAGAGGTTAGAGCTAACCCGACAACTTAGTGGGAGTGAGATCCTCATCACACTGGGCGATGCTACGAGAGTGGCAGCTGAAACAGTGGGAGAAGTGCAACTATCTTTTAGTGATAGAGTTTTAGTTTGAGAAATGTTCTTTACATTCCTAGTTTTAGAAAGAAGATTTAGGTTTCTAAACTGTTTTTGAACGGATATTCTGTTTCTTTTAATAAGCAAGTTACTATTTTTCAAAATAATGAGTTTATCTATTCTGGAACGTTATTGAATAATCTCTATACTATTAATTGTGCACAACACTCACAAAATGCATCCTATAACACATTGACTGTTTTGAATAAAAGAAAGTGTTCTTCAAATGTGAACGAAACATTACTTTGGCATCTAAGGCTAGGTCATATTAATCTAAAAAGGATCCAAAGGTTGGTAAAAGACGGGCCATTGGAGTCTCTCCGGGTTGAACCATTTCCAACTTGCGAATCCTGTTTAGAGGGTAAAATGACCAAGAGGGCATTTGCAGCCAAGGGGAATAGAGCCACTGAAGTGTTAGAAATCGTTCATACTGACGTATGTGGTCCAATGTCAATCAAAGCAAGAGGAGGTTATGAGTATTTCGTTACTTTTATCGATGATTACTCAAGATACAAATACATTTACCTTATGAAGTATAAGCCCGAGACCTTTGATAAGTTCAAAGAGTTTACCTAGTTGACTACACCCGAAACCCCCTAACTGTACAAGTCGACATACCAAGTGTCACACCTACACAATCAAAACCTCGTCGTAGTGGGAGGGTTGTGAGGCAACCCGAACGATTTATGGGGATAAGAGAGTCTTCGGACTTGGTCCCTGATGATAATGAATCAGACCCCTGGTCCTACAATGAGGCAATCTAAGACAAGGATGCAGATTCTTGGCAAACAACAATGGAAGCTGAAATGGGTTCTATGTATCATAATCAAGGGTGGGAGCTAGTCGAACCACTTAATGGGGTAAAACCCATTGGATGCAAGTGGGTTTAGAAGAGAAAAAGAGGATCAGACGAGAAGGTTGAAACCTTCAAGGCTAGACTTTTGGTAAAAGGATACACTCAGAAAGAAGGGATCGATTATGAGAAAATCTTTTCGCCTGTAGCTATGCAGTCTATCCATATTGTCTTGTCGATAGCTGCACATCTACGTTTTGAGATCTGGCTGATGGATGCCAAGACAACTTTTCTAAATGGAAGTCTTGAAGAAGAAATCTATATGCCACAACCCGAAGATTTCATTGCTAAAGGCCAAGAACATCTCGTATGCAAGCTTAAAAAGTCCATTTATGGACTTAAGCAAGCATCCCGTTCTTGGAACTAATATTTTGATCAGGTTATAAAATCTTACGGTTTTTTATCAAAATGAGTTCGAGAGTTGTGTGTATAGAAAGTGTGTCGGAACTATCTTGATATTCTTAGTACTATACGTAGATGATATTCTGCTCATTAGAGACGATGTAAAGGTGTTATCAGACGTAAGGGTATGGCTATCAAATCAGTTTGATATGAAGGACTTAGGAAAAGCCAGTTACATCCTTGGGATCAAGATTACTCGAGATCGCGAGAAAAGTATGATAGGCTTATCGCAAGCTTCATACATAGACACTGTTTTGAAGCATTTTAGCATGCAGGATTCCAAGAATTTTTTTTTTAGGCATGGAATCCATCTATCGAAAGAAATGTGTCCCAAAGACACATAAAGAGATAGATGACATGAAAGGAATTCTGTACTCTTCGACAATAGGAAGCACAAATTCAGATTTCCAATTAGACATAGATTTTCGAAGATCTACCTCAGGTAATGTGTTTAGTTTGGGAAGTGTAGCCATGACATGGAGGAGTGTAAAGCATAAATGCATCACTGACTCAACCATGGAAGACGAGTAAGTAGTTACTTGTGAAGCAGTGAAGGAACGATTTGACTCAACAACTTCTTAGTGGACTTGGATGTAGTAACGAATTTGCCCAGCAATATCTACTGGAGACAGTTGCAAATTCAAGGGAACCAAGAGCCCACAAGGCCAACAAACACATTGAAAGAAAATACCATCTTATACGAGAAATCTTTAAGAGAGGAGATGAAGCTGTGGCTAAGATCTCATCGGAGGATAACCTAGTTAAACTTTTCACAAAGTGTCCGCCTCTCCGAATACATTCAAGAGACATGTGAAAGGAATGGTTGTCAAGTATGTCACCAAGCTGTTTTGAGTATAAGTGGGAGAAATATTAGGAACATGTGTAGGACATGTGACGTGCTCTATTATACTTAAAAGCAGACTTTGAGTATAAGTGGGAGATTGTTGGGGTTATACGTGAATGTATGATTTTACTTTGTATAACAGACTAATTTACTCTTATTTACTAAGAATAAATCTTTAATCACCGTTGCTTTAAATATGAATGAAAGTTATTTATTTATTGCAAATCGTTCAATATTAGTATATATTGCATTGTAGTTAATGTGGTGATACCCGATCACAGAAGATCACATTAACAATTCCTTGTAAATAAGTACATCTTCACAACCTAGTTGGAATTGAACACTCTATTGGTAGAGGTTGATGTGTAAAACTCAGATTGATTTGTCTTGACCAAGAGATTACACTAGTACGTTGTGATGTGCTGAAGTGGACCTACAGAGAGGATAAATTCTTCTGTACTGACTTATGAAATGAAGAATTAAACCTCAGTGGTTATTGTTTTCTTAATCTCAGTCACTTAAATAGGATTGTGTGTGATTAATATTTATTGCTTTGATCTATGTTGGGTTTATAATCAGAGAGTGATTCTATACTTTGTATTTTGGGCAATATTATTAATTACATGACAATTGCTAAGATTTAATATAGAGAAACGTGTGCAAGGAAAGTCTTGTTTGACTTGTCCCCTTGGTGGGCTCAAAAGTTTTATCATACCAAATCATGCATATGGATTAAGTTCCGGTAAGGAAAAGATATTAATTAATATAAAACTTTTCAGGTGGCTTAATTAATTAATGGACTAAATAATCTTAAACACGAAAAATAATAACCGGGAGCCATATTATCGTAATATGGGTTAAAATGGATAGTGCAATATTAATTTCATAGTGGAATAAATTAATATTAATGAGCTGAATAATATTGTGGCTCAATATTGTAATTCAGAGTTCATTGGGAGGTCCAATCTTAATTTTTCTAAAGGCCCCTCAAGTAGCCCAACATGAGTCCATTAATGAAAAAGTGATTAAAATAAAAGAAATTGTTGCTTAATTTTCCTATTAATTTCAAAAATATCAAGAAAAGAAAGAAGAGATTTCTTGAAAAGATTTTATGGCAAGAAGATAAGTATTCGTGGAATACAAGATTATCTCATAAATTCAAGAATCCTTGACTTTGACTTTTTGATTGGTAATTTTTGAAAATTAAAGAAGAAATAAGAAAGGAGATTTTGTGGATAATTACTTATGGAAAAGAGAATATATTGGATATATTCAAGATTACTTCTTGCACAAGAATTAAAGATCTTCCCATATATAATTATAGGGCACAAAATTTTCGCCCCCCTATATTATAAATAGAGGAGGATTGTTTTCTTCCAACAATAATTCCAGTCTTGAAAAAATTAGAAATCCACAAAGGTGATGCAACATATTTTTTCTTTTACCTTTGTTATAATTATACGTGAGTATCTTCCACCGGAGAACGAGTAGGGACTAGGAATATATTTGAGAAGACATTTGGGTTGAACCATCGTCTCAACGATTGTCTCTTCAAGGGTAAGAATTCGTGTAAACTCCTAGATTCCGCATGTTATGATTTTATGTGAATATATTTGTACGCATGTATGTTATTGGTAATTGTTATTTGAATTAATATGATTAATTCATGCTAGTAATGATTGTTTATTTAAATTTGTATTTAAATTACACCTCGAATAGATTCGTGCAAAACGTTCCCCAACATTACTTGCAAAATACGCTGATCACGCAAAAAGTTTCAAAAATCTATTCATCCCTTCCCTTTAGACTTCTGCTTTACTGAACCCATTCGGGACCTACATATTTTAATATAAAAATTTGTATATATATATTTTTTAAAATACATTATGAAATGCACCGAGTACTTGGTGCACATGAGATCCACTCAAAAGTATTACTCCCTTGAGAGAGTCTCTTATTGAATATTGTACCCCTATTGATATGTGCAATACACCATAATTAAGGTATTTTATTTAAAAACTCGCGGGTCGCGCGGGCGGGTTGGGTCGGGCAAGGGGCGGGCTATGGACTTCAGGTTGGTCGGATGGATATATATTTATAGAAGAATATCTTTATCAAATATGTGTTGTAGCCTAGTAGTTCAGGTCCGTTCTTAATGTATTTGGTCGCAGGTTACATTGTTATATTGTAATACATATTACAATATAACGTAATACGTATTAAAACATAACGTAACACATAAATGTTCATAAGGGTAACACATTATTTTTTATATGGTAAAACATATTACTAAAAAATATGTGTTACTACATGAACAAAAAATGTTATCCTATGAAGAAAAACGTGTTACCACATGAACAAAACCAGTACAAGCGCGAAAAGAAATCCTTAGTCCAAAATTACAGATTTAAAGAACAACTTGATGTGTTACTACATGAACAAAAGGAGTGTTACCCCTATGAACAATAGAGTGTTACTACATGAACAAAAATCAGTACAAGAACGAAAAAAAAATTCAGTCCAAAATTACAAATCTAAAGAACAACGTGAGAAAAATTAAGAGAAAAAAGAACGGAAGGACCTGTAAATTTGTCAGGAAGAGAAAACTGAAGAAAGCGAGAAGAATATTAAAGAATTTGAATAAGGAAGAAAAAAAATGAAAAAGAAGAACAAGAGAAGAGAAGTAAAAACCCAGTAACCCACCACTGTAAAATATGCATGGTAGATTGTGAGGATGAAGAATTCGGAAGCGCCGCGAGGAAGAAGAAACCTAGAACGCGAGGAAGAAGAATACAGAAGCGTGGATCCAAAATGGGCATGGCCTGACCGGTGAAAAATTAAAATATTCTAATTTTGGCTAATTGCACATAAATCATATTATGCAATATTGCATACAAGTTTTTGCCTACTCCCTTCGTTCTACTATAAGTTCCACGGTTTCTTTTTTAATTCGTCCCACAACAAGTTTTCTCTTCCATAAATAAAAAAAGTAATTACACTATCCATAATTTTTATCCCCATTTTTCACACAATATCACAAAAAATGTCACTCGTTACTCCACTCATTAATACTCCACTATCTTTTTCCTCTCTCCCAATACACCCAAACCTAGGGAATTAAACCAAAATCCTCCTATAACTTTGCATCTATATTGAAATGGTCCCATAATTATCAACTTTTTCAATTTAGTCCCATGCTTATTTAATTTGATCCAATTTAGTCTCAAACTGCCGGAGGTCGCTTAAAATTGTCCAAAACAACGTCATTTTGGACATGTGTCTTACATCTTCCAGTCAAAATTGCCTACACGCGCCCAAAATGACGCCGTTTTGGACAATTTTGAGAGACCTGCGGCAGTTTGAGACTAAATTGGATCACATTAAATACATATGAGACTAAATTAGAAAAGTTGATAATTATGAGACAATTTCAATAAATGTACAAAGTTATGGGACAATTTTGGTTTAAATCCCCCCAAACCTACTGTTGATTTTTATTATTTTATTATTATTTCTTAATTAAAGCACCCAAAAGTAAAATAATGAATTGGTGTATACCCAAAATAATTGTATTTTATGTAAAATTATGAATATTGTGAGGGTGCAATTTATGGAGGATTTCTTGTTTTTAGATGTGCAATAATTATGGGACGTCCAAATAAAAAGAACTGTGCTAATTATTAAAAGACGAAGGGAGTATAAAATTTTGCTACTTTATAAAGTATTTCCAAAAATATCATTTCTTATACTACAAAAAATGGAGTAAATCTCCGCTGAAACTTGTTCACAGTATGAAATGTATATCATTACATTCATAAATTTATATCATAACACACTCATATCATATTACACTTATAAATTAATATTATATAATTAAATGCTAATATTACTATTTAATGAGAATAATGATATTAGTTTATAAAAAATAATGATATTAATTTCATAATACAAATAATTTTTTTACGAGACGGTTTTGTGTAAGAAATATTAATTCCACTTTTGTCTTTTTCAAAGGGACAGCAACACACATGTGTACATCTGGAGTCATTTCTTAGTCACTACACGCACTTGCGAAAAAAATGGTCAAGATTTCTAAACCCTAACCCCTAAATAGTGAACCCTAAATCATATTTGTTCACAGTATGAAATGTATATCATTACATTCATAAATTTATATCATAACACACTCATATCATATTACACTTATAAATTAATATTATATAATTAAATGCTAATATTACTATTTAATGAGAATAATGATATTAGTTTATAAAAAATAATGATATTAATTTCATAATATAAATAAATTTTTTAGGAGACGGTTTTGTGTAAGAAATATTAATTCCACTTTTGTCTTTTTCAAAGGGACAGCAACACACATGTGTACATCTGAAATCACTCTTCTGTGCATCACATGCACCAATAAAAAATGATGCACTCTAAACCCTAACCCCTAAATAGTGAACTCTAATTCATATTTGAACCATTTAGTAGGAATTGAACCATTTAACCATTTTGGTAAAAGTGAACCATGAACCACTTCGAGGGGATTTGGGGTCGGGATTATTAAAAAATTAAAAATTAAAAAAAATATCTAAAACTGAAATTAAAATTAAAAGAAAACCGAAATTGAAAAAAAAAAGAAAAAGTTAAAACTAAAAAAAATTAAAAAAAAAGTTTTTAAAATTAAATTGCACCAATTTTATTGATGCATGTGGTGCACAGAAAAATTTGTCATACATCTAAAGTGGTGTTATTATAATATATAATTGATGTAGTAAAGCAAAGAAGTTAAGCCTGAGACTCATATTGTTAATTGAGGAGATAGAATAGAGAGAGAGAAAGATGAGGGGGATGGCTCTGATGATATGCCTATGCCTCCCTCTTCTTGTTTTTTCCAAAATCAACGACAGCCCTCTCATTTTCAACTTTGGAGACTCAAATTCAGATACTGGGGGCTTCACCGCCGGCACTGGTTTGGAGGCCGATTATCCCTACGGCCGCTCCTTCTTCCACCCTCCGACCGGCCGAGCAACTGACGGAAGGCTTATCATTGATTTCCTTTGTAAGTCACCGCATTCACCTATTTTATATACATAGATTCAACTTAATTACATGCATATATATATCTGAGAAAACTTATTGCGATTGATTTCTTAGTTATTTGATCATAGAAAACATGAATTTATTTTCATACACAGTCAATTTAGTTCTAATAACTTTGACAATGTTCAATTTTAGTCCCAAATTTAATCGAAAAATTCAAAACGATGTCGTTTTGCCGTTTTAATTTGGGGCTTTCGGGCGGATGATGAGACTAGACTGCCACTTGTGTTTTTTCTTTTTTAACAGTTGAAATTTCAGGCATGTAATGAAAAAAAATTTAAAAAAAAAATTAAAATTTGAACAGAAATGACCACAAGCGTGGCATTCTAGTCATAGCATCTACTGAAAACCCCAAATTAAAATGGCAAAACGATGCCGTTTTGAGTTTTCTAACCGAAATTGAGACTAAAATTGAATATTGTCAAAGTTATAGAGACTAAATTGGCTATAAAGAAATTTATAGGACAATTTATTTGAGGATAAAGTTATGAGACTATTTGTGATTCAAACTTAATAACTTGGGTCCAAAGAATTAATAATGGAATTGGGTATATATGCTCAATTAATTTACAGGTGAATATCTAGATACTCATTACTTGAGTCCGTATCTGGATTCCTTGAAACCTGATTTCAGAAATGGAGTCAACTTCGCAGCATGTGGGGCGTGCACCCTTCCTAGACACATTCTTTTCAATTTGCCCACTCAGATTCTTCAGTTCAAACGCTTTTACAAACGCTCTCTGGAGCTCCATTCTACCGGTAAATCAATTTAATCGCATTCCATATATTCACAATTTATTTTTCTTTCTTTTTAGGTAAGGTCTTATTTATACCGAAACATGTAACATGTTTTACTAAAGCGTGCAACTTATTTATACTAAAATATGCAACTTGTTTTCACTAACCCAAATTGTATATTTTAGTGTAAAAGAGTTATATGTTTTAAAAATGCACATGAGTTGCACGGTACACCTGGTGTATAGATGACTACTCTTTTCTTTATATACATGGACGACTTTTTATGACCAAATTTAAATAATTCTACATAGGTGTAAGAAATATGTTTGGAAAAGAAGACTTCAAAAATGCCCTATATACATTGGACATTGGACAAAATGATCTATCGGGTTCATTTGGCTCCCTTTCATATGATCAAGTCATTGAGAAGATCCCTTCTTTTATATCTGAAATCAAGGATGCGATATGGGTGAGTCCTTCTACACCTTTTTATATACATACGTATATATTTAGTTATGCTTCAAAATTTTTTTTGAAAACGTATAAACATTTGCTTGAGAACGTTCCAATTTAACCTTGTGACTTTGTCAGAATATGGTGGTTTTTGCTCCCTGTTGTCTTGTTTATTTGTGAAATCCTTTAACAAAATGAGTGAAACACCATTGTCAATGCGACTTCACACTATTCATTGGTCCCTCTTTTTACGTTAAATTTTAAAATCAAGATTTTTACCCGTTTTTATACTATGCTTTAAACAGAAATGGTCAATTACGTCTACATGAGGTGAAACATGCTTCCATAAAATTAAGTGCATCATAAACCAATTTTGTACATTTTGATTAAGGGACAAACTCTTTTATGCCTTTATTTTATAGTTCAAATTCTTTTTTGTCCTTAACTTGATTAAAAAAAAAAACTATTTTTTGCCCTTTTATGACATTTTTACATTTGAATAGAGTGATCGTGCATAGGCCGGTCGCACATAGGTCGCGCATGGGTTGTGCATTGGCCGTGCGACCTATACGCAACCTAGTGGGATGAATAGTGGTAAAAATGTCATAAAAGCGGGAAAAAGACTTTTAACTATAAAAAAAAGGCATTTTTGCATATTTTCAGTTTTATCAAAGTACTATTGGGTTGTGTTCACCAGTGTTTACAAAATGCTTCTCACTAGCTCAACCACATGGCCGCATTAGGTAGTTTCTATCACTGACTCTTTCAGTAATATCCAGCACCACCTCATTTCATTTCTACCTTGAGGTGCGAAATACTTTTTTTGGTTTGTGAACAATGAGTTTTAAAGAAATAAAGGACATCAAGATTCACTCTTATTTATAAATCATAAAATATACCTACACATATAAAATATATCTTGTAGAGAGGAGACTAACTAGTTCAAGACTTCTAGCTACTCATAGTACGTATAGCTTTACACTCTCTATATAAACTAAACTCACAACAAGGTTTATTATTCTTTTTCACTTTAAGTAGAAGAAGATTCAGGATGTCCTTTTCTTTTCTCTTGGCTTCTTAATTATATAAAGGCTTAGGCGCCTCCCACTTGCTATACTTGCATTCTTAGTTGTGTTTTAATATGTTGTGTTAATGACATCGCTTGGTCGGCCCTGAGTCGTTATTGGCGGCTCTTGCCGACCATCAATATTTGTATTTAGTTGGTGATAAATGATCTCTTCTAAGGCTCTATTTGGATGGATGAATTTGAAATTCATGGATTTCACACACAAATGATTACTCTTCAATGGATTTACAAATATTTAGATTTGAGAGTTTAGTTTAAAATAGAGGGATTTCAAATCCTCATCAAAACTTAGTCATTTGAAATTTCCTTCTCTCTACCCTTTCTCTCTCTCCCCCCTTCACTCTCTTCTCTTCTCTCTCATCTCTTGATAATTCATCATTTGAAATTTATGCTTTCTTACCTTTATTATTTTTCAAATTCATTCATTTCAAATCTTCTCTATCCAAATGAAGCCTAAGGGTTTTGATCGTTGTCTTCGTGTCGCTAGATGTCGACATGGGGTGCAACACAAAATGCTTCTTTAGAGAATCTTATAATGGTGCTTCATGTCATAGGGTTAAGTAAAAATGATTTGTTCAATGAATTTGAAATGTCATGAAATAATGCTTACATTATCCATCTCTGTGAGACAAATGCAACCTCCCCAAGCTCTTGATATGGATACTTCATCCTTAGTTAGGCCGACAACTAGTCAATTAATTTGTCCTTGGTGCCTTAATGTAGGGTTAAGACACTCTTGTCTGATCTTTATAGGTTTATGAAATGGAAGGAATAATGCTTTGTTCTGTCATTGAAGCATTCATCCTTCCATTTCATGAAGCTATAGAGACCAAACAAGAGTTGAATGACACAACACAACATTTATCATTCCATTTCATGAAGCTATATATAGAGACCAAACAAGAAAGCTTTAACCTACATTAAGGCACCAAATACAAAACCACTTGTTGTCGCCTAACTGAGCCAGAAGAGCTTGGAGAGTTTGGGTCTATCTCACGAAGATGGATAAAGTTAAGTTTTAGTTCAGTATATAACAAAATTCAACAAACAAATCATTTTTGGGCATTAAAGGAAGCTGAGATGGGAAAACAAGTTATCCACGTTTGAAAAATATGGGGAGAAAAATATGCAAAATGATTCATTTTGAAAGATAGCATGAGCACCTAAACGATAGTTGTGCTACTCAAGAAAATCGTTGTTCAGAAAAAACTTTCCAATTAAAAAAGATCAACCAGAGAAGGAAGAACTTTTGAAAATAGAGGATATGTTTTTTAGAGAACGCAAGGGGTTTTCAAAAATTGAATTGAAGATAAAAAAAAAAAAAAGAATTTAAAATTTAATAAATGGCAAAGTATAGGGTAAAAAAGTTTCACACAAGAATTTGTGAAACTGGTTAAGGAGTATGAATTATATTATTAAAGAGTATTAGTTGTGATAATTGAAAGGTGTGATTTTTTATTATAAAGAGTATTACTCATTACACTGAAGAGTGTGACTTATATTACAGCAGGGGGTATTCATAGTGATAACTAAACGGTATGACTTATACTACAAAAATGTATTAATTATCGTAATAACTGAAAGATCATGCCTGTAAAAATAAGGAATTAGTTTCACGGTGAACAAGTTTCACGGCATGCGTCCAACTCCTAATAAATTAGTTATGTAGTCAAGAATAAGACATCCACTATTAATTGAAAGTGTGGGTCCAAATTAAAATTATCCTCATGATGAGGACAAAAAATGAATCATCTAATAATGTAATAATATTGAATATCTGATATGTACCCTGCTATTAAAAGAATGTAGAAAACAAATCAGCAAAATTTGGAATCCCAAAGCATAAGACATCAAGTAGTGGAGGGAAACAAGTAGCATGTTTTTGACACTAATGTATTAGATAGTAGACAATAGTGAGGCTCTTCACGTGAAGGCAATATACAAAGGCACTTACCGAGGATGCAAGTACAGCAAGTGAGAGACTTATATAAGAAATCAAGAAGAAAATAAGAAGGCTTCATAATTAAATCATCTTCATTCCCCTACTTAGAGTGAGAAAAAAATTAATATCTTGTGTGAGCGTGGTTAATACTCCCATTGTCCGTCTCTAATGTTCCCATTTGCTTTCATTAAGGAACATTGTATTAAATGTGTAATGACTAGTTGAAATATGTTAATGTACAAAAATACCCCTAAAATTCAACTTTATGAGTAATTATAATAGGGTGTGACAACATAGCTTACAATTAACAAAATGAGAACCAGAATGGCAAAATGAAAACCTTTGAAGGGGACTGTGGGGGCATATAGAGAGCCCAAAATTACTATGAGTAGTTAAAGAAATAAATTTCATTCCTAAATGAGATTTATCTATGTAATATTTTTATGTGTTTTAAATATGAATAAGACTTTCTGCCCTATAATGTTTTAAATCAAAAGTATTTCTTAGTCTTTTGAAGGAGTCTGTGACATAAATCATTTGCTGTAGTCATGTGCCTGTGCTGTGAGTGACAATTCGTAAAAATCGGTGGACACTACTCAATAGTAATTTTGTCAAAATGTATGAAACTGGTTTACGATGCGATTAATTTATGGAAGCATATTGATTCTGACATGGACATAATGGACTATTTCTATTTAATTCATAGTAGTTAAAATATATATATATATATATATTTATTTTGATATATTCAATGTAAAGGTGAGACCAATAAATAGCGAAAAAGTCATCGTTGTCATGGTACATTTTGTTTCAGTTTTTTTCTTTGCCATATTTTTTTCTCACCAAGTCTCATGTTTACTTGGTATACCAATCTTGGCTTTCACATTTCAATTATATTTCAATTATATTAGTCCGCATGTTTAAACTATTTTAGCCTGCACGTTTCACCTTTTTGTCCAATTGCACGATATATTTATTGCACAAATATCTACTATAGATCGGCATTATTATGAATGTGAAAGGCTGAAAGCCCATTAATTTTGTCCTCTCGTTAAATTATTAATATTCTTGTGGTCCCAACTATAAATCATTTCTACTTCGTCCTTTACCTTGCAGCATCTAGCGGAAAATTTCACTAATTCCTACACTCCCGTCCCCATAAGACTTATCATACTTACTTTTTGCTCGTGTTTTTATATGCGAGTTGTTTATTAGTATTTGAAATAATAAAGTGATTTTTAAGGTGGGGTATGATAGTTTTACCCCTCCTCTGTCATACGCATTTCTTAAAATTATTATATTATTTCAAATAATAATAAAAAACTCGTTCACTAAAATACGAGCGGAACAGTAACTGTGTAAAGTCTTCCAGGACGGAGGTAGTAAAACATTAATAATTCATCTTAATCACCCATCTCAAATCGTATGCCTAAATTCTTAATTATATCATATCTTCTTTTTTTACCTATCTTACAGAATATTATATTTTATTATTTTTAGTAATACATTATTTGATAATCATTAATAGTGTTGATCTTTTCAAGTAGTCAATTAAAGTTTATTAGAGAATTTTTTGCATAACTTAATTAGAGCTTCTATTGTGCTAAAATTTTCTAAAAAAACTATTTACAAGTTTACGAGTTTGACTATTTATATCTGTAAGATTGCATTATGATTAATGTATAATTAATTTTAGGCAATATATGAACTTGGAGGAAGGAATTTTTGGGTGCACAACACTGGCCCTTTAGGTTGTCTGCCGCGAGAGCTTGCCCTTAGAAGCAAAGAATTAAGTGCAAGTGATTTTGATGAATATGGATGTGTGACATCAATGAATGAAGGTGCAAAAGTTTTCAACACCAAACTAAAAGATCTATGTGAAGAACTACGATCACAAATGCACAACTCTACTATTGTCTATGTTGATGTATACTCAATCAAGTATGATCTCATTGCGAATTCCTCAACTTACGGTAAGTTCTCCATGAAATTCAAAAAATAAAGAATATGTGTAATATCGGGTTAATTGCATAAAAAAAAATATCTAATTTTTTTTTAAAAAAATCTCTAGTTGCAACCATTTGATGAATAAAATATTTTTTTCATTTTTTTCTTTTGAAAACATTTTTTTTTTTTAAGAAAAACAAATTTTGAAAAACATTTTTAAAAATTCTCTTGCTGCTACAGTTTTAAACTTGGGGGAAGCTCACCGTCTAACTACTCAAAATATTTACAATCATTAAATTATTGAGCAAAGTTAAAAAGAATATACGTGGACATCAGATAATGCTAACAATACATTTTTTATATATTGTTTTTCTTAATTAAAAAATCAAAATTAAAAAAATGAAATAATATTTTATTTGTCAGTCTTAGTATCCTACGTGGATATCTATGTGTCAGTTCGGTAGCCATGTCATTTAATTATTGTCGAAAAAATTGACAAATGCTTCTAATTGCAATGGAAGAAAAAATATTGTAATTGATGCAATATACCCTAAAATAATTCTTTTTATTTTGTGTTTAATTACTAATCGTGTATATTATATATGCAAAGGTTTCACGAATCCACTAATGGCATGTTGTGGTTACGGCGGACCACCTTACAACTTTGACTCTGAGAGAACATGTCTTACGGGGGGATATACAGTGTGCAACGAAGGAATGTCATACATAAGTTGGGATGGAACTCATTACACTGAGGCTGCAAATGCTATTTTTGCATTCAAAATCCTTTCAACACAGTATTCGTCTCCCCCACTTCACTTTAATTTCTTTTGTAACAATGTTACAATTTCTTCAATGTTAGCTGATTTTAACATCAATAGATTAGTCTTCTAGAGATAGACTAGAATCTTAGGCCCCGTTTGATAGTAATACAAATGCTAAGAAAAATGCTTTTTACGATATTTTATAACATTTTGTAAGTTGAATAGAAGAGAAAGACTTGTGTGAAATATTGCACACTAATCTTATGTGCAATCTAAGCTAAAAAGGGAAAAGAATAAAAAAACTCGCGGGTCGCCTATGGACCCGGGTCACCCGACAATAACTCGCGGGTCGCCTATGGACCCGGGTCACCCAACATATACACGCGGGTCTCCTATGTAAAACAAAATCAAAACGCATCTCACATATCAAAATCAAAAAATCGATCGTGGCGTCACTGAAACCAAAACTTGCACCGCAATTAACACTCAAAAATCACAAACGCAGATAAAAAACACAACACAGATCGAATCACGAAGAAGAAAACAGGAAGTAAAGCACCATAAAAACAATGGAAAATTCAGAAAACATGAAAAATTCCGAAGATTTGATAGTAATCCGAACAGAATCAGCTAATTCATCAGTACCAGGTAAAAAATGCATACATCCTTCGCAATGTTACCAGAGACCATAAACGTGTTGTGATTCTATTTTCGAGCATATGTGTGTGGTTGTTACTGCATTGGAAAAAGTGTGTTACTTCATGAACTTTTAATTGTTACGGTATGCGAAAATCTGAGTTACTTCATTAATAGTGTTTGCTTCGTGTTACTACCTGTAGTTAATTTTCTACTGTATGCTAATATGAATGTTACTACATGAACAACAATACAGGAAATGCCATTATACAACTGGAGGCAGGTTCATCAGATTGCATAAATGAAGAAGTAAACACTGATTTTGATGAATACAGTGGTTCATTAATTGGGATGAAAAGAGGACAGTATGCTTGATGTATGACCTATACCGTAAACATGCACGGTCTAAGGGATTTAGTGTTAGAAAATCAATAGGGATTTTGTCTAAAGATGGCAACAGGGTATTGACATCGAAACTGTTTGTATGCTCTTGTACTGGTGAAAAGAGATCAAGAAATGAAGAACAAATTACAACTTTCAAGAGAAAAATGTGTGGAATTACTAGAACCATTTGCAAAGCTCAAATGAGGGTAAAACTTACTGAAGATGGACAGTATGAGGTGGTAAAACACATACATGAACATAATCATCCACTGACAAGAAGAGAATGAAATCATTTGCACCGTTCTGAAAGAGCAATCAAAGAGGGGAAAGCAATTGCTATCACAGAAATGACATCATCTGGATTATGACCGTCTGATTCATACAGATATCTAGCATTGAGTACAGGAGGTGAAGATTAAATAGGACACACAATGAAAGACCACTTGAATTTTGTACATCGTACAAAGATGAAGAACATAGAAGGAGGAGATGCAAAAACTTTCATGGACCTAATACAAAACCAAGAGGATGAAGAGAATCAGTTCTTTTACAGGTGTGTTACAACATTTTTAAACCTATTTTACTATATACTATTTATATACAGTGCTCAATATGTTTAATTCATGAATGTTTGAAAAATTGTGTTACTTTAGGGTTCAAATGAATGATGAGGGCAAGATGAATAATATTTTTTGGAGAGATTCAATGATGAAGGAGGATTTTGATTTATTTGGTGATGTGATGGTCTTTGATACAACATACAGAACCAACAGATACAAAATGATATGTGCACCATTTATTGGAATAAACCATCATTGGAAGAACACGATGTTTGGCTGTGCGTTCTTATCCGACGAGAAAATAGAAACTTTTGAGTGGCTATTTACAATGTTCAAGAAATCAATACGTGGAAAAGGTCCAGTAACAATATTCACTGATCAGGATCAAGCAATTTCAAATGCAATAGAAAAGGTTATAAAAAACAATTGTCTGACAAAAAAAATATATGTTACTGTATTAACAAATATAATGATACTATATGTTTATAATTGTGTTACTGTATCTGTAATGTTTCAGGTTTTCCCTGAAACAAGACACAGACTCTGTCTATGGCACCTGCAACAAAATGCAGTGAGCAAATTTGCAGAACTGAAATGTGATGACACATTCAAAGAAGCATTTACCAAATGCTTATCGAGATGTGCTACCGAGGAGGAGTTTGAGGGATGTTGGAAGGACATGATTACAAGTTATAACTTGGAGAATCACGCATGGTTTACAAGAATCTACTTTGAGCAAAGACTTCTTCTCTGCAGGATTATTGTCTTCCCAAAGGAGCGAGAGTACAAACAGTTCAATCTCTTTCAAAACAAACAAAACGACTAGCTTGACAAAATTTTGGGGTGTTTTCAACAAAGTAGTAAAAGCATGGAGGGCAACAGAAACACAAGATAACTTCAAGAATACAACAGTGGAGCCAGAATCTTCACTAAAAATCAATGGAATGGTGAAACACGCTGCAGAAATATACACACTTTCTCTTTACAAAAAATTTGAATGAGAATTTCTGAGAAGTATTTCTTGAACTTCAATGATTGAAAGGGTTATGGACACAACAATGGTGTATGTCGTAACAAGAAATGGTGTGTTGAACAAAGTCACTTATGATTTTACCATGAAGTATGTCAAGTGCACTTGCAAAAAGTTTGAAGAATGTGGTCTACTGTGCAGCCATTGCTTATATGTACTACATATAAATTTTGTGAACAGAATACCATAATTGTACATAAAGAAAAGATGGACTAAATCTGCAAAGTTGGAAGTTTGGAACAGAAACATAGGCACAAAAGAAAGCTGGAAGGCTGATAGTTGCATTCCGTGGCGTCATGAGATGGTAACAAAGAGTTACAACCTCATTATAGAAAGTGAAAGGAAGCCGGAAGCACAGAAGATATTAGAGGAAGGGTACAACAGGGATTATATAGCTATAAAAGCCTTACCATCAGAAGAAAGTCCACAGACTTCTATTGATTCTACACGAGAAACAGCTATACTAGACCCTAAACGCACAAAAACAAAGGGGAGAAGACAAAGAATAAAAGGTCATTTCAAAAACAACAAGAAGAAGAAGAAAGGCATGGAAGCAGCAAAGGGATCAGGATCAAAGACCAATGAACTTGGATCAAGGACACCAAACCCTCATTTATTCTGATATATTTTTATTGAGATATTTGTGTTACTATCACATTATTCTTGAACTACTACATGTTCAGAAAGTGATACTACCAAAAAAAAAATTGATATTTCTGTTGCATCATGGATTATTATTATTAAATTTGTTAACTGTTTGAATGTGTGTTGTTGTATGAAATTATAATTAATACTTAAACTATACTCATATATGTGTTACCACTTGTTTACATTGTGTTACTGTAGAACTTTATTAAAATTCTTGTGTTTATTCATATATGTTACCATATGTAATAAATGTGTTACCACATATTAACAATGTTTGTTACTGTATTGATTTCTAGTGTTTATTAATGTATTCTTATTATATATATATATATATATATATTTATATATATATATATATATATATATATGTTGCATATTAACAATGTTTCAAAATGAATATATATTCTATATATATATATATTCATTTAATTTCTAGAGTTTATTGATGTGTAGTCATTTAATATAATGAATGTGTTACCACATGTTTATATGTGTGTTCTTGTATTGATTTCTAGTGTTTATTCATTTGTTAGTGTTTAATATATATATATATATATATATATATATATATATATATATATATATATATATGTTACCACATGTTTTAAAATGTGTTACTGTATGACTTCATTTAATTTCTAGAGTTTATTGATGTGTTACCATATGTTTACATGTGTGTTACCATATGTTTACATGTGTGTTACTATATTACTTGTTTAATTTATTAAGTTATTAATGTGTTACCACAACATATACATATATGTTACGACATATTTAAAATGTGTGTTACTGTATAACACAACAAAAGAAACTTACTTCATATTTACCTTAGTGATTTGTTACTGCACCAAAATCTTCATTACACATTATATTGATTGTATAAGAAGATTGTTCCTGGTGAGACAGTTTAAGGGTGTGTTACTATATTACTTAAAAAAATATTACTATACTACAAAAAAGCATATCCAAACCTATATACCTTCATGCAGGTATATAGATCATGTTTGTTAAGTAAAAATATTTCACCTGATGACAAAATTAAAAAAAAAACATAAAAAAAGATGGTCATAAAAACATATCACTTGTAAAAAAGTAACACAAAAAACATAAAAACAAAGGACATCTGTTTTTTCTTTACAATGAATCAGCCTTGTTAGCTACCAACATCCACCAACCCAAACCCCTTCATCAAAAAATGAGATTTGTTAGCCCCCAAACCATTATCAGCAACATATTCACCACTTAAAAACAAAAAACAACCCTATCAGATTATCAGTTTTTTGTCAGAAAACAATGCCCCCCATCCTAACCCCCAACATATCATCAAAACATCAGTTTATAAAAACAAAAAACAAGAAAACATCAGTTTGTCACAAAAAATACTACTTCTTGGGTGGCCTTTGTCTAAGATTCTTCTTGCGACTTTCGGTAAGAAGTTGTTGCTCCTTCTTCTTTTTCACAGCATCTTCTTCATTTTCACGAATCTGTTTCACCAAATCAGGCTTGTTCACATAAAAGTTATAGACCTTATCCATGACTTCATCCGTATACACGTTTAAATCAGACATAACAACCCTTGCACAAATTTCAAATCTAAGGTCTGTCCTGATATTAACCTATGAATACGAAAAAATACACAAAAGGAAGAGACCATAAAAAACCCTGTTCAGATAAATAGAAAAAAAATAAAAAATACACTAAATAAAAGATGAAACAGTAATACACCTCCAAGAGATTAGGCTCTGTATATACAATGCCATCAAAGTGAATGATATGGTGCATCATAAAAAACACCACAATCCTTGTTCGATTCAACACTCTGCCATGGGAAATTGATATGTTGAACTTGATACATTAATCATCACCTTTGTTCGGAGATGAATTTAATAAAGAAGTTTTGATTGGATCCCAAAAACCCCTGAGTATGACATGTTCAGGACAATCTTGATAGTCTGAGTCAGGATTCAGTATAGATTGTTCAGGAAGTTATCTGCACCATGTATAGTCAGCAGATATAGATTAGGTTAGATTTTGAAGTTACTGAAGAACTGAAGACTCAGGAGATACTAAGTAACTGAAGAATCAGTAGAACTGAAGACTCAGAAGAGACAGAAGAACTGAAAGACTCAGTAAGTAACTGAAGACACTGAAGACTCAGGAAGACCTGAATGTTCAGAGGCATTGAAGAAATATCTCTCTGAATTCATACAAAACTGAGGAAAATGCTTATTTTCAAAAGGATAGATATTGTCCAAACATTCAAAGGCAGACAAAAGGAACTAAGTCTAGGTGTTGTTTAAGGTTGTCTCATTCAGAGAGATTGACCTAAAAGAGCCGTTTTTTTCTACATTACATTCATCAAGACAAGAACCAATCGAGGAGGAAGACAACATGTACTTTTATCGACCTTTGAAAGCGACGGGACCACAATTATGTCGGTAGTACTAAGTTCGCATCGCAAAAATTGGTGATTGGCTACATGGCTGCATATTTCCTAAAACATGCAAGGGAGTGTTCAAACCCTAAATATAGTCGTTCATCAAACACCAGAAGAGGAAACTCATGAAGCTATCTCCTCCAACGGATAGTTTTTTAAAGAGTGACCATAGTGAAAGTTGCCTATAAATACCAGTGACCTTCTACATTGAGAGGTTACAGGAAATTTCAAAGCAACTCAAGAGCTCATTCGTATTCTTGCAAATTGAAGCACTCGAAAAACCTAGATTTTCCCATGTGTTTCACATTGGAGAGAGCTCATCCACTAAGCCTAGATTGATAGAAATATCCAAAGCTTAGTAGAGATATCCTAGCCTTTGCATTTGTTCTTATTGTAAAGGATATCTCACCCTAGTTGGAAACCAACCCAAAACCCAAACCCTTCGTTAAGGTAGTTTGTGTGTGATTTGTTGGTGAGTTAGAGTTGTAAAGAGTGAGTAAGCTACAGTGAGTTAGCCAGAAAACTCTAGAGAAGAAGTTAGTAAGCTACTTGTGGTAGTTTGAACACTTGTGTGTGTTTGAGTTAGTAAGCTGCAGTGAGTCAGCCAGAAAACTCAAGGTAGAAAAGTGAGTAAGCTACAGTTAGTTAGCCTGAAAGCTTTAGGAAGTGGTTAAGGAATTTCTCTGAAGATCAGAGAGAGTGGAGATTGAGAATGCAGGCTCAGTCATCATGCCTTCTAAGAAACTTTCTATGTTCTCTGTTGAGAGCTATGACCTATGGAGATTGAGAATGCAGACTCATCTGTATTCAAAACATGAAAGAATGTGGAGAGTGGTTTCTGAAGGACCATTCAAATTTACTGTTGTGAATCCCAGAATCACTGATACTGAGAGGAATGATCCCAGAGATGAATTTCCAAAGCCTGATGACCAACTTACTCCTGATGAGAGAAAGTTAGTCAATCTGGACTACATTGCTAAAGATACTTTGTATATCACTATTGATGATGGTGTTATGGGGATGATCTCTCCTTGTGAAACTGCAAAGAAAATTTGGGACACACTTGCTATTATGTGTCAAGGCACAGATCACATTAAGGAAAACAAACTTTATGTTGCTATTGGAAAGTTTGATAGCTTTGAAATAGAAGATGGTGAATCCATTGACAAACTTGAAGTCAGATTCACTAGCATTATGAATGATCTGAATGCTCTTGGGAAGAGATACCCACAGAGGGAAGTGACACTGAAAATTCTTAGAGGAGTATCTACGAAATGGGATATACATGTTGTGGTGATTGAAAACAACAAAAATATTGATTCCATGCCATACCAACAAGTTTTCTCTGAACTGAAAGCTTATGAGTTTGTGATTGACAAGAAAACTAAGAAATCTGACAGCAAAGATGATTCTTCATCTAGCAAGAATGTGGCTTTTAAAGCCAAAGAGAAATCCTGTAAGTCTAGAGAGTCTGAGAACTCACTTGCCAAAAATCAGGATGAGCAGGAGGATAGGCTAGTATTGATGGCAAGGAGGTTTGAAAGACTCAATAGCAGATATGGGAAATATAAGAAATATTACAGGAATCACAGGTACAAGAGAAACTCAGAAGCTGAAGACAGATCCACTGAGAAAAGGAAGGACCAGAAAGGTGAAGGATCCTCATCCAAAAAGAAGGACTCTAAGACCAAGGAGGAAAGTGATCAGGATGATGACAACAACAAATGCTACAACTGTCAGAAGAAAGGTCACTTCCAATATGACTGTCCTGAGCTGAGTGCTAAAGAAAGAAAGGAGAGACAAGCCAAGAGAGACAAAAAGATCTCCAGCAAGAAAGCTATGATTGCTGAGGAAGAAGAACAATCTGAAGAAGGTTCCAGTTCCTCAGATGAGATTTTCTTAGATAGTGACAGTGATGATGTCTGTCTTATGGCTGTGGAGGAGGTAAATTCTTCTATCTCTGTTGTTGCTCCTACACAAGCACATGAGTTCTCAAGTTCAACTGTAAACAGTAATTTTGACCTGATGGATTCTTTTGAGAATCTTATGAAGGACTATTATGTGTTACAAGAACTGTTCACTAAAACTCAAGAGCAGAACAAGGAACTGACTGCTGAGAATCTGAAGTGGAAAGACTCTAATAATGCTGAGATCACTTCTCAATTGATGGGAACTACTGATGAACTAGATGTTCTGAAAGTACAACTCTCAGAAAAAGAGAAGGTGATAGAGAGCCTGAATGGAAAATTAGAGAAATCCACTGAGGAAATTCAGCTTATCAGAACTGAGTTCAATGACCTCTTTGAGAAGCATGAGACTCTAAAGAAATGTGAGGATAGTGGGCAGAGAAAGTTAGCTCTATTGAATTCTGCATCTAAAGTAAAAGATGAAATTCAGAGTTATCAAAGACCTCCAACTATAAAGGCTGGATTGGGATATAATCCAGGGGGAACCTCACAAGGTCTTCTGAATGTTGCTTCTAGTAGCACCAAGACTGTCTTTGTTAAACCAGTGGCATCAAATCTTCTCACTGAAGAACAACCCAAGGTTTTAGACAAGGGTAAAAGACCTATGGTTTCAGAAAAACTGAAGGTTCAGGGAAGAAAGCCCAAACCTCAGGAAAAGGCTAGAAAACCTGAACACTCGGTAGGGAATTTTTCGGCCAAGATGCTTCAAAGCCTCGGGCTAAGAATACCAACTGAAGAGATCTCACTTTGAACCATCGAGGAATTTTCGGAAGAGAAACACTCGGCCAGAGATATTCTCATTTGAAAAGACCAAATCCTCAGACTTGAAAAGACCCCAATTTGATCTGACAGCAACCTAAACCCCACTTGCCTAAGGGTAAAGGTTTCCTGAACCCAAGTCAGCAGAGACAGAGACCAGTTGCACCAAAGCCAAGGCACTTGAACAAAAAGCCTGAACCCAAGAAGAACTCTAAGGCTCATGTTCATGCTAAGGCTAGCACTCATACACAGGGTACTGCCAAGGCACCTAGGGTGGTGAATGTGTATGTAGATATTTATGGGAGACAAATTAACCACTCTAAAGCAATTAGAGTTATCGAGGTGATTTTGGGTTCAAAAAGTCTAAATTTAACTTTGGTAGGACCCTACACCAAATGGGTACCTAAGAACTGATCTGTTTTTTAGGTAAAGGAAAAGAGCACTGAGCTGAATGAAGACAACATAGCCCTGATGAGTGGAACTCTTGAAGTTGACTCTGTTCATATCCATGGTGTTTCATATGTGTCTAGCCTAAAGCATAATTTGTTTTCTACCAACCAATTCTGTGACAAAGGATTCAATGTTGAGTTCTCAAAGAACTTATGTTATGTGAAAGACAATGCTTCACAGAAAATTCTACTGACTGGTACTAGAAAAGGAAATGTGTATCTTGCTGATTGGAGTTCAACTCCTAAAGATACATATTTGGTTGCAAAAAGTTCCACTGATACCAGTTAGTTGTGGCACAAAAGACTGAATCACTTAAACTTCAAAACCCTGAACAAACTTGCAAGATTAACACTTGTGAGGGGGTTACCAAATGAAGTGTTCAGTAAAGATCATGTATGTGATGCCTGTCAGAAAGGAAAGTAAATCAGAGCATCTTTCAAAAGCAAAGTAGATGTTTCTACTGACAGAATATTGCAATTGCTACATATGGATCTCTTTGGTCCAGTGACACCTGTGAGCACTAATGGCAGGAAATATACACTTGTGGTAGTTGATGACTACTCTAGATACACATGGGTCATATTCTTACTCGAGAAAAAGAGACTCGACACAAAGCTGCTGAACTATTGAAAAGACTCAAGATCTTGAAAAAAGAATCGAGTGTGGTCAAAATCGGATCGATAAAGGAACCTGAATTTATCAATCATATTATATCTGATTATTGTGCAGCAAATGGAATAACTCATGAAACATCAGCTGCAAGGACCCCACAACAGAATGGTGTTGCTGAAAGAAGAAATAGGACTTTGAAAGAAGCTGCAAGAACTATGATTCTTTGAAGTTGATATTCATAAGAGATTTTGAAATTTGAAATTTATCAACCTTTGCATCTTTACTCTCAAAAACAGATCCATCTTGACCAAGAATCAAGGAAAAACTCCATATGATTTTGTGGAATGAAAGGAAACCTCTTTTTTTTTCTTTTTTCGTGTGTTTGGTTGCAAGTGTTTCATACACAATAATGGTAAAGATCGGTTGAAAACATTTGATAGCAAAGGCGATGAAGGAATATTCTTAGGATATTCGAAGTCGATAAAAGCCTTCGAGTTTACAATTTGTAGGACTCTTATTGTGGAAGAAACACCTCATGTTGTTTTTGATGAATCTACTTGTGTTCAAAAGCAGGGAACAGAACATTTCGGAGAACCGACTAAGAGAATCACCGGACTTAGCACGAAAAGGAATGATAAAACATCCTCCGAACACGAAAAAGAAGAAGTCGGTCACTTTCTATGAATGGAGTGAATCGGACTTTCTCGGACAAAGAAGTCCGAGGATTGAAAAACTCGGGATGGTGAGACCCGGGATGGAAATTCTCCTTTGAAGAAAAGCTAACCTGCTTGAAGGCGACCAATCTGAACATACACTAATTCAGACTCAGGTATGTAATGCCGATGAAGATGTGGTCACAGCTGAGGCAAACTCTGAATCTATCAACCAAGGGGGAACAAATGTCTCGACAATGTTTCGAATAGAATTTCCACGAGGAAGATGATTCCCTTTCTCCTTTCTGTTGTTCCACGAATTTGATGAACTACTGAACCTAACATTTTCGATGTTGAGGATACTCTTGAAGGGGAACATCCAGGAGAAAATGGTTAGATAGTCATCCTACAAGTCAGATTGTGGGTGATCTATCAGAAGATGTTAAAACAAGAAGGTTCCATGGAGAAAGTGCTTTGTTCTGCTGCTTCCTATCAGAAAAAGAACCTACTGATATTGAAGAAGCTCTACAAGATTCAAACTGGATTTTTGCTATGCAAGAAGAATTGAATCAGTTCACAAGGAATGAAGTTTGGGAGCTAGTGGACAGACCCCAGAGACACAATGTGATTGGAACTAAGTGGGTGTTCAAGAATAAGAGAGATGAAAACAACAACATTGTGAGAAACAAAGGCAATTTAGTTGCACAAGGTTATTCCCAAGAAGAAGGCTTGGATTATGATGAAACCTTTACTTTTTGTTGCAAGACTAGAAGCCATCAGATTGTTTCTTGCATATCGCCCCCACATGAAATTCACAGTCTATCAGATGGATGTGAAAAGTGCATTTCTGAATGGTGTGCTTAAGGAAGAGGTTTATGTGGAACAACCTCCTGGTTTCAGACAGAATGACCAAGTTTACAGGCTCAGAAAAGACCTTGTATGGTCTTAAGCAAGCACCTAGAGCATGGTATGATACCCTTTCTCAGTTTCTCACTGACCATAGTTTTATTAAAGGAATTGTTGATAGAACTTTGTTCAGGATAGAAGATGGGAAGGATATTTTACTTGTTCAGATTTATGTGGATGACATCATATTTGGATCTTCGAATCATCAGTTGTGTGAAAAGTTTTCTACTATGATGAAAGGAAAGTTTGAGATGTCTATGATGGGGGAGATGAATTTCTTTCTTGGACTTCAAGTGAAACAAACTAAGGAAGGAATTTTCATCAATCAAGCAAAATACACGGAGATCCGATTGCAAAGTATGGTGTGTCTGAGATTGCAATGCGGTTAGAATTCCCATGAATACTAACTATAAGATGGATCTCGATCACGAAGGTAAATCGATAAATCACTTCGATTATAGAGGATCATTGGATCATTCTATATCTCTCCGCAAGTAGGCACGATATAACATTTGCGGGTTGGGATATGTGCAAGATACCAAGTTAATCCTAAAAATTTAGTCACATGGAATTCGCAAAGAAGATTACGAAATATCTTAAAGGCTTTGTGAATAGAGGATTATGGTATCCAAGTGATGATAACCTTGAATTAACTTGGTTATTGAGATCTTTCGATTATGGAGGATGTAGAATTGATGAGGAAGTCTACCACGGGAACTTGTCAATTTCTTGGAAGTAAACCGATATCATGGTTTTCAAAAGAGACCTCGATAGCAACCAGTAACCAAGATTATGAATACACATGGTGCTAGGAAGTCATTTGTTGTGCACAAATTCTTTGGCTCAGACAACAATTGAGGGATTATAAGATTATAGCCAATGAAGTACCTATATTTTGTGATAATAATAGTGCAATTGCTATTACACAAAATCGATGTGCACACCGGATGTAAGCATGTTGATATCAGACATCACTTCATCAGAGACCATGTTGAGAAGAAAGACATCAGAATGGAGAAAATTCATACTGATAAACAGAGAGCTGATATCTTGACTAAACCTTTGGCTGAATCAAGATTTCAGGAACTATCAATTGAATTAGGCTTGTTGGATCTAGGTGAATAAGGCAAATCTGAAAAATTGAAGGTTTTCAGATGCATGAAGTTTTTCAGGTTTTACTGAAAAACTCAAGATAAAATTGAGAATCCTGAACACTGAGTCTTGGGAAACTAAGTTATCCTAAAGTTCAGTACTCAACTGACATTTTATCATGATCAAAAACTCAGTAAGACTGATGGAGAAAATTAGTCTGAAGAAGTATTGACTCATGCACATCATTTATTGTCCAAAACTGAATCTCAGTAATCATTGGCAATAAATGACAAAACACCTGAAGGAATAATTGGCGGGACGTTTGAAATTCTCTAGAAAAGTCAATGATCTGCAGGAACAATAATTAAATGCACTGTTCATTAATCACCAAAAAGGATAAATTGACGGCTAAGTACTTGCGAAACCGTCCTTTCAAATACCCGTTTTAGCCGGTGTTTAATCTCAACCGTCGATTTCTTTATCTACGCGATTTTCCATAAATCAAAATCCTATATCCATTACAAAGAACCCATTCAAGCCTTATTTCAAAAAAAAAAAAAAAAAAAAAACTTCGTCTTCGCAAACACTTTGCTTCGAAACCTTCGATTACCCAGAAATCTCATATCTCAAAAACCCTTCACTCAAAATTACCAAAATGACACTCTCTGTCTACCACAAACTTGTCATTTCTAATAAACCTTGGTACGAGAATGTTGTTTCTCTGAAAGCACATCCAATGCAACTCACGAGGAGGAGGCGTTGCATATGATTCATTTGGCAAAGCTTACATGTCTAGTCGCAAATCAACCAGAGGCCGAATATGCAAAAGAGGTAATTGAGTTTGTTTCTAATATTCAGTTAGATGATGAGAATTGCATAGACTCTAGAATTACGGTCTCGCATTTGGAGCATGTTTCAAAATATGTGGATTTCGTTAGGGAATTGTATATTATTCCTAAGAATCTGAATGCCATATATGAGTTAAATGATAGAGGTGAAGACCCTACGGTATACATGATGGGTAGGGAATAAGAGTATTTGGATAAAATTACTGAGCATCCGGTAAAGTTTGAAGCTACATTGAATAAAAAGCATTTGAAGCCTAAATATCGGGTATTGTTAGATATTGTAAGCAAATGCATCATGAGTAGATCTGGTAGTTTCGAACAGATAAGCACGCTGAAGTTAAGGCTAATGGCGGCAATTGAAGATTCACCTACTACGGCATTCAATTGGTTGAACTATTTGATCAAGGTCGTGAGTGATAAAGCCAAACACATTCAGAAGGTGAATGACTCTGTAGTTGTCAAGGGAAAAATTCTACATGCAACCAAGATTGCATTTATCTTGGAAACGTGCAGAGAAGAGGAGGACATTTTTGCCGATTCCACTTCCTTTCCGAAATCAAAAATTATGTTCAAACCAACGAAGAAGACTTTGAGAGGAAAGAAAGAGAAAAATACTGAGTCTCAGGAGGAGACTGCCGAAGAGGAAACTGAGGAAGATACAACAGTGGTGGATCAAGTCAAGGAAACAAGACAGACTTCTCAGAAATCCACTGAGACAACTAATGACGAAGCCAAACAAGCTAGGGGGAAAGCCCTAATGAAAATTAAAATGGAGAAAGGTGAGAAACTGAAGAAGAAAGCACTGGCTCATCAGAAGCGAAGAAGGCTTCAAACAATTGCGGAAAAGGAGGCCAGTGAATCTGAAGAAACTCAATCGAGTTAAAATCTCCACTTCAGGTTCTTGCTCAGGTGGTGACAGATGTACAAGAGCAAGAAACTGAGGAACATGTTTTTTCTGAGGCACTCGAAACCTCCCTGAGTTCAGACAAAATTTCTCTGGAAATTTTCAAGGGACCTCAGATATCTACTGAAGCAAGGCCAACTCAGACTTCAGATCAATCTGAACCTCAGGATTTACTGAATTTGGATGCACTCCTGAATGAACCCTTTCTCGATCCATCAACATTACAAATGATACAATCTGAGTCTACTATTCCTGATAGCCCAGAGTTGAAGAAGGGAGAGGCCGAAGAAACTGAATGGCGCAGCAAGGGGGAACATTTTATTCTTGACAGATACCCTGAGCTGAGCGCATATCCTAACCTTCAGGATCTTTTCTTCCGACTCAGAACCACTCTGTATATTCTGAATCAATCACTTCCTGAAATGCTGAATATTGCCTCCTTCAGAGGAGAGGACTGGTGGAACGCTGAAACTGCTGTGTTGACAGAGTTTTCAGGCTTCCGAAAGACAAAGCTCAGGATGAAAGCTGCTGATTTCGATGAACTGGTGAAAAGGAAGATAGGCGAAAAAAAGAATGCCGAAATTTGGTGAATCCAAAGGCTCATAATCAGGAAGAGGAAAGTGATCAAGGAGGAGAAAAGGGAACTGAGAAAACAACTGAACCTGAGAAAGAGAAGGAATCTGAACAAGAAAAGAAAACTCAGGATGATGTACAAGAAGAAGCTAACATCGAAAGCGATCGATGCGGACAACCTCAGACTGAAGTTAGCACTCTTCAGGTACATTTTGGCACTATTGTAAATTATGCCAAAGTTACTGAAGTCCCTATCTTTACATCTGTTGTCTATGGTATGCAGACTGAGGCTCAATTGGAACATCCAACTCAGTTGGAACATGTTTTCCAAACTCCAGTGGTTGATCTAACCCCAATCCTGGATGAGTTCAAGAAGATAGAGCCAATGGTGGAGAAGTTCACTCAGTTGGAAGTAACATTGGCAGGCTAAAATCAAAAGATGGACAACATGAGCTCTTCATCTGATATGCTGCAACTACAAAATACTCTTTTAGATAAGATGGTCGTTTTAGAAGGAAAGATCGATGGAGTAAAAACTGAGCTCAAGGCCGAGATGGAGCAAAGGTACAACGAAAGAACTGCCTATCTTGACACCAAATTGATTGAGAAGAATGATCAGATGATCAAAACATCTGTTGAGGAAATGGGCTCCCTGCTCATGACCAAGATAACATATATGATGCATGAGGCCTTCTCAAGCAGTTTGCTCCGCTCTCAGATGAGTTCTCAATGGCCAAGAACTATATGATGCGATTAGAAGATGAGTATGATCAGTTGGCCGGGGAAGTGCGCAGCTTAGGCAAAGAACAATATTATATGGATACTGCATTGACCCAACTTCTCCCAAGGTATGGTGCCAAAAAAGGGGGAAAGACCAGTTGCTGGTAAATTAGATGAGTTGTTAGCACAAACCTTGGAGAAGAAAGCCAGAGAAGAAGCTGAGGCCAAGAAGATATTAAATGCTCTAAGTGAGATTGAGGCCACTGAAAAACTGAAGTTCAAAGAAGCAGAAAAACCTATCTTCACTCAAACATCTGAGCAAACCATTCAGGAAGTAATTGGTGAAAAACTGAGTGATAGAAGGATGATTGAAACAAGCAAGGCAGGAGAAGAACAAGTCAGAACAGAAAAGAGAAAAGCTGTAGCCTTTGTTGAGCAAGAAAAGAAGAAGAGAGAAAAAGTTTCAAAGCCTACTCAGAGGAAGTTGATAATGGAATTTGAAGAATCTGAGGAAGAAGCTGAAAAAGAAGGAACTGAAACTCAGAAAATGGCCTTCGATACCAAGAAAACTCTGAAAGCTCTTCAGATTGAAAAGGAGAAGAAAACTGCTGCTTCAGTTTCAGGTGATCCACTGATCAGAAAGAAGAAAGAAGAAGAGCAGAAAAGAAGAGGTGGATTTAAAAAGTTTCTAGGCAAAAGGAGGGGTACGGAAAAGACTTAGAAGTGTCCGCACATTGATAAGTGGATGCCTCTACAGTTCAATGATGCATGGGAAGAAATCAAGAGAACCTTCTGGTTCTATTATGAGATTCTGAGAGAATGGAGGGGGAGCAGCTCGGATAAGAATGAAGCGTTCATTGAATACTTACTGACATTCTATCCTAAGTACTTGCAAAGTTGGATCAACATGGCAGATGAAGGAAATACTCAGATAGTAGCCCCTGGTCCATACATGTACCCAGCTCCTAGGTTTGAGAATGGCTATGTAAATGAGGCAGCCATTTCTCAGAAAATACCCCAGTATGCTATTCAGCTAGGCTTAACAGGAAACAACCCAGAAACTATCAATGCAAGAGATGAGCTGAAAAAGAGGTACTATGGGATGTTCAACCTGGAAGTCCCAGAGGATGAGGTGGAAGAAGATTGAAGACTTTGTACTTCTGAATTGCTTTTGATTTTCATTGTAATCTGTAACTCTTATCCTACATCAATGAAAATTTATCTTTATGCTCAAAGATAATATCTCATTATCTTTTTACATGTCTTTATTTTGATATGCATGTTTATTTAGAAATTGTTGGGAGAATTACCATTTTGGATTGTAATAGAAAAACTGAACCTGAGTACAGGTTAGGTTTGGTTCTTAAATGTAACAAGATGGTTTTGACATCATCAAAAAGGGGGAAATTGTTGGGAGATGATTTAATAAAGAAGTTTTGATTGGATCCCAAAACCCCCGAGTATGACATGTTCAGGACAATCTTGATAGTCTGAGTCAGGATTCAGTATAGATTGTTCAGGAAGTTATCTGCACCATGTATAGTCAGCAGATATAGATCAGGTTAGATTTTGAAGTTACTAAAAGAATCAAGACTCGGGAGATCTTGAGTAATGGAGAATCGATAGAGGCGAAGACTCGGAAGAGATGAAGAAGCGAAAAGACTCGGTAAGATTCTTGAAGATCTTGAAGACTCGAGAATATATTGAAGACTCGAAGAAGTTGGAAGACACGGAAGAATGTTCAGAGGCACTGAAGAAATATCTATCTGAATTCATACAGAACTGAGGAAAATGCTTATTTTCAAAAGGATAGATATTGTCCAAACATTCAAAGGCAGACAAAAGGAACTAAGTCTATGTGTTGTTTAAGGTTGTCTCATTTAGAGAGATTGACCTAAAAGAGTCGTTTTGTTTGTCTACATTCACTGAAGACAAGAACCAATCAGAGGAAGACAAAAGCTGTACTTTCTCGACCTTTGAAAGTGGCGGGACCACTGAATTATGTCAAGAAGTACTAAGTTCCGCATCGCAAAAAATTGGTGATTGGCTACATGGCTGCATATTTCCTAAAATATGGAAGGGAGTGTTCAAACCCTAAATATAACCATTCATCAAACACCAGAAAAGGGAACTCATGAAGCTATCTCCTCCAACGGATAGTTTTTTAAAGAGTGACCTTGGTGAAAGTTGCCTATAAATACCAGTGACCTTCTACATTGAGTGGTTACGGGAAATTTCAAAGCAACTCAAGAGCTCATTCGTATTCTTGCAAATTGAAGCACTCGAAAAACCTAGAATTTCCCAAGTGTTTCACATTGTAGAGAGCTCATTCACTAAGCCTAGATTGATAGAAATATCCAAAGCTTAGTAGAGATATCCTAGCCTTTGTATTTGTTCTTGTTGTAAAGGATATCTCACCCTAGTTGGAAACCAACCCAAAACCCAAACCCTTTGTTAAGGTAGTTTGTGTGTGATTTGTTGGTGAGTTAGAGTTGTAATGAGTGAGTAAGCTACAATGAGTTAACCAGAAAACTCTAGAGAAGAAGTTAGTAAGCTACTTGTGGTAGTCTGAACACTTGTGTGTGTTTGAGTTAGTAAGCTGCAGTGAGTCAGCCAGAAAACTCAAGGTAGAAAAGTGAGTAAGCTACAGTTAGTTAGCCTGAAAGCTTTAGGAAGTGGTTAAGGAATTTCTCTGAAGATCAGAGAGAGTGGACGTAGGAGCTTGAGTCTCTGAACCACTATAAATTGATATGTTGTTTGCTTTCTGTACTGCATTATTATCTGTTGCATGTTTTTCATTGAAAGCTGATTTTACTGATATTCAGTTGGAACCAATCCACTGAACTTGCATTAAATTGATCACAGCCTTAATCACTGTTTTATTAAAGGAAGAAAATTTTCAGCAAAGCTAAAACGAGTATAAACTTAGGGCCAACCATTCCGCACACTTGAGTAGCTAGAACAGATAGTTACCAAACTGAACTAACTCTACTGAGTGGTCAGTAAGATAATTATCTGATCCAAGCTCCTCAGGATCACTGATAAACTCAGGATCAGTTGGGCTAATCTGAAGCTTCTGAAAGCAGCTCAGAATCATTGTCTCAGTAGACTTTGACTCAGGGCAATTTGTGCTTCTCAGGGCAAAAATATCAGGATAACCTGACCCATCTGACCTCAGTGAAGAAAAAGTTTCAAAAATCACTGAACACATGTATTCCCCCCCCATACACGTGTAAGACTCGTTAGCACCGGGACCAACAACCTTATGCTAAAAAAACAATCAAGAGATGAGATTAAAAAATAAAAAGATAAAAATAGCACAAATTGATAGAAAAACAACACTAACCAATATTTTCACACACTTATCATAGGTAGCAGGATTGACATGCTTCATGTTGTCAAGATACTGAATTTTTCCCACAGAAAAATTCACAACAACACAAGCAAAGTGGTTGTAAACAACAAAAGGGATGAAAATCTGCATACAAGAGTGATAGTATTACTACAAAGACAACAAATGTATTAAAAAAAATATAAAAGATATAAAAAATCAAAATAAAATATAAATGTTACTACAAGACTAAAAATGTGTTACTGCAAATAATAGAGAAAGTGACCAGTTCAGCATCAGCAAAAACATCAGCAGAAAACAAGTTAGACCATTCTTCAAATGCACTAATAATTTCTACCTCTAGATTAACAATGTTTGTCCTGCTGCAGATAATGGTGTTCAATGGTGACTACACATAAAAATGGAATATATATATATATATATATATATATATATATATCGAAATAACAAATCGCATGTGTTACCATAAAAAAAAATTGTTGTTAAAATGACTTACGCTGCAACCAGTGCTGAAGAGATAACGAGGCAGCCTCGAAGCATTAGAAAATTTGGAAAAATCAACATTAATCATCATGCAGATGGCATCAACAACACAACTGGTAATCTCAGTGTTTTTGGACAGAGAAAGTAAATCATCCCTCGACACCATATGAAACAAATACTTACTGTCGAAAAGGACCTCGCTACGTACAGAAAAAGAGATGCCGAAAAAAAGAGATTATAAAACACAAAAAAAAAAAAAAGACATATATATTGTGTATATATACACACACACAACACACACACACACACACACACATATATATATATATATATGTATATAGAAGGCTTTTAAAAAATGTACCTCTTATTGTTAACATGATAAAAGACATAATCAACAACTTCCTTGGCTGCACTACCCAAATAATCCATGAACAAGCAATTTTTTCTCACAAATTCAGAAACATATCCAGCACCAGTTTCAGCCTCAAACCTATTCAGAAACAACTTAAACCGATCACCAGCCTCAGAATCAACACCCTGTTCAGCAGTACTTGCCTCATCAATCTTACCATCACCATCATTGCTTTCCTTATTCCCTTCTTCATTCTTTCCATCACTACTCTCCCCACTAGCCCCACTACTATCATGGCTGCTCTTCTCACTACTCCCCTCAACACTATCATCCTCAGCAGTAGAATCATCCTTCTCTGTATCATCTTCCTTATCAGCACCTGCTGCATCCTCATCCTTATCATCTTCCTTGTCCCGTGCCACATGAGTAAAAGGATTATCAGGAAAGAGCTCGAAACTTGGCATCCCCTCAGCAAGTTCTTTAACACGGTGGAAGGTGAGGCAAATATTATCAACTATCTCCCATACAGTACTATCATCAGAATTAAACTGAGAATCAGGTGCAACTTCTACAGGATTATCAACTTGGGAAGGAATACGCCCAAAAGACCTCTTCAAGGAAATCAACTTTGACATGTACAACCCGGACATTGCAGAAATATCCTTCATCATCGAATCCGATATAGAAGCAGGATCCTGCATAAAAAGTGGGGGGAAAGTGTGTTACTACAATATATTTCAATGTGTTACCGTAAGAGGTAAAAGAACATACAACAGGTAGATATAAAAAAACAAACCTTACTGTCAGAAGAAGAATGAATAAAAAATCCTTTCAATCCAAGAGTTTCCTTTGCATGACCATTCACAGTAACGGGATACACATCCTCCACGAGATCACCATCACCATATACACATGCACGACTCTCCTGAGAACATCGAATCTACATCTTCTCGTCTGTCCAGTGTTGTAAAAGAGGAATACTGGACGGTTCAGCAATACCACGCCATTTGATCCTGTGCATATAGGCAATCTGGAGAATAAGCAAACATCCAGTAACATTGTTAACACCATTGATGTTAACAGCTTCAACGGCATCACACAACTCCTTAAACACAAATGAACACCAATCAAGCTTTGGGATCATCACCACATCCTCCAGAGACTTCAAAAACACCACTGCACAACAGATGATTCGAAACAGGGGCAAATAAAGATGATATAGCGTAGTACACAAACAAACGCTTGAAGTCATCCCCACCGTCTTGCAACTTTTCAAACAGATTAACCAAAGTTGACAACTTACCAGAGATAGACAGACCATAATCATCATTAAACTTGTCCGCAAGAGTCCATCTCTCGCCCCTAGAATAAGTAAGAACATCAGAGCCTGGGTTTCTAGGGATCATGAAAATATCATACACATCATCGGGGGTCAATAGGAAACTACTGTTTCTACCAACATTGAACATCCAGCTATTGTGATTAAAACTTTTAACTAACCACCGAAGCATATTATAGTCTAATAACTTAGACAACTTCAAATCCAACAACCCACCAAAACCTATACTCCGAACATCATCTTTTTGCTTGTCACTTAGGGTATTTATCAAATCAAATAACCATTTTGGCCTACCATGAGGTGTGAAATCCCTGTAACAAAACAAAAAATATCATGAAAAACCTATTTTTAAAACAAAAACAGCAACACACTTTAATAAAAAAAAGATTATACCTCGTTTTAGGACCTTTATTATCATCATCAACAACAGTATCAGATCCTTTTTTTGTCTCTTTTTAACATCTTCCTTTTTTCCCACAGGAGGATCTCTTGCCCTCTTGCCTCGTTTTTCAACAACAGAATGCCCAGGAAAATCTAGCAAAAGAACAGGGTAACTGTCTTCATTCCCTTCACCCATTATATAAACTACAAAAAACAACAAAATATGAGTGTTACTACATAAAGAACACATGGGAATAACATATGTTACTATATTAAAATAGAAATTTTTTACTACTGGAAAAAATAAACATTAATGTTCTTAAAAAATTAGACAAATACTGAACTACTGTATATAAACATGAATGTTACTATATAAAAAACCATATGTATGTTGCTACGAAAAAAAATAAATGTGCTACTGCATACAAATATGAGTGTTACTACAAAAACATTGTATATGTTACTACATCTCTAAAATTAAAAAAAAAACAGGCGCGAAATTCAAAAAGAAAACACCAAACACACAGAAAAAAACAACAACCTAGAGATAAAAAACACCAGAAAAAAAAAAAAACTTATGAATCAAAACAAAAAAAAACCCAAAAAATCGTACAAAAGGCTAACAAATATATGAACAAATGTACATAAAACACATCAAAAACCTACATAAAACAACAGGAGAATAAATAATAGAAACAAACCTAGGGTTTAAGAAAATACGAATATAAATTTACAGAAAACCTAGGGTTTTTAAAACGAAACACAGAAAAACTACACATTATGATCAATACGGCATATACACATGCATAACAACCGGAAAATAAGGGAAAACAAAAAAAACTTACATTACCAGTTCAAAAACCTCCTTCGAAACACAAGCCTCCTCCAAACCCCCTACTTATATTAAGACGATGCAACCGTAAGCAAGGAAACCGTCGACGACGAAAACCGACAGAAAACCGTCGATCGTGACCTTCTAAATCGGAGCATGAAAAACGAGAGAGAGAACACGAAATCGGATTGAGAATGACACGAAAAGATTTGAAAAAAAGATATTTTTTTAATTAGACCCGATCCGACCCGACCCGATCCGACTCGGCGACCCGCGTGTGTAAAAAGGCCCGCGTGTGTAATGTTAAAAGGCCCAAAATCACTCACATTGCACATAAGACTTATATGCAATATTACATACAAGTTTTTGTCATATTTTTAAGGGTGCCCATCTATTTTTTTGGTAAGTTCATATTTTTATTGTACCTCTTCATAATAGAGCTTGAACCCACCCCTCTAATTTTATTTCATGACAAAGTCTTGTGTTCACCGGCTTTACCGTGCAACTCAAGTATATTTTTAAAACATGCAACTTGTTCACTGAAACGCGCAACTTGCTTATACTGAAACATGCAATATACTGAATTTTTTTTTTCTAAATACAAAATTTGTAAAGCTTCAATAAATCAACAATATATTTGTGTTGAGAAAGGAACAGACCTTCTCGACATGTGGCAACTTCAACTCTAAGAAAATATGATAAAGGACCAAGTTCCTATACTGCAAAGTGAGACCTGAGATGTTTACTAAGCTCGAAAATACGAGATGGATTACACCTAGTGATAATTAGATCATCAACGTAAGCTAAGACAACTATGTGATCACCACCCTTATGATAAGCGAAAAGAGACGAATCAGTCTAAGACTGAATAAGTCCAAATGTTTAGAGAGCAAAGCATAAGAACTTATATCATGCTCGTGAAGCTTTTCGAAGCCCATAGAAAGAGCACCTGAGGAGGGAGACGTGTAATGGAGAAGCAGGATCTGTAAAACCGGGAGGTTGAGAAATATAAACTGGAAGATCCAAGTGACCTTGAAAGAAAGAATTATTGATGTCAAGCTTCATCAGTGTCCAGTTCGATGTGAGAGCACGAGTGAGCATTGTTTGGATAGTAGCAAGTTTCACAACCGGACTATATGTTTCCTGAAAGTCGACGCTTGAGTGTTGATGAAAACCTTTGTCAACTAGACGTGCCTTATATCTGTCAATGGAGCCATGGGGAAATCTCTAACTCGAAACACCCACTTGCAACAAATAATATTAGCTTTTGGAGGTGGTGGAATTAGATTTCAAGTGTCGTGTTTCTTAAGAGAGGTGAATTCTTCATCAATGGAAGCATACCAATGGGGAATACAGAGAGCCTGCTTAAACGTAGATGGTTTAATATCATTGAGAAACGGGTATTTAGTAGCAACATACATCTTTTTGGGCTTGTAAATATTGTTACGACTGCGAGAACATATGGGGTACACTCGATTTGCCTCAGATTGAGTCGCTACGATAGAGATAGAAGGTGGCTCGGTGATAGGGACATTAAAAGAGTCATACATGGCTAGTTTTGAAGGGATAGAAGCCATATTCTCGGATAGCGGAGTTTCATGCATATGCACCTGTGCATAAGAATATGCATGAGTACGAGCATAAACTTGGGCATGTACTGTATTCGACAAGCATGGTGTTATTGCATGCTGATGCATAGGCTACAATAATAGCAAAGGAAAAGAAATAATATTTGATGGATTGGTACTTTCAGGTGGAGGCGGTGGCAAACCTACGAAAGAAGAGTCAATAAACTAAACTTGCCAAGACACTTAATACAGTCAATTTTTGGGTCGAGGCAGCGGTAAGCATACTTAGACATGGAGTAACCAGTAAAAGTGCATGGTAAATGTTGGTCCCGGTGCTAACGAGTCTCACACGTGTATGGGGCGGGGGGAATACACGTGTTCAGTGATTTTTAAAACTTTTCTTTCACTGAGGTTAGATGGGTCAGGTTGTCCTGATGATTTGGTCTGAGAAATCTGAGATCAGACGCTGAATCAAAGTCTATTGAGACAATGATCCCGATTTTGTTTTCGAGAAGCTTGATTAGCCCAACTGAGCCTGAGTTTTATCAGAGATCCTGAGCTGCTTGGATCAGATAACTATCTTACTGAACCCTAAGTAGAGTTAGTTCAGTTTGGTAACTATCTGTTCTAGCTACTCAAGTGTGCGGAATAGTTGGCCCTAAGTTTATACTCGTTTTTAGCTTTGGTGAAAATCTTCCTTTTAATGAAACAATGATTAAGGCTGTGATCAGTTTGATGCAAGTTCACTGGATTGATTCCAACTGAATATCATTGAATTATGCTTTCAGTGAAAAACATGCAACAGATAATAATGCAGTACAGAAAGGAAAACAACACAACAATTATAGTGGTTCAGAGACTCAAGCTCCTACATCCACTCTCTCTGACCTTCAGAGAAATTCTTTAACCACTTCCTAAAGCTTTCTGGCTAACTCACTGTAGCTTACTCACTTTTCTACCTTGAGTTTTACGGGTTGACTCACTGCGACTTACTAACTCAAACACACACAAGTGTTCAGACTACCACAAGTAGCTTACTAACTTCTTCTCTAGAGTTTTCTGGCTAACTCACTGTAGCTTACTAACTCTTTACAACTCCAACTCACCAACAAAACAGACACAAACTATCTTACAAAGGGTTTGGGTTTCTGGTTGGTTTCCAACTAGGATGAGATATCCTTTACAATAAGAACAATGCAAAGGCTAGGATATCTCTACTAAGCTTCGGATATTTCTTATCAATCTAGGCTTAGTGAATGAGCTCTCTCCAATGTGAAACACTTGGGAAATTCTAGAGTTTTCGAGTGCTTCAATTTGCAATAATACGAATGAGCTCTTGAGTTGCTATGAAATTTCCCGTAACCTTCAATGTAGAGGGTCACTAGTATTTATAGGCAACTTCACCAAGGTCACTCTTGAAAAACTATTCGTTGGAGGAGATAACTTCATGAGTTTCCTCTTATGGTGTTTGATGAACGACTATTTTTAGGGTTTGAATACTCCCTTGCATGTTTTAGAAAATATGCATTCATGTAGCCAATCACCACTTTTTGCAGTCTGGAACATAGTACTACTGACATGCTTTGATTGACTGTCGCTTTTCGATGTCGATAAAAAGTACAATATTGTCTTCCTCTGATTGGTTCTTGTCTTCAGTAAATGTAGACAAACATAACGGCTCTTTTTGGTCAATATCTCTGAGTGAGATATCCTTAAACAACACTTAGACTTAGTTTCTTTTGTCTGCATATGAATGTCTTGGGCAATATCTACTTTTCTGAATATTCACGTTTTTCTCAGTTTTGTAGTCTTCAGATAGATATTATTCAGTGCCTCGGAACATTCAGGTTATCTTTGGGTATTCAAGATATCTTCTGAGTCTTCATTAACTCATGTGTCTTGATATCTTACGTGTCTTGATATCTTACGAGACTTGATGTCTTACGAGTCTTTTCGGTGTCTTACGAGTCTTTCAGTGTCTTCTGAGTCTTCAGTGACATACCGAGTCTTCAGTTTCTTCAGCAACTTACTGAGACTTCAGAATCTTCAAAATCTAACCTGATCTATATCTGCTGACTATACATGGTGCAGATAACATCCTGAACACTCTATACTGAATCCTGACTTATACTATCAAAATTATCCTGAACATGTCATACTTAGGGGTTTTGGGATCTAATCAAAATCTTCTTTATTAAATTCAGCTCCCAACAATTTCTCCCTTTTTGATGAAACCAAAACCATCTTGTTACAAAAAAAACCTAACCTATACTCAGGTTTCAGTTTTGTCTATTACAATCGAAAATGGCAAATCTCCCAACAATTTCATCACAAAAGGCATATCAAACATAAAAGACATGTAAAAAGATAATGAGATATTATCTTTGAACATAAGGATAAATTTTCATTGATTGTAAGATCAGAGTTATAGATTACAATGAAAATCAAAAAAAAAAAAAAACAGAAGTACAAAGAATCTTCAGTCTTCATCATCTTCAGCTTCAGTCTTCATCAACTTCATCCTCATGCACCTCCAGGTTGAACATCCCATAATATCTTTTCTTCAATTCGTCTCTTGCTTTGATGATGTCTGGGTTGTTTCCTGTCAGGCCTAGTTGGATGGCATACTGAGCAATCTCCTGAGAAATGGCTGTTTCATTCACATGGTCATTCTCAAATCTTGGAGTTGGGTAAGTATATGGACCATGGGCAACAATCTGCGTATTACCTTCATCTGCCAAGTTAATCCAACTTTGCAGGTACTTAGGATAGAATGTCAGTAAGTACTCTATGAAGGCTTCATTCTTATCTGAGCTTGTCCCCCTCCATTCCCTCAGAATCTCATAACAGAACCAGAAGGTTCTCTTGATTTCCTCCCACGCATCATTGAACTGAGTAGGCATCAATTTGTCAATGTGCGGCCATTTCTGAGCTTTTTCTGTACCCCTCCTTTTGCTCAAGAACTTCTTGAAACCACTTCTTCTTTTCTGCTCTTCTTCTTTCTTTTTCCTAATCACAGGAACACCTGATACAGAAGCAGCAGTTTTCTTCTCTTTTTCAACTTGAAGTGTTTTCAGAGCTTTCTTGGTGTTGAAGACTTCTTTTTCAGCTTCTTCCTCAGATTCTTCAAAATCTATAATCAATTTCCTCTGAGTAGATTTAGAAGCTTTAGCTCTTTTCTTCTTCTTGTTGGGGAACGAATTGCCTGGATCTATTTGGGATGAATATTTAAATAAAAATTTAATTCTAACAATTATTACTAGCACAAATTAATCCTATATTAATTCAAATAATAATTCAACAATAAATCATGCATATAAACAGTTCACGTAAATCCCACGCATGCGGAATTACTACGAGTTTACGTAAACTTACCTTTTGGAATGGCAATGGACTTGTCGATGAAAACACACCAAAAAGCCTTCCCAAAGTATTTCCTTAATCCTTGCTCGACAATCCGGTGGTAGGATTCCCGCGAACAATTAACTAAAAGGAAAAAATAAAATTTATTGCGCCACTTTTGTGGATTTACTAATTTTTCCAGCACATGGAATTGCACTTGAGAATGAAAGAATCATCCCCTATTTATAGATAGAGTGGTGGTCGAATTTTTAGTGAAAAACAATGTGGGAAAATCTTTTCTTGATCTCCAAGAAATCTTGAATATATCTCCTATATTCTTTTTCCCATAATTAAAATATTCCACAAAAATCCCACCTTATCTTGCTATGGTGAATTTTCAAAAATAAGAGGGACCAAGAATCCAAGATTTGGATCTTCTTGAATTTATGAGATATTCTTGTATTTCAAGAAATACATATCTTCCATAATATCTTTTCAAGAAAATCAAGAAAATCTTTCTTGCCCTTTATATTTCAAAATTTTCGAAACAAACTATATGAATAACCAAGTGGGAGATTTCTTGAATTTAATGAGATAATCTTGTATTCCAAGAATACATATCTTCATTCCATAACAAAATTCAAAGAAAATCTTTCTCCCCTTTTATCCATATTTTTCGAAAAAGACAAGGAAAAATAGGCAACAAATTTATTTTATTTTTAAACACTTTTTCCAGTTATTGAACTTTATGTTGGGCTACTTGGGGGGCCTTTAGGAGAATTAAGATTGGACCTTCCAATGGATCTTAAATTATCAATATTGAGCCACAATATTATTCAAACCCATAAATATTAATTAATCCCACTACATAATTAATATTGCACTATCCATCTTAACCCATATTATAGTCAATATGACTCCCGGTTATTATTTCCCGTGTTTAAGATTATCTAGCCCATTAATTAATTCAAGCCACTGAAATAGCTTTCCATTAATTAATATCTTTTTATCCTTGGTAAAGGAACGGTTCAACATTATTACTCATACCGGAAACTAGTTCCACTTGCAAGATTTGGTATGATAAAACTTATGAACCTCCCAAGGGAGCAAATCGAACAAGCGTACTTGTACACGATTCTTCGTATTAAATCTTAGCTACACATGTGACCAATAATATTGCCCAAGATATAAAGTATTGAATCTTGTTGATTCTCTACCCGTAATAAGTCAAAGCAATACTTACTAACCACACGTGATCCTATTTAAGGGACGAAGATTAAGAAATAACGAACCACTGAGGTTTAATTCTTCCTAGTTCAGTTCTGAAGAATTTGTCCTCCTGTAGGTCCTCTTCAGTGCAATAGACATGCACTAGTGTAATCTCTTTGGTCAAGACAAGCCAATCTGAGCGTTACACTTCAACCTTTCACGATGGATTGTTCATTTCCATCTAGGTCATGAATGGTGTATTTTTTGTTACAAGGGACTGTTAATTTAATCTTCTGTGATCGGGTATCACTAAATTAACTACAATGTAACACATACTATTTATTGAACAGTTATGCAGTAAATATATGTAACATTCGATAATATTTAACGCATCAGTGATAAACAATTTATTTCAGTAAATAAGTCCGAAATTCAGTTTGATTATACATAGTAAAAGCATACTTTCCAGTATAATCCCAACAATCTCCCACTTATACTCAAAGTCTGCTTTTAAGTATATCTACAACATGTCTCGTGTAGATCCGTGACATATAATGTCACCTACACGAACCTAATAATGTCTCCCACTTATACTCAAAGCAGATTGGCAACGGTCTTGACACCCATCCCTTCCACATGTCTCTCGAATGTATTCTGAGGCAGACCCTTTGTGAATGGATCAGCTAGGTTGTCTCCCGACGCGATCTTTGCCACCTCTATATCTCCTCTCTTAACGATATCTCATATATGATGGTATTTCCTTTCAATGTGTTTGCTGGTCTTGTGGGCTCTTGGTTCCCTTGAATTTGCAAATTGCTCCGGCATTGTCACAATAAATGATGGATTTTGGGCAAATTCGGAACTACATCCAAGTCCACTAGGAAGTTCTTGAGCCAAACCGCTTCTTTCGCTGCCTCGCAAGCAGCTACATATTCGGCTTCCATGGTAGAATCCGCGATGAATTTCTGCTTGACGCTTCTCCATGTCATGGCTCCTCCCCCCATGCAAAAACACACTCTGGGAGGTAGATTTTCGGAATCTATGTCCGATTGGAAAATCGAGTCCGTGTAACCTATGGGGATTAGATTATCCGATCGATAAACCAACATTACGTCCCGAGTTCTTTTGGATACTTGGAATGTTTTTTTAATCGCCATCAATGTTCTCTCCCCGGGTTACTTTGATATCTTGCCACCATGCCAACGGCAAAATAGATATCCGATCTCATGTACAGCATTGCATACATAAGGCTTCCGACAGCCTATCATCATTTTCTTGCGATCTCGAGTGATCTTGATCCCAAGGATGTGCCCGGCTTCCCCTAAGTCCTTCATATCAAACTGTTTTGAAAGCCATTCCCTTACGTCTGATAACACCTTTACATCATTCCGATGAGCGAATGTCATCTACATTATAGTACTAAGAATACCAATACAGTTCCGACACTCTTTTTGTACACACAACTTTCGAACTCGTTTTGATCAAACCCATAAGACTTTATAACATGATCAAAACATTGGTTCCAAGCTCTGGATGTCTGTTTGAGTCCGTAAATGGACTTCATGAGCTTAGAAACTAGGTGTTCTTGGCCCTTTTCAATGAAGCCTTGGGGTTGATGTATATAGATTTCCTCATCAAGACTTAGTTAAGGAAAGTTTGTCTTGACATCCATTTGCCTGATTTTAAAATCGAGATGTCGACAATCGACAAGAGAATCTGGATGGACTTAAGCATTGGCTCTGGAAAAAAAAGTTTCCTCATAGTCGATCCCTTCTTACTGAGTATAACCTTTCCCCACAAGCCTTGCCTTGAAGGTTTCCACCTTCCCGTCCGATCCCCTCTTTCTCTTGTATACCCACTTGCAACCAATAGGTTTGACCCCATTAAGTGGTTCGACTAGCTCCCACACTCTGTTATGATCCATAGACCCCATTTCTGCTTTCATTGCCTTTCGCCAAGAAACCACATCCTTGTCTTGGATTGCCTCATCATATGTCCATGGGTCTGATTCGTCTTGACCGGGGATCAAGTCCGAGGACTCTCCTATCCCCATGAATCTCTCGGGCTGTTTCGTAACCCTCCCACTACGACGAGGTTCAGGTTGTGTAAGTCTGTCGTTTGGTATGTCATCTTATACAGTTGGCAACGAGGTTAGTCCCCTTAGCTCATTTAAGGTAATCTCACTTCTGGGTCTTCTTTCGTTCATATAGTCTTCCTCCAAAAATCTAAAGTGGGTGCTTATGACCACCTTTTGATCTTTGGGACCATAAAACATACACCCTTTTGTTCCCTCGGGGTATCCTATAAACAGCCTTAATTCTGATCGAGGATCCAATTTGTCGGCTTCCTTGTCCAACACGTAGGTCGGACACCCCCAAATTCTCATGTGTCTCAAACTAGGCTTGTGCCCTGTCCACAATTCTTTGGGAGTTTTGGGAACTGATTTGGATGGCACCACGTTCAGAATATAAGCCGCTGTCTCCAAGGCTTGACCCCAGAACGACTTGGGAAGATCCGCATAACACATTATTGATCTAACCATTTCCAAAAGAGTTCTGTTTCTTCACTCTGCAACCCCGTTTTGTTGAGGGGTTCCGGGTGCAGCTAGCTGGGATGCAATCCCTTCATCCGACAAGTAGTTCAAAAACTCATCGCTGAGGTACTCGCCTCCACGATCGGATCGTAGAGACTTGATACGTTTTTCCCTATGATTCTCTGCTTGGGCCTTAAATTCTTTGAATTTCTCAAAGGTCTCAGATTTATGCTTCATAAGGAAAATATAACCGTACCTCGAGTAGTCATCAATAAAAGTGACGAAATACTCGTAACCTCCTCTTGTCATGGTTGACATTGGACCACATACATCTGTGTGAATGATTTCTAACACTTCTTTGGCTCTATTCCCCTTGGCTTCGAATGCCCTCTTGGTCATTTTACCCTCCAAACATGATTCGCAGGTTGGAATTTGTTCAACTTGGAGAGACTCCAGAGAATCGTCTTCTACCAACCTTTGGATCCCCTTTGGATTAATATGTCCCAATCTTAGATTCCATAGAAGTGTTTCGTTCACGTCTGATGAACGTTTTCTTTTGTTGAAAACAATTGATGTGTTGTAGGATGCATTTCGTGAGTGGTGTGCACAATTAATTGTATAGAGATTACTTGATCATAAAGAGAAATGGTAACAACTTTATCAAAAGTAACCGAATATCCATCAAGGTAAAGTTTTGAAACTGAAATTAAGTTCTTTCTAAAATTCGGAACGTAAAGTACATCTCTTAAAATTAAAACCCTGTCTTCAAAGGACAGGTGCACTTCTCCCACTGCTTCAGCTGCCACTCTCGTAGCATCGCCCAGTGTGATGAGGATCTCACTCCCACTAAGTTGTCGGGTCCGCTTGAACCCCTGTAAAGTGAAACAAACATGATCAGTGGATCCCGTATCCACCACCCATAAATGGGAGGCATACGCCGCTAAGCAAGTTTCAACAACTAGTGCGTGAGCATTACCTTTCTTTCCATTCCTTTTGGGATTGGAACAGGCTGACCTCCAATGTCCCCTCTCACCGCACTTGAAGCACTTCCCTTTAGCTGGCTTGCTCACTCCTCCACCTCCCTTCACCTTTTCTTTGCCTTTGGCAACACTTGAGTTCACTTGCTTGTGGCTCTTGTCCTTTTTCTTGTTCTTACCACCCCTTGGCCTAGAAGAAGAAGAAGGTCCATTTTCCACCAAGGCTTGGCTCTTTTGCCCAAATATCGCCTCTGCCGAGACCAAAGCTTGCAACAGATCAGGCATAGAGAACTTCTGATTATTCATCTGATAGTTCAACCTGAACTGTTCAAAGCTTTTCGGCAGAGAATGGAGCACGAAATCGATTTGGGTCTCGATGTCATATTCGGCGCCAAGTACCTCAAGTTTGTTAAGGTGAGCCATCATCTGGAGAACGTGCTCCCTTACGGGCGTTCCCTCCACCATTTTCATAGAGAGCAAGTCTCTCATGGTGATCTGACGAGCCACACGGTTCTGATGTTGAAACATCACTTTAAGACTAGTCATGATGTCTACAGCGGTCTCAACGTTCTGGTGTTGGTGTTTCAACACATCTGACATAGAAGCCAAGATGGTACACTTTGCCATTTCGTTGGAACGCTCCCAGTCAGCATACTCTTTCTTAATCGTTTTAGTTTACTCATCTTTTGGCTTTTCTGGTTTAGGTGTAGTGAGAACCCAGTTATGGCTTTGTGCAGTGAGGACAATAGTAAGTTTACGACTCCAATCAATAAAGTTTTCACCACTAAGCAAATTGTCTTTAAGTATATTGAATAGTGGATTAAAAGGTTGCGACATGATGAACTGAAATAAATAATAATATGCATAAGCACAAATATATCACAAGGTTCGATCGCATGTTTCATATTAAAATCTCCAAAAAAAATATGAACATGCATCAGTCAACATCTCAAAACAGTTTAAATAAGCCACGTGGGGTGGGTCATTATTTAAACACATTCAGCGAGTTACAAACAAAACGATTTACAAACCTTTAATAGCTAGATTAATAGTTGGCTCCCACTTGACCAATATAAAATTCACGGGGACTTGGGGAAGTATATGCATATCAATTTTATACCTAAGTAATAACCATGATTAAATCTGTAATTATTATTTCGCTTTGAACGAGCCTCGTGGGGAGGGTCATCGTCGCCACTAGTAATAATCCACAATCATCCATTTAGAATTTATTCATGTGAAAGCTATCTTTTGACCGTCCCGTGGGGGAAATTTCTTCAAAAGAATTCACAAATAAATAAATCACGGAGGTCAAAATTAATTCAATTTTATTATACATAAAACTGTCAATTAATTGTTTAAGCATACTTAGTAATTTTCAAAAGTGAGATTTTTCAAAACATTTTCTCATGCATTGCAAATTTAAACACAATTTAAATAAGCATAAAATAATGCATAACATCAAAACAAAAAATTAAACATATTGGGCAAATATATCCAATTGTCATGGTTAATTTTTGTCATGTCTTGATCTTGAGAAATCATCTTCATAGCCTTCAACGTTCGTCTCGAAAAGCTCCCACTTGACCGTCTTAAAAAAATGCCTTGTCAAGCCACGTCATCGACCAGCTCGTGGGTCAGAGTGCCCGCCTAGCACTCCCCCGGCCGTGTCAAGTGGCGTCGCGTCTTGCCCGGCGGTTACCAACAGACGTCGCCCGACAGATCACGCCCGCTTCGGCATCAAGCTTGGCGGTTCTCGGTTCGACATGCGTACCGCGCATGCATGCAGCGCCGCGCCCGCCCATGCCGATCGCCAGACGCTGCCCATCGCTTATGTCGCCCCGATGCCGCCGCCCATCATGTCGCGTCGCCGTCGATCGCTGTGGAAACCTCGATCGCCTCGGGCGCTCGGCTGTGCCGGGCCTCGATCCGGCAGTAGCTTCGGCTGGCGGCCCGCCTTGGCAGGCCGGCCAGAGTCCCTATCCCCAAGACATGCCTCCTTTGGCATGTTTTTATGACGACCACCTTACCCTACTACGGTGGTTAGGATCCGTCTTTTAATTCTCCGTCTCCACCAGATTTCCGATCCGGGTTACAATTTATTTTACAAAAATAAATAAACCTAGATCTAGACTAGTCTATTACATTGATCAAATCAAACAAATTCTAATCTACTTGTGGATTTTCTCACGAGGCAAAATGAATTTTTAAACGAATCGAATTAAAAACAACAATTCATATGCATGCATAAATAAACACATTAAATTCCATGGCAATTGGATACCTGCAAAAAAGATCTAGCAATTCTACTATCCAATTTCAAATTTAATGAAAGCGAATTAAATTACAATTTAAAGATCAGAGCCCGAAACCGAGGCTCTGATACCAATTGTTGGGGAACGGATTGCCTGGATCTATTCGGGATGAATATTTAAATACAAATTTAATTATAACAATTATTACTAGCATGAATTAATCCTATATTAATTCAAATAATAATTCAACAATAAATCATGCATATAAACAGTTCACGTAAATCCCACGCATGCGGAATTACTACGAGTTTACGTAAACTTACCTTTTGGAATGGCAATGGACTTGTCGATGAAAACACACCAAAAAGCCTTCCCAAAGTATTCCCTTAATCCTTGCTCGACAATCCGGTGGTAGGATTCCCGCGAACAATTAACTAAAAGGAAAAAATAAAATTTGTTGCACCACTTTTGTGGATTTACTAATTTTTCCAGCACATGGAATTGCACTTGGGAATGAAAGAATCATCCCCTATTTATAGATAGGGTGGTGGTCGAATTTTTAGGGAAAAACAATGTGGGAAAATCTTTTCTTGATCTCCAAGAAATCTTGAATATATCTCCTATATTCTTTTTCCCATAATTAAAATATTCCACAAAAATCCCACCTTATCTTGCTATGGTGAATTTTCGAAAATAAGAGGGACCAAGAATCCAAGATTTGGATCTTCTTGAATTTATGAGATATTCTTGTATTTCAAGAAATACATATCTTCCATAATATCTTTTCAAGAAAATCAAGAAAATCTTTCTTGCCCTTTATATTTCAAAATTTTCGAAACAAACTATATGAATAACCAAGTGGGAGATTTCTTGAATTTAATGAGATAATCTTGTATTCCAAGAATACATATCTTCATTCCATAACAAAATTCAAAGAAAATCTTTCTCCCCTTTTATCCATATTTTTCGAAAAAGACAAGGAAAAATAGGCAACAAATTTATTTTATTTTTAAACACCTTTTCCAGTTATTGGACTTTATGATGGGCTACTTGGGGGGACTTTAGGAGAATTAAGATTGGACCTTCCAATGGATCTTGAATTATCAATATTGAGCCACAATATTATTCAAGCCCATAAATATTAATTAATCGCACTACATAATTAATATTGCACTATCCATCTTAACCCATATTATAGTCAATATGGCTCCCGGTTATTATTTCCCGTGTTTAAGATTATCTAGTCCATTAATTAATTCAAGCCACTGAAATAACTTTCCATTAATTAATATCTTTTTATCCTTGGTAAAGGAACGGTTCAACATTATTACTCATACTGGAAACTAGTTCCACTTGTAACTTTTGGAAAACTTATGAACCTCCCAAGGGAGCAAATCAAACAAGCGTACTTGTACACGATTCTTCGTATTAAATCTTAGCTACACATGTGACCAATAATATTGCCCAAGATATAAAGTATTGAATCTTGTTGATTCTCAACCCGTAATAAGTCAAAGCAATACTTACTAACCACACGTGATCCTATTTAAGGGACGAAGATTAAGAAATAACGAACCACTGAGATCTAATTCTTCCTAGTTCAGTTCTGAAGAATTTGTCCTCCTGTAGGTCCTCTTCAGTGCAATAGACATGCACTAGTGTAATCTCTTTGGTCAAGACAAGCCAATCTGAGCGTTACACTTCAACCTTTCACGATGGATTGTTCATTTCCATCTTGGTCGTGAATGGTGTACTTTTGGTTACAAGGGACTGTTAATTTAATCTTCTGTGATCGGGTATCACTAAATTAACTACAATGTAACATGTACTATTTATTGAACAGTTATGCAGTAAATATATGTAACATTCGATAATATTTAACGCATCAGTGATTTACAATTTATTTCTGTAAATAAGTCCGAAATTCAGTTTGATTATACAAAGTAAAAGCATACTTTCCAGTATAATTCCAACACTTCTCTTGTTCTACAAATGCCACAGCCTTTCTCTTTTCAGTTATGACTTGTACTTCACCGGCTTGGCTTGTTTCCACCATCCTTCTACCACTCAGTTTCTCAGAAATTGCTTCCTGAATAGTTTGCTCAGATACTTGAGTGTAGATAGGTTCTTCAGTTTCCTTGAACTTGAGCTTCTCAGTGGCTTCTACTTCTTTTAAGGCATCAGCAATAATTTTCTCTTCAGCTTCTTTATCAGCCTTTCTCTTCAAAGTTTGTGCCAACAATTCACTTAGCTTGCCAACAAGCCTTTCCCCCTTTTTGGCACCATACCTTGGAAGAAGTTGAGAAAGTGCAGTATCCATATGATATTGCTCTTTGCTTATACTTCGCACTTCCCCTGCCAACTGATCGTGCTCATCTTCCAGCCTTCTCATATGATTTTTAGCTACTGAGAACTCTTCAGAAATAGGAGCAAACTGCTTTGAGAACACTTCATGCATCATGTCTGTCGTCTTGGTCATGAGCAGGGAGCCCATTTCCTCAACAGCACTCTTGATCATCTGATCATTTTTCTCAATCAGTTTAGCTTCTAGATAGGCTGTTCTCTCCTGATACATCTGCTTCATCTCTGCATTAAGCTCAGTTTTGACTACATCAACCTTTCCCTCCAGGGTAGTCATTTTATCAGTAAGAGATGTTTGAAGCTGCATCATGTCTGAAGATGAACTCAGAGTCTCTAGCTTTTGAGATTGGCTTGCCAAAGTTTCTTCAATTTGGGTCACTTTTTCCACCATTGGCACCACCTTCTCCAATTTGTCCAATATAGGACTTAGATCAATCTCTGGAGTTTGTACAAGTCTTTCCACCTAAGCTGGGTGCTCCACCTGAGCCTCGGTTGCATATCAGACATAACAGATTTAAAGATAGGAACTTGCAGTAGCTTTGGCATAATGTGTAATAGTGCCAAAAGATACCTGAAGAGTGCTAACTTCAGTCTGAGGATGTGAGATATCAGTCTATCTAGCATCAGTTTCCTTCTTCATCTGAGATTGATTTTTAGGATCCTCTTGTTGGTCACCCTCTTTATCTTGATCCTTGGAACTGGAGGCATCAGCACCAGCTTCCCTTCTCTCAGCCACTTTCCTCTTGACTAGCTCATCAAAATCAACATTTTTCATTCTGAGCTTTGTCTTCCTGAATCCAAAGAACTCTGTCAGAACAACAGTCTCAGCATTCCACCAGTCCTCTCCTCTGAAGGAGTCTATGTTCAACATCTCTGGAAGAGTTTGATTCAGGATATAGACTGTGGTTCTGAGTCTGAAGAAGAGATCCTGAAGGTCAGGATATGAGCTCAGCTCAGGGTACCTATCAAGAATGAATCATTCCCCCTTGCTGCGCCACTCAGTCTCTTCTGCCTCTCCCTTCTTCATTTTTGGGCTCTCAGGCTCAGTAGGATCAGATTCAGGTGCTGAGGGATCTAGAAAAGGTTCATTTAGGAGCGCATCCAAATTCAGTAGCTCCTGAGGTTCAGTTTGTTCTGAGGTCTGAACTAGTATCTCCTCAGTAGGAACCTGAGGTCCCTTGAATATTTCCTGAGATATTTTGTTTGAGCTCAGAGAAGTTCCGAGAACCTCAGAGAAAACCTGTTCCTCAGTTTGTTCCTGTGCAATAGTCACAACCTGAGCCAGAACTTGCAGTGGAGATTTTAGTCCTTGCTGGCCCTCAGGTTGGACTTCCTCAGTGTCACTGACCTCCTCCTCAGTAGATTGAAGCATTCTGCGCTTAGGAGCCAGTGATTTCTTCTTCATTTTTTCTCCCTTTTCCCTTTTCACTTGCATCAGGGCTTTCCCCCTGGCTTGTTGGGCTTCAACAGCTCCTTCTTCAGCGGTCTCCTCCTGAGACTTAGAGCTTTTCTCTTTCCTTCCTTTCAAAGTCTTCTTTGTTGTTGTTGGCTTGAACATAATCTTTGACTTTGGAAAGGGTGAGGAATTGGCGAAGATATCCTCTTCTTCTCTGCACATCTCCAAGATGAATGCAATCTTGGTTGCATGAAGGATCTTCCCTTTGATAACAACGGATCCATTCACCTTTTGAACCTATTTAGCTTGATCACTCACCACTTTGATTAAATAATGTAACCAGTTGAATGCAGTGGTGGGTGATCTTCTATCGCCGCCATTAATCTCAACTTCGGTGTACTTATCTGTTCAAAGCTGTCGGACCTACTCATTATGCATTTGCTCACAATGTCCAGCAATACTCAATACTTAGGCTTCAAATGCCTTTTATTTAGAGTTTCTTTGAATTTAACTGGATGCTCTGCAATCCTATCCAGATACTCTTGCTCCCTAACCATCATATAAACTGTAGGGTCTTCTTCTCTATCGCTCAATTCGTATATGGCATTAAGATCTTAGGAATAATGTACAATTCCCTAACAAAATCCACATACTTTAATTCCCTAACAAAATCCACATACTTTGAACTATGCTCTAAATGAGAAACTGTAATCTGCGATTCTATACAATCCTCATCATCTAATTTCAAATTCGAGATAAACTCTATTACCTCTTTTGCGTATTCTGCCTCTGGTTGATTCGCAACCAGGCAAGTGAGCTTTGCCAATTGAATCATATATAACACTTCTTCTTCGTGAGTTGCATTTGATGAGCTTTCGAGAGAAACGACGTATTCATACCAAGGTTTGTTAGAGATGGCAAGCTTATCGTATACAGAGAACGTCATTTTTGGAGTAATTTCTGGTAAAGGGTTTAGAGATAGGTGATAATTTTCTGGGCAATCGAGGGTTTTTGAAGCAGAGTGTTTTGAGAAGATGAATGCTTTTGAAATCGGGCTTTGAAGGAATTCTTCAATAGATATATAGGATTTGATTCATGGAAAATCGTATAGATGAAGAAATCGACGGTCGAGATTAAGAACCGACTAAATCGGGTATATGAAAGGATGATTTCACAAATATAACGCCGCCAATTTATCCTTATTGGTGCAATTAATTACTGTTCCTGCAGACCATTGACTTTCTTCGTGGATTTCAAAAGTCCCACCCAAAAATTCCCTTCAGGTGTTTTGTTATTTATTGTCAATGATTACTGAGATTCAGTTAGACAATAAATGAGTTGCATGAGTCAATACTTCTTCAGACTAATTTCCTCCATCAGTCTTACTGAGTTTTGACCTTGATAAAATGTTAGTATAATACCGAAAGTCTTGAGCGAGGTCAAGATTATATCTTGAGTCTTGAAGCGAGGTCGATTATAATCGAGAAATCTTGAGCAAGATCGATAATAATCTGAAATCTTGATCTTGAGGATATCCGAGTTTCCCAAGACTCGAGTTCAAGATTTTCAATTTTATCTCGAGTTTCTCGAAAAAATCACGAGAAAACCTCATGCATCGAAAAACCTTCAATTTTTTCGTTTTGCTTTATTCACTGGATCCAACATACCTAATTCAACTGATAGTTCCTGAAATCTTGATTCAGCCAAAGGTTTAGTCAAGATATCAGCTCTCTGTTTATCAGTATGAATTTTCTCCATTCTGATATCTTTCTTCTCAACATGATCTCTGATGAAGTGATGTCCGATATCAACATGCTTACATCGGTGTGCAATCTGAGGATTTTGTGTAATAGCAATTGCACTATTATTATCACAAAATATATGTACTTCATTGGCTATAATCTTATAATCCCTCAATTGTTGTGCGAGGCAAAGAATCAGACACAACAACTTTCTATGACCATGTATTCAAATTAATCTTGGTTGCTCTTTTGAGGTTTGTTTCTTTGAAAACCATGATATAAGTTTACTTCCAAGAAATTGACAAGTTCATGTGGTAGACTTCCTGTCAATTCTACATCCTCCATAATCAGCATCTGAATAACCAGTTAATTCAAGGTTATCATCAGCTGGATACCATAATCCTCTATTCACAGTGCCTTTAAGATATTTCAGAATCTTTTTGGCAGCCTCTATGTGACTAGCCTTAGGATTAGCTTGGTATCTTGCACATATCCCAACAACAAATGTTATATCAGGCCTACTTGCTGTGAGATATAGCAGTGATCCAATGATCCCTCTATAATCAGTGTGATTTACTGATTTGCCTTCAGGATCAGGATCCATCTTGTAGTTAGTATTCATAGGAATTCTAACTGCATTGCAATTCAGTACACCATACTTTGCAATCATATCTCTGGTGTATTTTGCTTGATTGATGAAAATTCCTTCCTTAGTTTGTTTCACCTGAACTCCAAGAAAGAAATTCATCTCCCCCATCATTGACATCTCAAGCTTTCCTTTCATCAGGGTAGAAAACTTTTCACACATCTGATGATTTGGAGATCCAAATATGATGTCATCTACATAAATCTGAACAAGTGGGATATCTTTCCCATCTTCTATCCTAAACAGAGTCCTATCAACAGTTCCTTTAATAAAATCATGGTCAGTAAGAAACTGAGAAATGGTATCATACCATGCTCGGGGTGCTTGCTTAAGACCATACATGGCTTTCCTGAGCCTATAAACTTGGTCATTCCGTCTGAAACCAGGAGGTTGTTCCACATAAACCTCTTCCTTAAGCACACCATTCAGAAATGCACTTTTCACATCCATCGACAGATCGTGAATTTCATGTGGGCAGCATATGCAAGAAACAATCTGATGGCTTCTAGTCTTGCAACAGGTGCAAAGGTTTCATCATAATCCAAGCCTTATTCTTGGGAATAACCTTGTGCAACTAGCCTTGCTTTGTTTCTCACAATGTTGTTGTTTTCATCTCTCTTATTCTTGAACACCCACTTAGTTCCAATCACATTGTGCCTCTTAGGTCTATCCACTAGCTCCCAAACTTAATTCCTTGAGAAGGCGATTGACTCTTCTTGCATAGCGAATAATCCAAAATGAATCTTGTAAAGCTTCTTCAATCTCGATGAGGTTCTTTTTTGGATAGGAAGCAAAGAGAACAAAGCACTTTCTCCATGGAACCTTCTTGTTTTGACACCATCGATAGATCACCCACAATCGACTTTTAGGATGACTATCCAACCATTTTCTCCTAGATGTTCCCCTTCAAGTAGTATCCTCAACATCGAAATGTTAGGTTCATGTAGTTCATTAAATTCGGGGAACAACGAGAAAAGAAGAAAGTGAATCATCTTCCTCGGGGAAATTCCATTCGAACATTGTCGAGACATTTGTTCCCCTTTGGTTGATAGATTTAGAGTTTGCCCTCATTTGTGACCACATCTTCATCGGCATTACATACCGAAGTCCGAATCGGTGTATGTTCAGTTGGTCACCTTCAGGTGTGTTGGCTTTCCTTCGATTGGAGAATTTCCATCCCGAGTCTCACCATCCTAAGTTTTTTCATCACGAACTTCTTTGTTCGAATTTGATTCACTCCATTCATAGAAAGTGACCGACTTCTTCTTTTTTTCGTGTTCGAGAGGATGTTTTATCATTCTTTTTCGGGCTAAGTCTGGTGATTCTCTTGATCGGGGTTCTCTGAAGTCATGTTCTGTTTCTTCCGAACACAAGTAGATTCATCAAAAATAACATGAGGTGTTTCTTCCACAATAAAGAGTCCTACGGTTGTAAACTCGAAGGCTTTTATCGACATCGAGAATATCCTAAGAATATCCCTTCATCGACTTTTGTTATCAAAAGTTTTCAACCGATCTTTACCATTATTGTGTATGAAACACTTGCAATCAAACACACGAAAAAGAAAGAAACAAGAGGCTTCCTTTCATTCCACAACTCATATGGAGTTTTTCCTTGGTTCTTGGTCAAGATGGATCTGTTTACGAGAGTAGCATGCGGTGTTGATAACAAAGCCCAAAATCTCTTAGGAATATCGAACTTCAAAGAATCATTGTCCTTCCAAACTTCTTTTCGAGTCCTATTTCTTCTTTCAAAGAACACCATTCATTTGTGGGGTTCTTGCGGTGATGTTACATGAGCCATTCCATTTGCTGCACAATAATCAGATATAATATGATTGATAAACTCAGTTCTTTTATCTGATCTGATTTTGACCACACTCGGATTCTTTTCAGTACTGAGCCTTTTCAGTAGTTCAGGCAGTTTTGTCTGAGTCTCTTTCTTACTGAGTAAGAATATTACCCATGTGTATCTAGAGTAGTCATCAACTACTACAAGTGTATACTTTTTGCCATTAGTGCTCACAGGTGTTACTGGACCAAAGAGATCCATATGTAACAGTTGTAGTATTCTATCAGTAGAAACATATACTTTGCTTTTGAAAGATGCTCTGATTTGTTTTCCTTTCTGACAAGCATCACATACATGATCTTTACTGAACACTTCATTGGGTAACCCCCTCACAAGTGCTAATCTTGCAAGTTTGTTCAGGGTTTTGAAGTTTAAGTGATTCAGTCTTTTGTGCCACAACCAACTGGTATCAGTGGAACTTTTTGCAACCAAACATGTATCTGTAGGAGTTGAGCTCCAATCAGCAAGATACACATTTCCTTTTCTAGTACCAGTCAGTAAAAATTTATGTGAAGTATTGTCTTTCACATAACATAAGTTCTTTGAGAACTCAACACTGAATCCTTTGTCACAGAATTGACTGATAGAATGCAAGTTATGCTTTAGACCAGACACATATGAAACACCATGGATATGAACAGAGTCAACTTCAAGAGTTCCATATCCTTCAGTTTGTCCTTTGGAATTGTCTCCAAATGTGATCTGAGGGCCTTTTTGCTCAACATAGTCAGTGATTAATTGCTTATATCCTGTCATATGTCTTGAACATCCACTATCTAGATACCATACAACAAGAGCCAATTCATTTCCACTCATCAGTGCTATGTTGTCTTCATTCAGCTCAGTGCCCTTTTCTTTCACCTGAAAAACATATCAGTTCTTGGGTACCCATTTGGTGTAGGGTCCTACCAGGTTAGCTGTACCTTTTGGAACTCAAATCTGCCTAACAACTTTAATTACTTTAGAGTGGCTGATTTATCTCCCATAAACATCTACATACACATTCACCACCCTAGGTGCCTTGATAGTATCCTGTGTATGAGTGTCAGCCTTAGCATGAACATGAGCCTTAGAGTTCTTCTTGGGTTCAGGCCTTTTATTCAAGTGCTTTGGCTTTTGTGCAGCTGGTCTTTGTCTCTGCTGACTTGGATTCAGGAAACCTTTACCCTTAGGCATGTGGGGTTTAGGTTGCCTGTACTGAAATTGGGGTCGTTCAGTAATCTGAGGACTTGGTCTTTTCAGTTGAGAATATCTCTGCTGAGTGTTTCTCTTTTGAAAATTCCTCGATGGTTGGTCTGAGATCTCTTCAGTTGGTATTCTTAGCCCGAGGCTTTGAAATCTTGGCTGAAGATTTTCTCTTGAGTGGTCGAGGTTTTCTAGCCTTTTCCGAGGTCAGGCTTTCTTCCCCGAACCTTGGGTTTTTACGAAACCATAGGTCCTTTACCCTTGTCTAAAACTCTGGCGGGTTCTTGAAGAAGATTAGGTGCCACTTGTTTAACAAAGGCAGTCTTGGTGCTACTAGAAGCAAACATCCGTAAGACCTTGTGGGTTCCCCCTGGAATGTATCCCAATCCAGCTTTTATAGTTGCAGGTCTTTGATAACTCTGAATTTCATCTATCACTTTAGATGCATAATTCAATAGAGCTAACTTTCTCTGCACAAGACTATCCTCACATTTCTTTAGAGTTTCATGCTTCTCAAAGAGGTCATTGAACTCGATTCGATAAAATTTGAATCTCTTTAGTGGATTTCTCTAAATTTCCATTCAGGATTTCTATCACCTTCTCTTTTTCTGAGAGTTGTACTTTCAGAACATTTAGTTCATCAGTAGTTCCCATCAATTGAGAAGTGATCTCAGCATTTTTAGAGTCTTTCCACTTGATTCTCGTGATCGGTTCCTTGTTACGCTCTTGAGTTTTTGATGAGCGATTCTTGTAACACGAGAATAGTCCTTCATAAGATTCTCAAATGAATCCATCAGGTCAAAGTTACTGTTTACAGTAGAACTTGAGAACTCGTGTGCTTGTGTAGGAGCAACAACAGAGATAGAAGAATTTACCTCCTCTACAGCCATAAGACATATATCATCATTGTTACTATCTGAGAACATCTCATCTGAGGAACTGGAACCTTCTTCAGAATGTTCTTCCTCTTCTGCAATCATGGCTTTCTTGCTGGAGAACTTTTTGTCTCTCTTGGCTTGTCTTTCCTTTCTTTCTTTGCTTTTCATTTCGGGGCAGTCATATTGAAAGTGACCTTTCTTTTGACAGTTGTAGCATTTGTTGGCATCATCATCCTGATCATTTTCCTCCTTGGTCTTGGAGTCCTTCTTTTTGGATGAAGATCCTTCAGCTTTCTGGTCCTTTCTTTTCTCAGTGTATTTGTCCTCAGCTTTTGAGTCTCTCTTGTACCTGTGATTCCTGTCATATTTCTTGTATTTCCCATATCTGCTACTTAGTCTTTCAAACCTCCTTGCCATCAGTACTAGCTTATCCTCCTGCTCATCCTGATTTTTGGCAAGTGAGTTCTCAGACTCTCTAGTCTTACAAGATTTCTCTTTGGCTTTGAAAGCCACGTTCTTGCTAGATGAAGAATCATCTTTGCTGTCAGATTTCTTAGCTTTCTTGTCAATCACAAACTCATAAGCTTTCAGTTCAGAGAAAACTTGTTGATATGGCATGGAATCAATATTTTTGGTGTTTTCAATCACCACATCATGTATATCCCATTTCTTAGATAATCCTCTAAGAATTTTCAATGCCACTGCTCTCTGTGGGTATCTTTTCCCAAGAGCATTCAGATCATTCATGATGCTAGTGAATCTGACTTCAAGTTTGTCAATGGATTCACTTTCTTCCATTTCAAAGTTATCAAACTTTCCAATAGCAACAAAAAGTTTGTTTTCCTTAATATGATATGTGCCTTGACACATAACAGCAAGTCTGTCCCATATTTCTTTTCCAGTTTCACAGTGAGAAATCATCCCCATAACACCATCATCAATAGTGCTATATAAAGTATCTTTAGCAATGTAGTCAAGATTGACTAACTTTCTCTCATCAGGAGTAAGGTGATCATCAGACTTTGGAAATTCATCTCTGGGATCATTCCTCTCAGTATCAGTGATTCTGAGATTCACAACAGTAAATTTGAATGGTCCTTCAGAAACCACTCTCCACATTCTTTCATGTTTTGAATACAAATGAGCCTGCATTCTCAATCTCCATAAGTCATAGCTCTCAACAGAGAACATAGGAAGTTTCTTAGAAGGCATGATGACTGAGCCTTGTAAGATATCAGCAAATAGATCTATTCAGTAGACCACCAGAGTCTTTCAGCAAAATAGACTATGGCCACCAAAGCAAGTGGTCAAGTTGAACCACTGCTCTGATACCACTTGTTGGTCCTGGTGCTAACGAGTCTCACACGTGTATGGGGGGGAATACACGTGTTCAGTGATTTTTAAAACTTTTCTTTCACTGAGGTCAGATGGGTCAGGTTGTCCTGATGATTTGGCCCTGAGAAGCACAGATCGCCCTGAGTCAAAGTCTACTGAGACAATGATCCTGAGCTGCTTTCAGAAGCTTCAGATTAGCCCAACTGAGCCTGAGTTTTATCAGAGATCCTGAGCTGCTTGGATCAGAGAACTATCTTACTGAACCCTCAGTAGAGTTAGTTCAGTTTAGTAACTATCTGTTCTAGCTACTCAAGTGTGCGGAATGGTTGGCCTTAAGTTTATACTCGTTTTTAGCTTTGCTGAAAATCTTCCTTTTAATGAAACAGTGATTAAGGCTGTGATAAGTTTGATGCAAGTTCAGTGGATTGATTCCAACTTAATATCAGTGAATTATGCTTTCAGTGAAAAACATGCAACAGATAATAATGCAGTACAGAAAGCAAAACAACACAACAATTATAGTGGTTCAGAGACTCAAGCTCCTACATCCACTCTCTCTGACCTTCAGAGAAATTCCTTAACCACTTCCTAAAGCTTTCTGGCTAACTCACTGTAGCTTACTCACTTTTCTACCTTGAGTTTTCTGGCTGACTCACTGCAGCTTACTAACTCAAACACACACAAGTGTTCAGACTACCACAAGTAGCTTACTAACTTCTTCTCTAGAGTTTTCTGGCTAACTCATTGTAGCTTACTAACTCTTTACAACTCCAACTCACCAACAAAACACACACAAACTACCTTACAAAGGGTTTGGATTTCTGGTTGGTTTCCAACTAGGATGAGATATCCTTTACAATAAGAACAATGCAAAGGCTAGGATATCTCTACTAAGCTTTGGATATTTCTTATCAATCTAGGCTTAGTGAATGAGCTCTCTCCAATGTGAAACACTTGGGAAATTCTAGGGTTTTCGAGTGCTTCAATTTGCAATAATACGAATGAGCTCTTGAGTTGCTATGAAATTTCCCGTAACCTTCAATGTAGAGGGTCACTAGTATTTATAGGCAACTTCATCAAGGTCACTCTTGAAAAACTATCCGTTGGAGGAGATAACTTCATGAGTTTTCTCTTATGGTGTTTGATGAACGACTATTTTTAGGGTTTGAATACTCCCTTGAATGTTTTAGGAAATATGCATTCATGTAGCCAATCACCACTTTTTGCAGTCTGGAACATAGTACTACTGACATGCTTCAGTGACCTGTCGCTTTTAGTGTCAGTAAAGTACAGTGTTGTCTTCCTCTGATTGGTTCTTGTCTTCAGTAAATGTAGACAAACATAACGGCTCTTTTTGGTCAATATCTTTGAGTGAGATATCCTTAAACAATACTTAGACTTAGTTCATTTTGTCTGCATATGAATGTCTTGGGCAATATCTACTTTTCTGAATATTCGCGTTTTTCTCAGTTTTGTAGTCTTCAGATAGATATTATTCAGTGCCTCGGAACATTCAGGTTATACTGAGTATTCAGTATCTTACTGAGTCTTCAGTAACTACTGTGTCTTCAGTATCTTCTGTGTCTTCAGTATCTTCTGAGACTTCAGTGTCTTCTGAGTCTTTCAGTGTCTTCTGAGTCTTCAGTAACATACTGAGTCTTGAGTTTCTTCAACAACTTACTGAGACTTCAGAATCTTCAAAATCTAACGTGATCTGTATATGCTGACTATACATGGTGCAGATAACATCCTGAACACTCTATACTGAATCCTGACTTATACTTTCAAGATTATCCTGAACATGTCATACTTAGGGGTTTTGGGATCTAATCAAAATCTTCTTTATTAAATTCATCTCCCAACAGTAAAGATAGAGTTGTCAGTTTCCCAGGAAGATGAGGTTGTAGCCAAGGGAAGCACGAACAACCTAAGAAAGAAGTTTCATGTAATTTGGTGAAGTACACAAAAGAACACGATATGGACTCCGTTTACCTAGAATCATAGTGGGCATACAATTAATAAAATAAATCGTTGTCTCTAGAGCAAATGACTAACAACTAGAAGACAAAATTGCAGCATGAATTTGAGTTTTACCAATTTCAAGCATGTGCCTATTACGACATTCATAAAATCCATTTTTTTGTGGTGTGTGAGATGTCGTGGTTAACCATTGAATACCACAATGAGTTAAGAAACAACGTAAAGGCTGAAACTACATTCATCATAAACAACCAAAAATAACGTGTGACTAGATAAAAAATGAGCAAATAATATTTTGAGCTATCCAAAGAGTTAACTGACGGTGGTCCGCAAACACCATCATACAAGTAGTGCAACAAATGTAAAGCAATAAAATATGAAGTATTGAAAGGAAATTGATGAGATTTGCTCAAATGAATGAAACACAATCTTTGCCCAAAACCTGGGTGTTGGGTGATGAATTTAATATAAGGATTTTGATTAGATCCTAAAACCCCTGAGTATGACATGTTCAGAATAATCTTGATAGTCAGTACAGGTTTCAGTATAAGTTAAGTATTCAGGAGTATCTGCACAATGTATAATCAGCAGATATAGTTCAAGATAGATTAGACTTATATGAAGATTGCTCACATTGAGGGGGAACTCAATGAGCTGAAGACCAGAAGACCTGAAGACAGAAGGCATGAAGGACTGAAGACTATCTCACTGAGGACAGATGGACTGAGTCAAAAGTCCTGAACATTTATGAGAAATAAATGTTAAGTCCAAGTATCTTGCAGACAAAAGGAATTTGAACTAAGTGTCTTTTAAGGTTGTCTCATTCAGAGAAGTTGACCTTCAAAAGAGTCGTTTTGTTTGTCTCTGCTCACTGAAGTTCAAGAACCAATCAAAGGGCACCAACAACGTACGACATTGACACTAAAAAGGACATCTCACTGAGGAAAGTCAGACCTGCTGTGTTCCAGTCTACAGAACCAATGAATGGCTAGCTTGACTGCATGTTACCCAAACCATGCAAGGACTTGCTTAAACCCTAATATAGTCATTTAAGTGTTATCTAAAGAAGAAACCCTTGATGATATCTCTCCAACGGATAGTTTTCTTAAGAGTGTCTTCAAGAGTTGCCTATAAATATCGGTGATCTTCACACAATTGAGGTTACGGGAAATCAAGCAACTCACGAGCTCAAGCTTATTCAAGTTTACTTTCGAAGCACTCGAAACCCTAAAGATTTCTCAAGTGTTTCTTAATAGAAGAGAGCTCACATTACTAAGTCAGTATTTCATACATCCAAAGCTTAGTAGAGATATCCTAGCCTTTGCATCTGTTCTTATTGTAAACGATATCTCAATCTTAGTTGGAAACCAAACCCAAACCCAAATCCTAAGTGTTAGGAAGTTTGAGTAGTTGTTGTTTGGAAGTTGAGAGTTATAAGATTTAGTAAGCTGAAGGTTGTTCAGTCTGAAAGCTTGAGAGTAGTAGATTCTGAGTACTAGGACTCAGGAAGTAGATCCTAGGGATTAGATTACCTTTGAGAGGTAATTTGGTCAGTGTACCTTGGCAATCTAAACCAAGCGGATTTCAAGTGTTAAGGAATTCCCCCGAGGATCAGGGAAAGTGAACGTAGGAGCTTGAGCCTCTGAACCACTATAAATACTGTATTGTTTGCTTTATGTACTGCATTACATCTTGCATATTTTCACTGAGAGCATACAGAGGTTTTTATCATTCAGTTTGGAACCAATCCACTGAAGATTGCATTAACTAAATCACAACCTTTAATCACAGTCTTATGAACTAAGGGAAAAGCTATTTCAGCAAAGTAAAACGAGTATAAACTTAGGGCCTACACTTTCCACGCCTTAGATAGCTATGTTGGGGAATTAATTGTCTGGATCTATTCGGGATGAATATTTAAATACAAATTTAATTCTACAATTATTATAGCATGAATTAATCCTATATTAATTCAAATAATAATCCAACAACAAATCATGCATATAAACAAGCCACATAAATTCTACACATGCGAAATTACTAGGAGTTTACGTGAACTAACCTCTTGACGAACAAGACAGCTAGAGAAGACGAGCAACGTTCCACGAACAAATCCAAAGTCCTTCTCAAAGTATTCCCAGGTCCTTTGCTTGATAACCCGGTGGGGGGATTCTCACAAACAATAAACAAAAGGGAAAAATAAAATTATGTTGCACCACCTTTGTGGATTTCTAATTTTTCCAACACATGGAATTATGTTGGGGATGAAAAATTCATCCCCTATTTATAATATACAAGGGGGGCGAAAATTGTAGGGTTTATTGGCCAATGGGAAATTTCCTTGTATCTTCTCCAAGATACAATCTTGAATATATCTCATATATTCTATTTTCCATAAATAAATCCCAACAAAATATCCCCTTATTTATTATAGGAGATTTTTGAAAATCTCATGTAGGAAAGAATCAAGATTTTGACTTTTCTTGAATTTATGGGATAATCTTGTATACCAAGAATACTTATCTTTTTCCATAAAATCTTTCCAAGAAAATAAAAAAAAAAAAATTTTTCTCTTTCTTCCCTATATTTTTCGAAAAAATAGAAAAATTGGCAACAATAATTTCTTTTTATTTTAATAATTTTTTTCAGTTATTGGACTTTATCTTTGGGTTACTTGAGGGGCCTTTAGGAGAATTAAGATTGGATCTTCCAATGGACTTTGAATTATCAATATTGAGCCACAATATTATTCAAGTCCATTAATATTAATTAATTCAACTATATAATTAATATTGCACTATCCATCTTAACCCATATTACTGTAATATGACTCCCGATTATTATTTCCCATGTTTAAGATTATCTAGTCCATTTAAAAAACTTTACATTAAATTCAAGCCACTAAAAAACTTTACATTAATTAATATCTTTTTCCTTGGAGTAAGAACAACTCCACATTATTATCCATACAGAAACTAATTCCACTTGCAAGATTTGGTATGATAAAACTTCAAGGCCCACCAAGGGGACAAATCACGCAAGACGTACTTGCATACGATTCTCCATATTAAATCTTAACAATCGTAATGTAACTAATAATATTGCCAAAGATACAAAGTATTGAATCACATTGATTCTCTACCCAACATAAGTCAAAACAATAATTATTAATTTCACACGAACCTATTTAAGGGACGGAGATTAAGAAACAATCAACCCCTGCGGTCTAATTCTTCCACTTTCAGTACTGAAGAATTTATCCTCGTTGTAGGTCTTATTCAACACATCATAATGCACTAGTGCAATCTCTTGGTCAAGACAAACCAATCTGAGCCTTACACTTCAACCTTTCACGATGGATTGTTCATTTTCATCTAGGTTGTGAATTTTTACTTATTTACAAAGAATTGTTAATGTGATCTTCTGTGATCTGGTATCACCACATTAACTACAATGTAACACGTACTATTTATTGAACATGTATGCAGTAAATATATATAACATTCATTCATATTTAAAGCAACATGTGATAAATAATTTAATTTCAGTAAATAAGATAGAAATTCAGTTTGGTTATACAAAGTAAAAAATTATTTTTCCAGTATAACCCTAACAAGCTAGTGTAAATAGCAACCAAACTAAACAACTCTCCTAAGCATTCAGTAAGTTGGCTATCTATGCAAAGCTACTCAGGACTTTCGCACTCAAGATCAGTTGAGCTTATCTGAAGGACTGAGAGCTGCTCAGAGGTTTTGTCTCAGTAGACTTGGACTCAGAGTGTTTGTGCTTATTCAATGCTTAAACTTAGGAAATCCTGACTCACTGATTTAAATGTTTTAAAAAGTTAAAAAACACTATACACGTGTATTCCCCCCCACATACACGTGTGTGACTCGTACTCGGGACCAACACTGGAATTTATTCAACACATGTAATTTAAAATTGTCAGTAGCAAAAGTAGTAGACTCTAATGAAGGATGACCAAGCCTAGCACGCCAACACGGACGTGAAGCACATATATGCAAAGTTTCAAGTTTCGACTGCGATGACAGAAAATATGATAAACACCATTTTTAACATTGATATTTAGCAATTAGCAATTCCATGGTTCGATCCTTTATAAAAAAAAATTTGGAAAAAAAATTCATAGATACATTATTGGCCTGTGTAAACTTTCTGACATTAACAGGTAGAGTTTTTAAGACGGGCCAACAGGGTGGGGCGGGCCAAAACCCGCCTTTTGGCAGGGCAGTTCGGGCCAAAAAATTGGTGGGCTATAAAATCCCAACCTAACTCACTGATTGGCGGATCTCGGGACTAGGCAAGCCAACCAACTATTATTTTTTTAGTATATTTATTATTATTTTTAAAATTATAAGTATATAATTTAAAAGCTCTAATATATTAAACCCAAATAATTTTTATTGATTTCTATTGCTATAAAAAAATAAAATATTTTTTTTCTTACACATAAAGTTCTCATTAGTCGCAAATATAAGTTCCTACACTTTGAAGTTCACTATTAATTAACCATTATAATTCTGCCTCCAAACAAGCTGAAATTTTCTTGGCCCAACCCACCTATTAAATATGGCGGAGCGGGTTGGGCCCATTTGGGCTGGCCCAACGGGTCCAACCCGTTTTAACAGCTCTACTAACACGTAATAAATTTTTGCGTGCACTTGGAACACATAAGACATCCGAAAAATAAATTCACGTGTAGGAGTTTTAATTAAAGAAGTGCTAGTATGGGTTATAGGCAAACATAAACCATCTGCAATTTGAACTTCATTAGTAGCATCGTACTCATAATGGATGGAAAGGTTATAAAAATCACCTGATAAGTTGTGAGACGCCTCCCGAATGAACCATTCAGTCTTTTCTAGAAGACCCCCCTACAGAAGACGATGCAAAGTTGGTGAAATTGGGAGGCGACGACAGGTTAGTGCTCCATGACAAAAGAAATCGTAAATCTAATGACACGTGATCGACGAACGTATAAAATGGCCATTATTGTTGCCACGTCCAGAATAATTATTCTGGCTCCTATTTTGTTGCCCTCAACCAGAGGTGAGCTCGGCCACCATGGGAAATTTTATTTTAGAGATTATAATTGTTGCTGTTGTTGGACCCTTAGTTCGATGATCCGCCAGATTGATTTTGCACTATATTCGTTGTGGCAACTAATTGACAGGTAACATTCTCCTGACTTTTCAAGGTTACTTCATGCTCAAATAACAACAATTATATCTAAAAGTGTGGATCGGGGTTGTGTTTATGTAAAACCAGGGTGATGTTGTAATGAATGTTGTAACATTTATAGTAACATCAGTTTAAACATAAAAACGGAAGACTTAAAACACAACTTGCAATGGTTTAAAGTTTTGCACAAAATATAAAATTGTTTGTGATGCCTTATGGCGAAACTTCACTATAAATCAAGTAGTGAATACAAATTCATAATTAGAATCTTCTCAAATCAAGACCTAAACAATGCTTATGATCTGAAAGACTAGGTGTATTTTGTAACACACCATCTCAGTTTTACTAAGAATAATAAAAGAAGCAAACTTAATAAAATAAATATTTGATTTAAGATTTTTTCTAATGATTTTAGAGCTTATATGTTTGCAAAGGTTTTGATTTTTCAGGGAACGGACGAGCACTTTGAACCGGGAGCACTCCTAGCGTTATAACAAAATTTTAATTAAGGTTTAATCATAAAATATTAAATAAAAATATTTAATTTCAATTTAAAGAAAAAAAAATTTAATCATTCAACGAATTAGAATTTTCGATATAAAAATCGAAAAAATCTAGCGAATAATAAAAACGAAGACAAGAAATCCGCTTCGTCTAACTAAATTTGAATTTTTGAAGAACTTTAAGAAATTTTTTTATTTTTAATTAAAATAATTAATTAAATAATTTTCTTCCCGAAGTGTGACGATTCAATCACTAAAAATCCTAAACAATTAATTTTAATGAAACCATAATTTTAAATTTTGACGAAATCAACTTTAAAATATAGATGTGAAATGTTGTAAATATTGAGTATTCATAAAACAATTAAATAAAAATTAATAATAATAAATTTTGACCACAAGTTAAATTTTGGCCAAGAATTTACCAAAGCCTTACCAACATTTTTCGCTCTCCTTAATCACTCTCAATTCCATCTATAAATACCCCTAATTTCTCCATCAATTCATCTACTTCCAACCCAAAACGCCAAAACTCTGCCCTTTTGTTACCAACTCAAATATCAACCAAAAACGCTCAAACTCTGCCCTTTTATTACCAACTCAAATATCAACCAGAAACGCCCAAACTCTGCCTTTTGTTACCAACTCAACAATCAAGCAGTAGGAAGTTTCACTCCAAAGAAAAAAATCTTGTAAACTCCCTTCGCCATAATCAATCCAAAGAAGCAACCAATCCATTTCAAGAGCTCTTCCTCCATACATGAGTATCTTTTGAGGTAATGATTGAAATCCATGCTTGAATGTGAAAGTTTTTTTCATTTTTATTTTGTAATCTGTTTTTTTTTTTAGAAAAAAATCAATTTTATATACTTATTCATCCAAAATTACAGTATTATTTCAAAAAATGTCATCCCAAATCTACAGAGCTGGAACCAAATTTTGTTTTCCTTGGACAACATATGACTCAACTGCAGGCATGGTTTAACATCTCAAAAAACACATCACGCCCCTTAGACAATTTAAGTATTAATTATTTGATTTACTTGTTAGTACATTTTGTTATTTTTATTTATAATTGATATTTCCCTGAAATCGTTAGCTCCCACATGATTCATATTGCCTATTCCTCATTGGATTTTTTTTTAATAAATAGAAATCATCATTGGCGACTATATATATATATAAATTACTCAATAATTTAAATATATACACACACAATATATACAATAATAAAAAAATTAATCCATGTAACAATAGAAAACTGGTTAACAAAATAAATATACATATAAATATAAAACATTTGCTTAACAAAATAAATACACATATGAATATAAAACAGTGTACATAGAGATAAATATACATATATATTTGGTACTTTTTATTAATCCCAGGAAACTAGCAAATAAAATTGCTATATTAATAAATAAAAAATTGAATATAAATCAGCCCATTCACAATTGTTTTATTTTATATTTTAATTATAAGTTCATGACATAAGTATAAATATTCATATTATTTGAATATATAAGGAGGGTCATCAAGGGTTTGACATTTTTTAGCAGATGAAATTTAATTATATTTGTATTTACAAATAGTTATTCAATATATATGCAAAAAAATACATATGTATAAAGAAAATAAAAAAAGAAAAATATTTATATTGTTTTTATATATTTTCTAAAAATTTAAATGTAATTATAATAAATTAATTAACATATTTAAATTAAAAAATGATCATATTAATTATTAATTAAGTATTCAAAACAAAAACAATTTTTTTTTAATATCCAACCACACTTTCATTTTCAACAGATATATCACATTAACTTTAATGATTACATTTTTTCACATCCAACCACACTCTCATTTTCATAACTATTCATCCAAAAAAAATTCTCATGAAAATAAAAAAATGAAAAAACAAAAGGACATCCAAGCACACCCTCGTTTCCTCTTGTGTTCTTCAAGTTTTGCTTACTTTCCAACGCTTTTCCTTTGAATCAAAGCCAAGATTGTCTTCTCCAAGTAACTAGGAGAATTTTCAACGTCACTACTTCCCCTAACGTCCAAGTTCTAGGCTTAAACGAGAAGAAAGGAACAAGAGGTAATTTAACAAACTCGATATAAGTTGTGCTTGTTTAAATATTTGGCGAAGTATTTGGATGCTTTAACATGTTGGTATTTGCTAGATTAGAACTTCTACATGATGTTTGAAGTACATGCTTCACGTCCATGGTTTTAGTTTTCGTTTATTGTAATGTTATGCTGCCGAAATTTACGCTCAACGATGCCAAGTTGAAACTTTTAAAACTCTGTTTGACTAGTTTTCGGAGAGGCGGTCGAGTGCTCCATTACGTTGGAAATTGATGTTTTAAAACACCTACATGCTCCCTTGCATGTGAAGTGTTGGGGTTATACATGAAAGTATGTTTTTAGTTTATATAACATACTGAGTTTATCACTTATTTACTGATTATAAATCTTATCATCACTGTTGTTTTAAATATGAATGAATGTTATTTATTTATTACAAACCGTTCAATATTAGTACATATTCCATTGTAGTTAATGTGGTGATACACAATCACAGAAGATCACATTAACAGTTCCTTGTAAATAAGTACATCTTACAACCTAGATGGAATTGAACACTCCATTGGTAGAGGTTGATGTGTAAAGCTCAGATTGACTTGTCTTGACCAAGAGATTACACTAGTACATTTTGATGTGCTGAAGCGGACCTACAGAGAGGATAAATTCTTCTGTACTGACTTATGGGATGAAGAATTAGACCTCAGTGGTTCTTGATTTCTTAATCTCTGTCACTTAAATAGGATTGTGTGTAATTAATATTTATTGATTTGATCTATGTTGGGTTTAGAATTAAAGAGCGATTCTATACTTTGTATTTTGGGCAATATTATTAATTACATGACAATTACTAAGATTTAATCAGAGAAATGTGTGCAAGGAAAGTCTTGCTTTATTTGTCCCCTTTGTGGGCTCAGAAGTTTTATCATACCAAATCATGCAAGTGGATTATGTTCCGGTATGGATAATAATATTGAGTTGTCTTTACTCCAAGGAATAAAATATTAATTAATATAAATATTTTCAGTGGCTTAATTAATTAATGGACAAAATAATCTTAAACACGGAAAGTAATAATCGGGAGCCATATTATCGTAATATGGGTTAAGATGGATAGTGCAATATTAATTTTATAGTGGAATAAATTAATGTTAATGTACTGAATAATATTGTGGTTCAATATTGGAATTCAGAACCCATTAAGCGGTCCAATCTTAATTCTCCTAAAGGCCCCTCAAGTAGCCCAAATATAAGTCCATTAATGAAAGGGTGACTAAAATAAAAGAAAAATATTGTTGCCTAATTTTTCTATTAATTTCGAAAAATACAAGAAAAGAAAGATGAAGATTTTCTTGGAAATATTTTATGGAAGATGAGTATTCTTGGAATACAAGATTATCTTATAAATTCAAGAATCTTTGACTTTGACTTTTTTGGGGTAATTTTCGGAAATATGAGTAAGAAAATAAAGGAAGATTTTTGTGGGAATATATTTATGGAAAATAGAATATATGAGATATATTAAAGATTGTATCTTGGGGAAGATACAAAGAAATTTCCATATCACACAAAATCCTTGAAATTTTCGCCCTCCCCTTCATTGTTATAAGTAGGGGATGAATTTTTCATCCCCAACACAATTCCAGTCTTGAAAAAATTAGAAATCCACAAAGGTGGTGCAATATATTTTTTTTTATTCTTTTGTTATAATTGTTTGTGAGTATCTTCCACCGGATAACGAGCAAGGACTAGGGATATACTTGAAAAGACATTTGGGTTGATCCGTCGTCTCAACGATTGTCTCTTCAAGGGTAAGATTCGCATAAACTCCTAGATTCCACATGTGTAGGACTTTACGTAAATTTATTTGTATGCATGTATGTTGTTGGTTATTTGCTATTTGAATTAATAGGTTAATTCATGCTAGTAGTAAATTGTTATTTAAATTTGTATTTAAATTACACCTCGAATAGATCCGAACAAAACGTTCCCCAACATGTAGTTCATGTCCGTAGTCTTGGTGTTTGACTATAGTACGTTATGTTGCCCGTTTTTGTGCACGAACATGCCTACTTGAAACTGCAAAACTGAAAAACATATTTAAAGATGTAAGTTCCGAAGCTCATACCTTTCAAAAGAAAATGGTTTGATTGGTTGATCTACGTGTAAAAAATGGTTAATCTACTTGTAAAAAATGACGTTCTTTGATTGGTTAAATTATAACCTTTTTAAATTGCTGCTATGAATACTCTTTTTTTTTTTTTAAAGAATGACAACAATTTTTCTATTTTGAGTCACCTGTTTCGACACTATTTTTTCCGCCTCCCAGTTACTATTTTCATGAGTCATTTTCTTTCTAATTATCACTACATGGTGGGATTTAATTACCCCGGAATTTTGTGTTAATTGGATTAACCGTTTGACGGGAAATGGATCGCGAAAATGGAAGGAAATCACAAATTTTTGGACACTAACTTTCGGAAAAATGTCAAAACTGAAATTTGAAACTTAAACAAAAAAAACTCAGGTTTTAGTACAATAAATTATTTGGATGACTTCCTTACACACACATACCATATGTGTGTTATTTTCCTTTTATGCAACATATTTAAAAGTCATTTAGGACCTTTTATTAAGTAATTACTAATTATATGTTTTAATAAAGAAAATTTTTCAAACACAATATAAATGGTAATCTATGTCTTTCCTATGTAAAAATTAAGTTAATTAAATTTCAAATTTGATCAAATCAATTATTTGAATTTTTACAAAAAAAATATATATGTGTGTGTGAATAAATTGTTGTACTTTTCCGATAGTTTAACTTATTATACATGGCCTTTGTAGAAAATCTAAAAATATAGTTCTAAACTATAACAAGTCATAAACTTGCTCCTCAAATTTCATAAGATTTTGACTTACAAATAAAGAGTTATGAATTTTTAAAGCTTAGTGAAACCGAAGAATAGCCAAACTTCTTGAATTATTGGGACTTTTTTACATGCCGTTTTCTTTTTATAAAAATCATAATCAAATACTACATGCTCTTATCTGCCTTTGTGAATTATTTGATGATATTTAGTGCTAAATAAACAATTTTACAAAATTATTTTTTAAAACTGCGTCAAGCTGAAAATAAATCTTAAAGTTTTATTCTTGCAAGTGACAATTTTGGGACATCATTAATAAAATCCAATAGCCGGTTATAGTAAAATAAAACCCTAAGAAAAGAGCCTAACATCCTCGATAAACTTACGAATAATTTATGTTGGGAGATGAATTTAATAAAGAAGTTTTGATTGGATCCCAAAACCCCTGAGTATGACATGTTCAGGACAATCTTGATAGACTGAGTCAGGATTCAGTATAGATTGTTTAGGAAGTTATCTGCACCAATGTATAGTCAGCAGATATAGATCAGGTTAAGTATTGAAGACCCTGAAGATCCTGAAGATATTGAAGGACTCAGATAAACCAGAAAGAGTCAGAAGAAACTGAGTAAATATTCAGAAGATACTGAAGATGCTGAAGAAATGAAGACTCAGAAGATACTGAAGAACTGAAGACTCAGTAGTTACTGAAAACTCAGTAAGTTACTGAAGACTCAGGAAGACCTGAATGTTTAGAGGCACTGAAGAAATATCTATCTGAATTCATACAAAACTGAGGAAAACACTTATTTTCAAAAGGATAGATATTGTCCAAACATTCAAAGGCAGACAAAAGGAACTAAGTCTAGGTGTTGTTTAAGGTTGTCTCATTCAGAGAGATTGACCTAAAAGAGCCGTTTTGTTTGTCTACATTCAATGAAGACAAGAACCAATCAGAGGAAGACAACACTGTACTTTACTGACACTGAAAGCGACATGACCCTGAATTATGTCAGTAGTACTAAGTTCCAGACTGCAAAAATTGGTGATTGGCTACATGACTGCATATTTCCTAAAACATGCAAGGGAGTGTTCAAACCCTAAATATAGTCGTTCATCAAACACCAGAAGAGGAAACTTATCAAGCTATCTTCTCCAACGGATAGTTTTTTAAAGAGTGACCTTGGTGAAAGTTGCCTATAAATACCAGTGACCTTCTACATTGAGAGGTTACGGGAAATTTCAAAGCAACTCAAGAGCTCATTCGTATTCTTGCAAATTGAAGCACTAAAAAAACCTAGAATTTCCCAAGTGTTTCACATTGGAGAGAGCTCATTCACTAAGCCTAGATTGATAGAAATATCCAAAGCTTAGTATAGATATCCTAGTCTTTGCATTTGTTCTTATTGTAAAGGATATCTCACCCTAGTTGGAAACCAACCCAAAACCCAAACCCTTTGTTAAGGTAGTTTGTGTGTGATTTGTTGGTGAGTTAGAGTTGTAAAGAGTGAGTAAGCTACAGTAAGTTAGCCATAAAACTCTAGAGTAGAAGTTAGTAAGCTACTTGTGGTAGTCTGAACACTTGTGTGTGTTTGAGTTAGTAAGCTGCAGTGAGTCAGCCAGAAAACTCAAGGTAGAAAAGTGAGTAAGCTACAGTGAGTTAGACTGAAAACTTTAGGAAGTGGTTAAGGAATTTCTCTAAAGATCAGAGAGAGTGGATGTAGGAGCTTGAGTCTCTGAACCACTATAATTGTTGTGTTGTTTGCTTTCTGTACTGCATTATTATCTGTTGCATGTTTTTCACTGAAAGCTGATTTTACTGATATTCAGTTGGAACCAATCCACTGAACTTGCATTAAATTGATCACAGCCTTAAACACTGTTTTATTAAAGGAAGAAGAGTTTCAGCAAAGCTAAAACGAGTATAAACTTAGGGCCAACCATTCCGCTCACTTGAGTAGCTAGAACAGATAGTTACCAAACTAAACTAACTCTACTGAGTGGTCAGTAAGATAATTATCTGATCCAAGCTCCTCAGGATCTCTGATAAACTCAGGATCAGTTGGGCAAATCTGAAGCTTCTGAAAGCAGCTCAGGATCATTGTCTCAGTAGACTCTGACTCAGGGCGATCTGTGCTTCTCAGGGCAAAATTATCAGGATAACCTGACCCATCTGACCTCAGTGAAAGAAAAGTTTTAAAAATCACTGGACACGTGTATTCCCCCCCCATACACGTGTAAGACTCGTTAGCACCGGGACCAACAAGTGGTATCAGAGCAGTGGTTCATTGTTGACCACTTGCTTTGGTAGCCATAGTCTTATTTGCTGAAAGACATTCGTGGTCTGCTGAATAGATCTATTTGCTGATATCTTACAAGGCTCAGTCATCATGCCTTCTAAGAAACTTCCTATGTTCTCTGTTGAGAGCTATGACCTATGGAGACTGAGAATGCAGGCTCTTCTGTATTCAAAACATGAAAGAATGTGGAGAGTGGTTTCTGAAGGACCATTCAAATTTACTGTTGTGAATCCCATAATCACTGATACTGAGAGGAATGATCTCATAGATGAATTTCCAAAGCCTGATGACCAACTTAATCCTGATGAGAGAAAGTTAGTCAAACTGAACTACATTGCTAAAGATACTTTGTATAACACTATTGATGATGGTGTTATGGGGATGATCTCTCATTGTGAAACTGCAAAGGAAATATGGGACACACTTGTTGTTATGTGTCAAGGCACAAATCATATTAAGGAAAACAAACTTTCTGTTGCTATTGGAAAGTTTGATTGCTTTGAAATGGAAGATGGTGAATCCATTGACAAACTTGAGGTCAGATTCACTAGCATTATGAATGATCTGAATGCTCTTGGGAAAAGATACCCACAGAGAGAAGTGGCACGGAAAATTCTTAGAGGATTATCTAAGAAATGGGATATACATGTTGTGGTGATTGAAAACACCAAAAATATTGATTCCATGCCATACCAACAAGTTTTCTCTGAACTGAAAGCTTATGAGTTTGTGATTGACAAGAAACTAAGAAATCTGACAGCAAAGATGATTCTTCATCTAGCAAGAATGTCGCTTTCAAAGCCAAAGAGAAATCCTGTAAGTCTAGAGAGTCTGAGAACTCACTTGCTAAAAAATCGGGATGAAAGCAGGAGGATAAGCTAATCATTTTGGCTAGGAGGTTTGAAAGACTCAATAGCAGATATGGGAAATATAAGAAATATTACACGGGAATCACAGTACAAGAGAAACTTCGTGTTCGAGGATGATCCACTGAGAAAAGGAAGGACCACAAAGCTGAAGGATCCTCATCTAAAAAGAAGGACTCCAAGACCAAGGAGGAAAGTGATCAGGATGATGATGCCAACATATGCTATAATTGTCAAAAGAAAGGTCACTTTCAATATAAGCATCCGAAATGAAAAGCTAAAGAAAGAAAGGAGAGACAAGCCAAGAGAGACAGAAAGATCTCCAGCAAGAAAGCTATGATTGCTGAGGAAGAAGAACAATCTGAAGAAGGTTCCAGTTCCTCAGATGAGATTTTCTCAGATAGTGACAGTGATGATGTTTGTCTTATGGCTGTGGAGGAGGTAAATTCTTCTATCTCTGTTGTTGCTCCTACACAAGCACCTGAGTTCTCAAGTTCAATTGTAACAAGAACTTTGACTCGATGGATTCTTTTGAGAATCTTATGAAGGACTATTCGGTTACAAGAAGCGCTCATTGAAACTCAAGAGCGAACAAAGGAACCGATCACGAGAATCTGAAGTGAAAAGACTCTAAAAATGCTGAGATCACTTCTCAATTGATGGGAACAACTGATGAACTAGATGTTCTGAAAGTACAACTCTCGGAGAAAGAGAAAGTGATAGAAATCCTGAATGGAAAATTAGAGAAATCCACTGAAGAAATTCAGTTTATCAGAACTGAGTTCAATGACCTCTTTGAGAAGCATAAGACTCTAAAGAAATGTGAGGATAGTGAGCAGAGAAAGTGAGCTCTATTAAATTCTGCATCTAAAGTAATAGATGAAATTCAGAGTTATCAAAGACCTGCAACTATAAAGGCTGATTGGGATATAATCCAGGGGGAACCTCACAAGGTCTTCTGAATGCTGCTTCTAGTAGCACTAAGACTGTCTTTGTTAAACCAGTGGCATGTACTAATTTTCTTACTGAAGAACAGCCCAAGGTTTTAGATAAGGGTAAAAGACCTATGGTTTCAGAAAAACTGAAGGTTCAGGGAAGAAAGCCCAAACCTCAGGAAAAGGCTAGAAAACCTGAACACTCAGTAGGAAATTTTCAGGCCAGTACTTCAAAGCCTCAGGCTAAGAATATCAACCTGAAGAGATCTGTACTTGTAATCTTTTTCAGATCTTTAATGAGAAAACTTTAAGGTCAGGTGATAGGGTATTTGTTTGTATTCTTTACATTTCAGTTATCTGTTTTTCTGATTAATATTTTGGTTCCATCAAAAAGGGGGAAATTGTTGGGAAATTTGTAGTTTTGATGGAAGTTCCAAAACAGATGTAATAGGACTAATCAGACCTGTTAGGAGACTGATGAACTAGAAATCAGAATAGGATGATCAGCTGAGATGTATAGACAACTGATGTAATAGATAGGTCACATATTGAGGGGGAACTCAATATGTATAGGTCAAGTCTTGAAGAAGATAAGAAGATTTGAAGATCTGAAGATCAGATCAGTCAGAGGATCAGAAGAGACATCAACTAGAAGACTTGAAGACTCGGATGACTTGATGATCAGAAGACTAGAACATAACAAGACAAGACCAGAAGACCTACATCATATAACAACATAAGGGTTAGTAAGTTGAGCTAAGACAACTTACATCAAGACTCCACAAGGTAGACTGATCAGTCTTAACTGATCAGGTCAATTCAATCAGGTAACATCCAAGTGTTTACCTAAGACGTACAAGTCGATCAGACAAGAAGAATGTCAACCTAAGTTGGTGAATCAAAGCGCCGAATAAATTTATTTGACAACCAATGAGAACGAGACATGTACATATGGAGCTGACAGCACATGACAAGGTGGTTCAGAGTCAAACGGCTATAAAGGACGATGGAGCACGTATTTGGCCATGCCTTCTCTGAGCACATCAAATCAACCTGCAATCCTACATTAAATAGACCAAAATTTGAATTGCTTTCCAATGACTAGTTCGATTTCGTGCCTATAAATATGGAATCAACCTTCAGAGTAAGGTTACATAAATTATACACAAGCTCAAGCTACAAGCAATTTTTGCAAGAACACTGAAGGTCATGCAAATACTCTAAGTGTTCATCCCATAGTTTCTTAGTAATAGTTCTTATCCTTTAGCTTTAGGCTACTCAAATACTAGGATATAATTCCAGTTAGAAACCAAACAAATCTTACATCAAACCAAGTGCTAGGTTAAGTTTGTAAGCAAGATCTCAAGCTAGGGTTTCTAGTCTTGATTTCTGGGATCAGTTGAGTGAGAGCTCCGTAAATATTTGTTTATACTAAGTCAGTTTGGTAGTGAGTGCCCCTACTGATAGGGAAGAGTGGACGTAGGACAAGTTGTCTGAACCACTATAAATCTTGTGTGCTTACCTGCTTTAAACTTATGCACACTACTGATTTGATAAACTATCATGCATATCCTATGTAGAGATCAGTCTAGCACCAAGCTGCTGATCTGATCAGTTGGACACTTTGTCAACTGATCTGATTAGAAAACCTTAGGACTGTTTTATGTAAAATTGGTTTTTCACACAGGTTAACTTTGTAGGTCCCGAACGGGTTTTGTGGGGGTGGAAGTCTAGAGTGGAGGGGTGAATAGACTTCCAAAACTTTTCGTGCGGATCAGGTGTGATTGGCAGATTACCCGATCAGAGTGCTAGTGTATCAATTTAGACTGATGTTCAATCTTACTGAGTGCCTGAGGGCAGATCAGCTTGATATCTGTCAGTTTAACTGAGAGTGCGGAAGCTTGTTTTAACCCGTGTGAAAAACCAGTTTTATCAATTCAGATTCTTAAGTCAGTTTTCAACCAGCTGACTACTGATCAGATCAGTTGCTTGGTGCAAACTGAGCTTAACTTAGAATATGTATGCGCTTTTAAACTCAGTTGTGTAAATAGTGTAAAGCAATAAGAAAGCACGTAAATGCACACAAGACTTTTTATAGTGGTTTAGACGAAACCCGTCTTACGTCCACTCTTCCCTTAACACAGGGGAACCTTAACCGAACTTAACCTGCGGGACTTATATCCCTCACGGGATGACCGAGATGTTTATTGAGTTCACACTCTACAGATGTTTATCGAGTTCACACTTAACCGAACTAGAAATCAGAAAACTAGAATCCTAGATCCGAAATATTAGGAACAAACTTAACCTAACTTGCGTTTGGGTAAAGAATGTTTGAGGGTTCCAACTGGAAATCTATCCTGGTGTTTTAGGTAGTCAAAATTCTAGTGGATAGGATTTCTTGCTAAGAACAATGGGATGAACACTCTAAGAATAATCTTCAAATATGGTGTTCTTCGAGCGGAAATTCTGAAGGCTTTTTGCTTCTTGAGAATATGCGTTAATGATGTTGTTTCGCTTTGCTCAATTGTTCATGTGATAGTGGTTGGTCTCCTTTTTTTCCTTTCGAGCAATCCCATTTTATAGACCTCGAAATCAAAGAGCCGTTGGAGAGCAATTTGAATTTTGGGCTATATTAGGTAGGTTGTAGGATATGATTGTGACGTGCTCCGATTATCGGTGTGGCCGTAGGCATGATTAGCGCCATTTTTGTCCACAACGTCGTATCCCGCATTGTCAGCTCTTTTTGTGCACGTGTCGCTTTCTCCCTGGCTTCGCGAGGCGACACTTCAGTAATTTGTCCGTTAGAAGATTGATATTCCTTTTGTAGAAGATTCGTCTTGTCTGGTGTATAATTTAGATTGACACCAGGTGTGAGCTGACTTGATCAGGTAACTGATCAGTCTACCTTGTTTGAGTCTTCTGATGCATATTGTCTTAGCTCAATACGCAGACTCGGCTGAATGTAGGTCTTTAGGTCTTTTGATCTTCAGGTGTCTCTGAGCCTCAGTGTATTCGGTCATCTTGAGTCTTGAGTTTTTGAAGTTCTTCAGTTTATTTTAGGTTCATCGAGTCTTGAGTTCATCCGAGTCTTGAGTCTTGTCATCCGAGTCTTCGTGTTCATCCGAGTCTTGAGTTCATATGAGTCTTCATGTTTATCTGAGTCTTCAGGTTTATCTGAGTCTTCAGTGTCATCTGAGTCTTCAGGTTCATCTGTCTTCACCTGATCTTCTGACTTCTTGTCTTCTGATTTGTTCTTAGTCTTCTGATCATCTGACCTTATCTAGGTCATCTGATACTTCGACCTGACCTCTACATATTGAGTTCCCCCTCAATATGTGACCTATCTTTTACATCAGCTATCTATACATTTCAACTGGTCATCTTATTTTGATTCTAAGTCATCAGTCAGCTAACATGTCTGATTGGTCCTATTACAACCTGTTTTGGAACTTCCATCAAAACTAAAATACAGATTTCCCAACAATTTCCCCCTTTTTGATGGAACCAAAACACTTAATCAGAAAAACAGATACCATGAATGGAAATGTAGTTAATGTAAACAGTACATACCTCAGAAGACAATGAGATGTTTTCTTAGAATCAGTGAGATGGAATATTTCATTCAGATATGTGTGTTCATTATAGAATACATGAAAAGCGTACCTATCATCTGATTCCAAGTTGTCTTCCTCAGGTGTACTTGAACATTTGCAGCTCTTTGGGGATGCCAAACATCCTGTACATCCTTTGCATTAGTTTGACCAGCTCTTCTCTTCTATGGATCCCTCATTTTTCAGCAAATCCATAGTAGACATTTTTGAACTTAACAGGATCTAGCTTTTTGTCTGGACATAAAGGTGGAAGGAGTAGTTCAAAGGGTGGAGCTTCTGGTATTAGTGACATGATCTTTCCTTCTTTCATCACTGTTTGGTAGAAGTCTGGATACTTTGTTTCTAACCAGTTCCGGAATTCATCATCATTTTCAGTCTGATCTTGATGAATTGGAATCTTCTCCAGGATGTAGACGTCACATAACCATTCTCCTCCGATTCGATCCCATTATGGAAGCAGATCTGGCCGTCTTGAGAAGGATGTCTTTAACGAGTCTTAGGAAGGGCATTCTTCTCCCAAGCAATCTCCTCTGCTGCAGCTTCGTTCTTCCTCTTCCTTCGGATGTAAGCGATGTTCAGTCCCTTAGCCTCTGCTAACTTCTACTTCTTGATGGTGACCTCTCTTATTCTCTGTCGTGTTTGCTCTTGAACTTGTTCAGGAGTCATCTGGCTTTTGGTAGAGAATAGGTGGCCTTGTCTCTGATCTTCCTTAGTTGCTTTCACCATCTTGCCTTTGTCTTTCTTTCTCCTCAGAGTCTGCTCAGGTTCATCTTGTTCTTCTTCTTCAGCTAATTTCTTAGCGAGTTCAAGGCTCTTGGCCTGATCATCAGTTTCCATTCTTTTCTGTACGAATGAAGAAAAGTCTTCAATCTTGTCGACTCTGGCAGTAATCTCTGAAAGAGCAGTTTTTTGCTCAGTGAACTCTTTGCAATGTTTCTCCGCAGTTTCCTTCACTTCAGCAACGAGATCAGTAGATGGAATGGCTAGCAAGTCAGATACAGTGGTTTTCGGTAGAGATGAAATTGTTACCAAGCGTGGTGCATTTTTCTTCCTTCTCTTTATTCTCTTTTCCTTCCCCTTTTTGGTTTCATCAAAGAGGTTGGACATCTTCTTGTTCAGAGCGATTAATTGTCGTGAGATCTCCTCTCGAGTTCCTCGACAACAAGAGAATGTCTGAGCGGTGGCGGAAAGGTGCGAGGAGTGAAAAGCGCCCGAGAGAAATTTTGATTTCTGTCTTGCTCGTTCTGTAGAAGCTAGAAAATGTTTCCAACCCATATCCATGTGGTTGTTGGTTTTTTCAAAGGATGCCAAGACATTTTCCAAAAGTACATGTGTCTGATTGAGCATCTCTATGCGAATCGTGAGTTTGTCGATCGAGTTTGAGCTTCTCAGCAAGAGGATTTACTAGTTGCATTACTTCAGAAATGATGGCATTGTGCATCCCAACTGTGTGACTTTATTCCTTGTCAACTAGTTTTGCTTGCTCATCTTCAAATCGCTTCATCGATCTCTTTGTGAGTCTTTGTGAATTTGTCTTCAAATGCACCTTGATCCCATCCCGAATCTTCTCAAGATAATGATCTAGGGTATCGAGCTCATCGTGCTTGATGCAGTCGATGTTGAAGCCTTGCCAAGTCGGGTCTCATCTCCAAAGACCCATTCTTGGTTCATCGGACTCCCTCATGATCTGTAGGAGGTTGAACGGTTTCCTCCTTGTTATCAGCAATTCCGAACCTTTCGTGAATCAACCATCTGATATCATCGTCAGATGCCAATTCAACAGCACTTTCAATCCCAGCAGCGTTTAAGCACTTCAACTCCAAGTCTACAAAGAAATCGATCCCGAGATGTCATGAGAATCGAGAAATTCTTCAATGCTTTTCGATCGATATCCCTCCGAACACTATTTCCTCTATCATTCTTTGGATGCGGGATGTTGATCAATTCGGGGCATAGATCAAACAGATACTCCTTGATCTGTTGCTTCATTATCCTTATGATGGTGCTTTTACGGAGCGGTGAAGCAAGCGCAGTTTCTCGTATTGAAGGGATTTTGAGAGACGGACACTCGCTTGTCGGATCTCTCAGGCTCCTGTGACTTGATTGGAGATTGGGATATTTGTGGGGATATGTGTGGTTCATTTTTAGCATTTTGAGGGTGTTCAGTTTCCTGAACGGGTTGATTGATTGGTGGTGTGGGAGATCTTGGTGATCTGATAGGCGAGGGTGAGGGTGAGAAGGTTTTGTGGGGAGGTGATGATGATTTTTGAGGAGAGGGTGATGGTGATTTGGAAGTGGGCGTTGGCGATCTTGCTCTCTGGAAGATCTTGGTGAGAGGCAGAGAATCAGATGGTGATTCTTCCTCAGATTGCTCCACTTCTGTCCTTCTGACAGATTTCTCTCCTTCTGCTGCGATCTTCTGCTCTTCTCTTACTTCTCTGATAGTTGGCTCAGAGCGGACTACTATCTCTTCGTCTGATCTTACTTGCATCAGATCTTTTGTTCTGCTAGCTGGCTTGGCAGAACTTGGAGCAGTCTTCAGAGGAGATGTGACTCTCTTCTGACGTTTCCGCTGAGCATCTGGTTTCTTTGCCAGATCCTTCCTCTTCATCCTCTTCTCTGGAATGGCCTTTTCCTGCACTTCAGAAGATGCAGTTGCCTTATCTTTTCCCTTCTTTTCTCCCTTGGTTTTGGGCACATAAGGAGTCGGATCCTCATCACCTTGTCCAGGTAGGGACTCATCTTTGCCCAATATGGCCTTGTGCTTTGCTTGGTATATCTTCGCTCCATTCTCGTTCCATTTATAATTCTGTGGCAGCTTATCTGATAGAATGATAGAGATTTTGTGTATGAATGAGCACTTGGAAGATAAGCACACTTCATTGCTCTGGGTCAGTTCGAACTTCCCGGAGTCTTTTCTCAGTCTTGCTTTGACCATACCCAACCAATCGATATCTGAAGCCTTCTTGATTATTGCAGCCATGACACTTATCTTGTACGAAGTGACTGCATCAAGACTGTAGGTTGAGCACATGATCACCTTCTGAACAATTTCAAGAAGAAGGTGATATTTCCTCTTCACGTAGGAGGCTTTGACGTTCATCGTGTTCTCCTTATTTGCTGGTCTCAACAGCTCGGCTTCAAGAAATCCATTTTCTCCTACATCAGTCGTGTAGGTCTCTGGATTGATGCTTCCTCGAGTTAGGCCGAATATCATCTGGAGATCGTCATTCGACACTTGAACTTCCAGTCCACCAACGGAAGAAATCAGGTCAGCATCAATGTCTTCATCCCTCTGCAGATTGTATAGAAACTCCAGAGCTTCATGTGCGTGGACGATGTTCTGATGTGTAGAGCAATAGCGTTCAAGTCCACACCCTCGCAAGCATTCCAGAATTTTCAGCGATTCAGGGTCTGAGGTGATGGTGAATACTACATACTTCTCATCAATGATGTCTTTCTTCATCGATGAAAAGTTGCAGAACTTTTTCCCTTGGCCAGGTCTTGGAATAAGATATGTCATTTCTGTACGATATGCAAATTGATGTTTAGTTTGAGTAAGATATTTCAATAAATTCAGTCAAACTAGTAATTTTAGCATCAATTTAGCAAATAAGCGTTTAGATCTAATAAAAATTACAGAAATATATCATCACGATTTGTAAACCTAGGTACCAGAGAGAAATTGAGATCATGCAATTAATTAAACAAGAAATTATCAGAAATTGATTCGAAAGATTTAGAAATCAGAAGAGTAGAATCAATTGATCTCGATAGTAATTCTCTGAAGATTTTTGAAAAAGTGATCTTTTAAGAGCTTTGGGAAGACGAAGTTGTGGAAAGAAGTTTTCTGAGAAAGATTTGGATTTTATAGAATACGAGGGAAAACCTTTTTGCACAACTTTCCAAAGTACTCAAGTATCTGTGTTTTGAAATCAGTGGCTGAGATTAGTCGGCCAAAAAGTATTTTGATCGCACGGTTGAGAAAAGTAGTCTTTTCGTATTTCGGACTCGAAAATTCGCAATAAAATGCATTAAAAACACATTTCCAAGTCCGCATTAAAAGTTTTGCAGAGCATGCGTCATGAACAGAGTAAAACATTTTATTTAAATAACGCATGTGAGGTATTCAGAAAGGGATAAATAAGAGAACGTATCTGACTGATTGATATTGTAATCAACCAGTTACCACTTGTGATCTGATCTGGTACTTGTTGACTTTACTGATGGTAACCTTAAGCATTTCCCAACAATATCTCACTCATCTGATCAGATTCTTGCTTGAAACACTTTGTTACTTATCTGATCTACTTATCTGATACTCTTTTCTGATGCACTTATCTGATACACTTCATCCTTCAGTCTTCTTCTAATCAGCCCGTATTTACTGAAGTCAACTCCCGCCAAAACTTTTACTTCGGGGAGTCCAAAAGTCGCCTCGATTCCCAAATCAGTGCGATTTGACATTCCGTAATAATGGCATAGATACGTTGTGTTTAATCACACCGTTAACTCATCCAACCATTAGCCGCGTGTTCCTTACGCGTTGTCAATGCAAATTTCTCTTAAGGTCTTCTGAGAAAATAAATTTGCATTTATACCCCTAATTTCCTTCTATAAATTAGCCTGGGGTGATTAAGCAAACAACACATCATAAACCATTCATCTTCTTTAGCATATACTTCATGCTTTTTCGATGAGTTCCTTATTTCTGGTGGGAACCTTTAACCCTTTTTCCAATGAATTCAGCTTCTCAAATCAACCCTGTGTGTTCCTTCACACTGCTTTCGTCATCATCTAAGATTTCACATACGATCAATGCTAAGCTTCTTTACCACCATGGAGGCGGATCTGCTAAGGCAAATGAGAAGGCACTTCTCCTAACCGTATGCACCTTGTGCGCCTATCGAGATGACGGAATTAGCATCAACAGACTCAGTCTGAAACAAAACATGAGTTTGGTATATGGTCTGCATCAGTCAACAGCTGATCTTCATATATCAAAATTAATTTTTGCATGCGACACAAGTTTCCGTTTGGTCCTTGTGACCAAACCTGTGGCACTGTGCCCCATTTAACAGCTGGAGAGCCCGTTGATTTCACGTATGAGGGCTCCTGGCTTGGACATCCTTCAAAGCCTCTTTTATTTCCTCACTCCAAGCTTTTGAGATTGGCTCAGATTCTCGAGGCCTCTCGACGCCCCTTCTTAGGATCGAGGGAAAATGAGAGCATCATACCTTGAACTCTCTCTCTTCTTCCCTACCTAGGGTTGGCTTAGGGCTCATGGTTTATGACCTCCGGGTCTTCTTGTACTTGTAATACCACTTGAAGATAGCTTGTAGAATTTGTAGCTTGTGATATCACTTGTAACTTGTAATCGACCTCGGGTCTTTATCAATGAAAACTCTGTTATTCCATTCTTTGTGTTGTTTCTTCCGACTTATGCGATCCGTAGCTTTAAACTTGACTTGCTTGTTGATTTGCGGCTTTAATCGACTTATAAAGTAACCTTCCAATATGATCGGTTCCCCTTAACTGATAAGTCTTGAATCGATCGCTCCTTATTCGAACTTCGGATCGGCTACTTGTCCGACTTCTTCGATCTGCTCCTTATCCGAACTTCGGACGGCTACTTGTCGACTTTTTCGATCGCTCTTCCTTATCCGAACTTCAGATCGGCTCGTTCGTCGGTAAATCGATCGGTTGAGATTCCTAACTCAACTGATTCCACTTAACTTGGTTAGTCTTTTAACCAACTGGTTCTGGAGATCAGTCCTTCAACCATATCTGGTGCATTTTCTCCAAGATCCAGAAGCTCTAGCTCATTGCATAAATCGTTCGAATCGATCTCAACTAGCGGCTTAGTTAAGATATCTTTTTTTTACGCTTGTCGGTATGGATCTTTTCCATCCCGATATTCTTCTTTTCAACGTGATCTCTCGATAAAATGGTGTCGACATCCACATGCTTGCATCTTGTATGTAGAACAGATTTCGAGTGATTGCAATAACATTATTATCATCACGAGAATATAGGCACGTTCTTAGCTACGATGTTGTAATCCTCACCGCCGAATTAGCGGAGAGCGGTTGGGAACAACGACTTCTCGCAACCATATATTTCGCTTTCGGTGGTAGATGTCGCGAATCGATGTCCGCTTTTCGAAAACCAAGAGATCAGTTTATTTCCCAGAAACTGACATGATCATGAGGTTGACTTCCTGTCGATTCTGCAACCTCCGTAGTCTGAATCAGAATACCAACTAAGCTCTAGATTATCATCGATGGGTAAAATAAACCAAGATTCTGATCCCCCTCGGATACTTGAGAATCCGCTTACCGCTTTCTAGGTGGCTTTTGCATTGGATTTGCACGAAATCGCACATACACCCTTTTGCAAAAGTAATGTCCGGGTCTATTTGGCATCGGGTATAGTAGTGATCCAATCGAGCTCTATATTCTTTCGATTAACTTTTCGATCATCTTCATCGGATCCATCTTGAACCCGGTCATCATTGGAATTCGGTTTCCTTACAATGTTGAACTCCAAACTTTGCCGAAGAGATTCCTTGTGTATTTACTTTGGCGTAGATGAATATCCCTTCAGACTCTGCTTGACTTGTAAACCCGTAAAGTAATTCATCGACCCATCATGGACATCTCGAACTTCCCTTGCATCAATTTGCTAAACTTCTCACATAGCTTCTTGTTGGGAGATCCGAAGATGATGTCGTCCACGTAAATCTGAACCATCAGAATATCTTCTCCATCTTCTATTCTGAATAAGGTTCTGTTCACTATTCCTTTAGTGAACCCGTTGTCTATCAAGAACTGAGAGAGTGTATCATACCAAGCTCGAGGAGCTTGTTTTGAGCCAGAAAAGAGCTTTTCCTTAAACGGCACACTTGGTTGCCTTTTTCAAAGCCTGGAGGTTGTTCGACATAAACTTCCTCTGCTAGTACCCCATTTAAGAATGCACTCTTTACATCCATATGATACACAGTGAACCCTCTGTGGGCAACATATGCCAGAAACAGCCGAATGGCTTCTAGGCGAGCGACTGGTGCAAAGGTCTCATCATAATCAATTCCTTCTGATTGTGAATACCCCTTGGCAACAAGTCTTACCTTATTCCTGGTTATGACATTATTCTCATCTCTCTTGTTCTTGAATACCCACTTTGTGTCAATCACGTCTTGATGAGTTGGTCTGTCCACCAGTTTCCAAACTTGATTTCTCTCAAACTGTTCCAGTTCCTCTTGCATAGCTAGAATCCAGCTTGCGTCTTGTAGAGCTTCCTCTACTATAGATGGTTCCTTCAAAGACAGATAACAACAGTACATGGCACTTTCACCAACCTGATGTCTAGTTTTGACTCTATCAGATGGGTCTCCGATAATCAGATCGGTTGGATGGTGGTAATCCAGTCCTTCATTACGATGTGCGTCTGTTTGGAGAACATCATCCATATCTGATAGTAGTTCATTACTAGTGATTGGGAGTGGTGCGGAATTATGATCCACTTGATAAGAACATGTCTCAGCTGATGTTGGACTCATCATGTGCTGATGTCTGTTCGTAGAAACTTCAGAAGTTCAGTTGTGCGTACCTTAGGGTCTGATTGACCTATTGAATCAGCAAGATCAAGTTCTGGGATGTACACCTTTACGTGTTCAGCTTCTTTCTCCTTGAAGCTTAGCTGATCCATTTTCTGCGTGTCAGGTAGCGGTTGATCTGGTACGGCTTGTTCTGAGGCAGCTTTCTCTTGTTCAGAAGATGTCTCATCAAAGACCACATGTGGTGTTTCTTCCACAACTAGGGTTCGTTTGTTGTAAACTCTGAAAGCCTTGCTGGATGAGGAATATCCTAAGAATATGCCCTCATCTGACTTGGCCTCAAAAGTCTTCAACTGACTTTTCCCATTGTTGTGTATGAAACACTTGCACCCAAAAACATGGAAGTATGAAACACGAGGTTTTCTGTCCTTCCACAGTTCATAAGGTGTTTTGAAGTGAGTCTTAGTCGAGAACATCATTACGAGTATGGCATCAAGATTGATTGCTTACGCCTTAAAACGGCTTGGTGTGGCATGTTAAATTTAACATAGTGCGGCGGCTTCCTTGAGAGTTCTGTTTCTCCGATTCGCTACTCCATTTTGTTGTGGCATTCTTGCAGCTGACGTTTCATGCTGTATACCAAACTCAGTGCAAAAATCAGTAATAAAGGAATTCAGGAACTCTGTACCTTTATCTGATCTGATTTTACTATGCTGACACCCTTCTCGTTTTGTAGTTTCTTGAGCAGCTCGGGAATCTTTGTTGTTGTCTCATTCTTCTTGTATAAGAATACAACCCAAGTAAACTTGGAATAATCATCCACGATTACTAGAGTATATTTGCGCCCATCGAGATCGACCGGGTGTAATCGGGTCCGAATAGATCCATATGGGCGATTGCGATTTCTCTTGGATGCTTGGGTCCGTATTCCTTTGAATGAGGCTTTAACTTGTTTTCCCTTCTGACATGCGGCACATGTCTGATCTTTGTAGAATTTCTCATTTGGAAGTCCCTCAACCAAAGACATCCTAGCTATCTTGTTAAGAGTCTTGAAGTTCAGATGACTCAATCTTTTGTGCCAGAGCCAACTGCTACTTTTGGAACTCTTAACAATTAAGCATGTATTCCTCGGACAACTGTTCCAATCTGCTGAGTAGATCGTCCCTTTCCTTGAACCAGTTAGCAAGGTTTGTTGAGTGACTCGATTCCTAATCGTACACTTGTCGCTCGAGAACTCAACGCTAAATCTATTGTCGCAGAATTGTGATACTGATAGTAGATTGTGCTTTAATCTTTCGACATACGAGACTCCAGTTACTTGTACATCATCATTCTCTAAGGTTCCGAATCCTTTGGTAAAACCAAAGTTATCATCACCGAAGAGTACACGTGGGCCTTCTTGTTCTTTGTAATAGCTAAGGAGATGTTTGCTTCCAGTCATGTTCCTTGAGCATCCACTATCGATGTACCAGATAGTTGCTTGTACACCTCCTTTGTTGGCTAGTCCCACGCGAACTTGCAATCAAATCAGGCTTTAGGTACCCCTTTGGAATTAGGTCCTCAGATTGGTCTTCCTCCTTATCCATCAGGAAGATTTCATCGTTATCTGAAGAGAATATCAGATCTTCATGTTCGTGGAAGTCAACAAAGATCGCTTATCGGACGAAGTCTTCTCTGGATGAGTAGCAGAATCCTCGGAAGGCAGATAGGAATCATCAATTCCAGATGTGTCAGCGACCATGGCTTTTCTATCTCTGAGGTGTTGCTCTCTTCTGTTCCGTTTCTCTTCCCTTTCTCTGGGAGTCAGGTCAGGGAAGTTGGTGTTGTAGTGACCTGGTTTCTCGCAGTTGAAGCATGATCCTCGATCTACGGAACTTCCTCGCCGGTGAGTCACTTCATGCATAGGATCTGTCGGTGACTTCCCTTTTCGATGGTAATCGAACTCCTTCTGTCGGATCTATTATCTCTTCTCTCATCGACAGATCATCTCTTTTCTTTTCTTCTCTCGTGATCTCTTCGATCATCGATCGGGTTCTTTCTAGTGATCCGTCGGTTGGCCTCATGTTTCTTCATTTGTCTTGATAGTCTCTCAGAGAATCTCCGATACTTACCAAGTTGAGTATTTGATCTTTCAAGTTTCTGGTAGCAGAGCGATGCATTACCTTGACTCATTATGTTTCCAACGAGTTCGATGGCCTTTGATCTGCTTCTTTGGTTGCTTTAAACATATGAATCGATTTAGACATTGAGGCTTCAGCAGGCGTCTCGTCTTCATCTGCTTGTCCTCTTTCGATTAAATCGAACTCGTGGGCTTTAAGGCTTAGGAACAAGCTATTCGGCTTCATCTTTGAAATGTCTTGGCAATCCTTGATTACCGTGACTTTCAAGCCCCATTTCTTGGTGAGAGATCTTAGGATCTTGTAGTTGATATCTTTGTCTGACATCTCTCTTCCAAGTTCTCGTAGTTTATTTACTGACATGGTGATCCTCCCATCGAGCTCGTTGATGGTCTCATTGGGCAACATCTTTAGCTTTTTGAACTTCACCAGTTCAGCTTGTAGTCGGGTGTCTTTGATCTGATCATTACCTTCGCACATCTCAGCAAGAGTATCCCACATTTGTTTTGCATTTTTGAGATACTTTATCTTCTCCTTTGTGACTTTATCCATCGTCTTCATGATTATATGTCTGGCAATTGTATCTAGAGTATACAACTTTCTTTCTTCTGCATCCATTAGGGCTGGGCTTTTTCGTACAAAACTTCCTGGTGCAAAGTCTGGATCTCCTCCAACTGCTGGGTTGTCGTGATATATGATGATGGGTACTTTTTCAATGACTTCCATCATTCTGCCGCTTATCGATCCTAGATGGTTGCACATATATATAGCCCAATCTGCATACTCATCAATTGAAAACTTAGGCAAATCATGATACATGCAGAGGTATTATCCATGCTGAGTGATTTTGAAAACGAATGAGTTTTGAAAAACAGTTTTTCAAGATCTGTTCAAATGACCACAAAGATTCTTCCTCAAGAATCGATGATACTCAAAGCCAGTGGTCTGTAGAACCACTGCTCTAATACCACTTGAAGGTCCCAAACGGGTTTTGTGAGGGTGGAAGTCTAGAGGGGAGGGGTGAATAGACTTCCAAAACTTTTCGTGCGGATCAGGTGTGATTGGCAGATTACCCGATCAGAGTGCTAGTATATCAGTTTAGACTGATGTTCAATCTTACTGAGTGCCTGAGGGCAGATCAGCTTGATATCTGCCAGTTTAACTGAGAGTGCGGAAGCTTGTTTTAACCCGTGTGAAAAACCAGTTTTATCAATTCAGATTCTTAAGTCGTGTTTTCAACCAACGGTGACTAAGGTCTCAACTCGATCGGATCGATTGCTTAGTGCGCATCGAGCTTAACTTAGAATATGTATGCGCTTTTAAACTCAGTTGTGTGAATAGTGTAAAGCAATAAGAAAGCACGTAAATGCACACAAGACTTTTTATAGAGGTTCAGACGAAACCCATCTTACGTCCACTCTTCCCTTAACACAGGGGAACCTTAACCGAACTTAACCGAACGTAACCTGCGGGACTTATATCCCTCACGGGATGGCCGAGATGTTTATTGAGTTCACACTCTATAGATGTTTATCAAGTTCACACTCAACCGAACTAGAAATCAGAAAACTAGAATCCCTAGTCTGAAATCTTCCGGGAACAAACTTTGGGTAAAGAATGTTTGAGGGTTCCAACTGGAAATCTATCCTGGTGTTTTATGTAGCTAAAATGCTAGTGGATAGGATTTCTTGTTAAGAACAATGGGATGAACACTCTAAGAATAATCTTCAAATATGGTGTTCTTCGAGCGGAAATTCTGAAGGCTTTTTGCTTCTTGAGAATCTGCGTTAATGATGTTGTTCCGCTTTGCTCAATTGTTCATGTGATAGTGGTTGGTCTCCTTTTTTTTCCTTTCGAGCAATCCCATTTTATAGACCTCGAAATCAAAGAGCCGTTGGAGAGCAATTTGAATTTCGGGCTATATTAGGTAGGTTGTAGGATATGATTGTGATATGCTCCGATTATCGGCGTGGCCGTAGGCATGATTAGCGTTGTTTTTGTCCGCAGCATCGTATCCCGCATTGTCAGCTCTTTTTGTGCACGTGTCGCTTTCTCCTTGGCTTCGCGAGGCGGCACTTCAGTAATTTGTCCGTTAGACGATTGATATTCCTTTTGTAGAAGATTCGTCTTGTCTGGTGTATAATTTTGATTGACACCAGGTGTTAGCTGACTTGATCAAGTAACTGATCAGTCTACCTTGTTTGAGTCTTCTGATGCATATTGTCTTAGCTCAATACGCAGACTCGGCTGAATGTAGGTCTTCAAGTCTTTTGATCTTCAAGTGTCTCTAAGCCTCAGTGTATTCATCATAACCGAGTCTTGAGGTTTATTCTTGAGTTCTTGAGTTTATCCGAGTCTTGAGTTCATCCGAGTCTTGATGTCATTTGAGTCTTCAGTGTCTATCTGAGTCTTCAGGTTCATCTGAGTCTTCAGGTTCATCTGAGTCTTCAGGTTTATCTGATTCTTCAGTGTCATCTGAGTCTTCAGGTTCATCTGTCTTCACCTGATCTTATGACTTTTGTCTTCTGATTTGTTCTTAGTCTTCTGATCATCTGACCTTATCTGGGTCATCGACTTCGACGACCTCTACATATTGAGTTCCCCTCAATATGTGACCTATCTTTACATCACTATCTATACATTTGAGTTGGTCATCTTAATCTGATTCTAAGTCATCAGTCAGCTAACAGGTCTGACTGGTCCTATTACAACCTATTTTGGAACTTCCATCAAAACTAAAATACAGATTTCCCAACAAACTTTAAAGCTACTTTTGACAATCAATTAAAGCGATAGACATCAAAACCGACCGCTTACAACTATCAATAGGTTGGATATCGATGCCAGTCTTCGATCACCTCCACTCTGATCACTAAATTTGCAAATCACACTGATCACACGAAAAAGTTGAGAAGTATATTCACCCCTCACCTCTAGACTTCATTCTCACTGAAATCCGTTCGGGACCTATAGCTAGGGAGTATGGAGACTCCCCCGTTGAGTTTTGACAGGTCGTTCTGTACGACCACAGCACCTCCGGTAGCTCGCTAGCCCATCTTTCCTTCCCCCTTCTATCCTCGTCTTCAAGATATGCTTGATGATTTTGTTGACCGCTTTGACTTGTCAATTTGACTGGGGTTGGTACGGTGTGGAAAATAGCTTTTTGATCTTCCACTTCCTGAAGAAAACGACAATTTTTAATCCGTCGAATTGCTTCCCGTTGTTCGATATGATTGCTTGCAGTAGGCTGAATCTGCAGATTATGTTTTTCCATATGAATCTGATGACGTGGTCCTGATCTATGGTTGCTAGTGCCTCCACCTCGGCCCATTTTGTGAAGTAATCTACTGCACCAGAGCAAACTTGACTTTGCTTGGAGCCGTTGGGAGTGGCCCGATGTCACGACCACTCTCAGATAATTAAATAAATAATATGTTCGAAATAAATTTATGAGAATTGACTTGTGACTTTTTTTTCTTTCTTTTTTTCTTACTATTAATAGAATGACAAATCCTTTGAACACTTAAAAACTTGATAAGAAGGACTCACAATATAAATATATATACTAAACTTGAACACAAGCCCCACAGGTCGTCATCCATGCATACAACTCTCAGAATCTGCAGGTACTCCAATCATCACCAGTGAAAGTTGACAAGATTACCTACAATGCATAAACTAGGTGAAACATATAACTCTCAGTAAGTGGAAATTATGCATGATAATGTGACTCTTTGTAGATCCTTCTCATGCACTCTCTTTTGAAATCACAAATTTATTTATAACACACTCATAGGGCCCCAGACTCACTGTTATACATCGGACCGAGCTCATCACATATATATCCAAATGCTAAACATTTTGGCAAACACTAAGTAGCCCACTCCAGGAGCTCACTGGTCGCCTTACTCCTAGGTGGTCCAACAACATAAAACGGTGGCCTACTCTGGGCACCCCGCCAGGATTTGTCTGGTCACTACCACTCCCAGGTCGCCCCTTCCACATAAACATAAGACGTTGGCCTACTTTGGGCAGCCCGCCATGATTTGTCTGGTCACTACCACTCCCAGGTCGCCCCTTCCGTCCTCGGTGTATAATCAGTGGCCAACACACACACATCATTTGATCAAATCTCATTTCACGATAATGAATGATATGCATGATGCAGTGCAATGCAGCACATATTAACTCACAAGTTTCACATATCACATACCCAATTTACATCAAATATCGAGCTCGCCAGCTCTTTCCGCACGGTGATCACTGAATGTCAATCAGATCTCACAATCCACATATTATCCATGTATTGTCAATTAATCACAAATAAATCACATAATAATATGTTTATGCATTGTAGTTGCAAATGAATTTCTACTTACCTCGATTGAGAAGAAAATCAAAACTTCGAACTCCTAAACTGCCTTATCAAATCCCACTATTTTAGTGGTACTGCCTTGACGTCTGTCACTCGATCCCTCCTTCCTTTTTTTTTTTTTCTCACTCTTCTTTCCCTGCTAACTCACGCCTATTCCCCCCCTTTTTTTCCTTCCTCCTCTCTTTTCTCTTTTCTTTCTTTTCTTTTTTTTTTCTTTTTCCTTCGAAACTCTTCTCTGCTTCGCGAAACCCTCTTCCCCTTTTTCAACTTTGAAGTGTGTGTTGTTTACTTAATTTGTGTGTATATATATCCTACATCACCGCCTCTATATTGCTTAATAGGTAAGTCAATGTTTACTTTATATTAATATTATTAAAAGCAATGTAAGGCTTCTCTAATATTGGTCATGTATATATATATTAATATTATATAAGGGCATCCTACCCATGTCCTTTGGGCTGCTCCTGGCCGACTTATACATACATACACTACTATTCATTTGAGCTTGCACAGCTGCACTTGGACAGCCTTTTTTTCAAACAGCTCTCCAAGCTATAGTTTGGAGAGCGTTTTAATTAAAAAAAAAGAATAGACAGCGGTTCTCAACCGCTGTCCAAGTTTAACACTTAGACAATGGTTGAGAACATTTGACAAATATTTAGACAGCGGTTTAAGGGAATAGTTTGGACAGCGGTTCCAAACCGCTGTCCAAGTGTTCGGATAATTTAAATACTACCCAAATCGCGAACCAGACTTATATTTTTCCCCAAATTAAATCGCGCGTCCTCCTTCCTCTACCCTAAATCGAACTCCGTCGCGCGTCCTCCCCTTCCGCCGCCGCCGTCGTCTTCCCATTAGCTCTTATATTTCCCCAAATCGCGAACCAGAAGCCCTAGCCTCCTCCTCCCTCTCCCCCAAATCGAACCATCCACCGCGCGTCCTCCCATACCGCCGCCGCCCGCCTTGCCGCCAACCTCCCCTGCCGCCACCGCCATCGCCGCCTTTCTCCTTCCATAGGTAATTATTCTTTATATATATATATATGTTAGCTAGTATATGTATGTTAGTATATATATATATATATATTGAATTAATGTGTATATATATGTTGAATTAATGTGTATATATATATATATATTGAATTAATGTGTATATATATATATATTGAATTAAGTGTATATATATGTATATTGGTGTATATATATCATGTTGTATGTATTGGTGTATGTATATTGGTGTATATATATTGGTGTTTGATGCACTCAAGGTGTTTGATAGTATGTTTGTGTGAGGATTTAAGCATAAATTAGTGTTAATTTATTAGGATTAATGTTGTTAGTGTTAGAGATGAACAACTTGTTAGAGATGAATATATATTGTGTGGCTTGTCCTGATTTTTTATGCTAACTTAGATATGAACAATTGATGCACTCAAGGTGTTTGATAATATGCTTGTGTGAGGATTTAAGCATAAATTAGGATTAATACATTAGGATATATTTTGGTTATATTAATTTGATGATTTGGTGAATGTATAGTAGTGTGTTGCTTTAGATGATTAATGATGGTACATTAGGTTATATACATTGTTTTGAGATGCAACAAATCCTTAGATACATGCAATATACAAACCTTAGGTACTACCACATTCTATATGCAAGTTTTATACATTAGGATTGTAATACTTTTAGGTTTAATACATTAGGATATATACATTATCTTGAGAAACACTTCATATTGTCTTTTCTATAGGCATCTCTAGTTCTATATGGATCGAAAGTGGGTTCGAGCATATCGATTATCAGATGAGTATAGTAATGGGGTGAAAGAATTTTGTAATGATGCAATTAGACACTGCACCGACCCTCGGTACATTCCATGTCCGTGTTGGAAATGTGTGAATGGAAAAACTGTTAGTGGTCGAGAAAGTCTGTTTGACCACTTGATGATTCACGGTATTGATAAAACATACACCGTTTGGACATATCATGGTGAGAGAAGAGATGGATGTAGCTCAAGCAACCTAGAAACTGACTTTAGGTTTGAAGATACAGTGGATGCGGATATTTTCGATGATGTACCGACTGTTGATACATCGAGTGGGGATGACGATGATCTGCGAGATCACCCTTATATGTCAGAGAAGTTAAGGGATTCTGCTGGATTACCACTGTGGCCCGGGTGTAAGAAGGCAACAAAACTGTCAGCTGTGTTGATATTGTTCAACCTAAAAGCAGCTCACCAGTTGTTCGATGAGTGCTTCACAAGTATGCTGGAAACAGTTAGTGGTCTATTGCCTGATGGAAATGTACTGCCTAAGAGAGCATATGATGCTAAACAAATGCTCAAGTCCATCGGGTTAACACATCAGAAAATTCATGCTTGTCCGGGTGATTGTATCTTATTTCGAAAGGAGTATGCAGACCTCGAGGAATGTCCCAAGTGTGGGCTAAAGCGATATAAGAAAAATAAATCTCCCGCGAAGGTGATGTGGTACTTTCCAATAATACCAAGATTCAGGAGAATGTATAGCAGCGATGTGGATGCTAGAAATTTAACTTGGCATCAGGAGAATGTCTTGCACTCTCAACTGACGGAATGAATCCGTTCGGTATCCAAAGTACCAACCACAGTACATGGCCAGTGATTCTGTTAGTTTATAATCTTTCACCCGAGTTGTGCATGAAGCGCACTTACATGATGTTGTCTATGTTGATATCAGGACCCAAACAACCTGGTAACGACATAGATGTATATCTGGCTCCTTTGATAGAGGACTTGAAGCTCATGTGGGATGAGGGTGTCGATGTGTATGATGCTTGTAGAAAGGAGAATTTCAAGTTGAAGGTCATGCTGTTTGGAACTAATAATGACTTTCCCGCTTACGGGAATCTATCTGGATATAGTGTGAAAGGGGCCGATGCATGTCCTTGTTGTACTAATAAGACACATCATATTCACTTGAGTCATTGTAGGAAGACCGTTTATATGGGACATAGGAGGTGGTTGGACCCAACCCATAAGTACAGAACAATGGCCGATGCATTCGATGGCACAATTGAGATAGGTGAAGCACCACGTTTATTGTCAGGTTCGGATGTATTGAATGAGATGAAGAATATCGACACAAAGTACGGAAAGATCTTCGCAAAGAGTGTCCCCACTAGCGGTTGGAAGAAGGAATCAATTTTCTTTCAATTTCCCTATTGGAAAGAGTTGTATGTTAGACACTTCATTGATCTAATGCACGTTGAGAAGAACGTTTGTGCCAGCTTGCTCAACACTCTCCTAGCTGATAAGAAGTCCAAGGATGGTTACAATGCAAGAATGGATATGATTGATATGGGAATAAGAGCAGAATTAAAACATATGCCTAGAGAAAGGGGTCAACCGTTCTTACCTCCTGCTGCACAAACCTTGTCCAAGAATGAGAGAAAAGAGTTATTTCAGCTGTTAAAGGATGTGAAAGTACCAGAGGGTTATTCCTCCAACATACAGAGACTTGTATCAGATGATAGTGTGAGACTGATGAATCTGAAATCGCATGACTATCATGTCATCATGGAGACTTTCTTGCCCATTGCAATACGTTCTATCTTGCCTAAAAAATGCGCATAACCATAACAAAGTTATGTTGGTTCAAGGATCCTAGAAAATTCATAGATTTAGAAAATTGCTTGGTTTTCGTGAGTGGGGACTCTCGGTGAGCTTGAGATGTATTTCCCTCCATCATTTTTTGATATAATGGTTCACCTAACCGTTCATTTGGTGCACGAGACAAGGATGTGTGGTCCCTTTCAGATCACGATGGATGTATGGTGTAGAGAGATATATGAAAGTGCTCAAAGGATATGTGATGAATATGTCCAGGCCGGAGGGATGCATTGCAGAACGCTATTTAGTAGAAGAAGCAGTCGAGTACTGGTCAGAATTTATTCCGAATGTCGATGCAATTGGACTTCCAGTTACCCGGTACACCAATAGGATGGATGGTGAAGGCATTACTGGTGGTCAACCTGTAAGTGTTAGCATGGAGGAACTAACACGGATGCACTTGTGCGTACTTCACAACACGGTCGACGTGCTTCCTTTTATTGACCTGCACATGCGATCACTTGCTGAGAGAAATCCCACCAGAGATAGATCATGGATTGAAGTTGAGCACAATCGCACGTTTGTTGACTGGTTCAATGGTTATGTAGCAAATATGTTGTCACGGGAAGCAGAATCAGTGAATGAAAGAGTTAAGTGGTTATCCAGAATGCCTGATAGACATGTGTATTCATACAAGTGTTATCTTAGCAACGGATACACATTTTATACCGAGATCATGATGATCTTTACAAGTACTATGCGAGAATAGTGGAGTGTCCATTCTCGCGAATCAAGCGCAGTGGATCAATCAAATACTACTTACTTTGGAATGATTGTCAACATTTGGGAACTCGACTATATTGTTTCACCGTCAACCAATCTTCGAGTGTAGTTGGGTGAGGATCCTAACGGGGTCCAAGTTGAAAGTTCCGGGTTAAATGCTGGCGTTGATTTGAAGAATGTGGGATACAGAGATGACCCTTACATTATGGCCAGTCAAGCTCAACAAGCTTTCTATGTCCCCAACCCAGTTAATAAGAAATGGTCCATTGTGGTTCTGTCAAATAAATTTAAAAATAGTTTTCAGATTAGCGACCATGTCGATGAAGATGTTGACACAATTGATGATCCTTTTCAAAACTTCACTCATTCTGTACCATCGTTTCGATGATCCTACAAATCCACGCCCATACCAGAGAATAATTAGAGATGATGATGAATATGGCAATCCTGATCTTGTTAACATTTATGGTCATGAACGAGAAAGGTCAACCAAAAAACGAAAAAGAAAAACAAGTGCTAAAAAGAAATGTACGACTTTATTGAATGTTGTTTCTTCTGCTATATTAAATGTTGTTTCTTTCGATTTATTAAATAAAGTGAACTGGATCAACAGGTTCCGAGGCAACGAGATAATGAACATTGTGGACATTTTGTGTGTTGCTCTATTGAAGATATAATCCGCGCTTCTCTAACGAACATTCCTCTCAATGTAAGTCAATTTATCGATTTATTTAAATTATTATTGATTGAATAAAAATTCATATTATATTGATTGATTCGTTGTTTGCAGTTTCTCTATGAACGTGAGCTCAATTCTTACTCTAAGAAAAGACTGGAGAAATGGAAAAATGATTGGATGGGGTACCTTTACAATCGATTCTTATATTCATACGATATTGAGTGATCGTTGTTTGAAATTTTGGTAGCATGTAATTAAATTATATATCTGTGATGATATATATTTCATGTTTTTGGTGTATTGGACTTATATATGTTTATGATTGTATGTTTATTTATTTCATGATGTGTATGTTTATTAATTTATTTGATGTTTTGGTATATATATGTGGTATAAGTTTTGGTTTATGGTTTTATTATAGGATTTTTGGTTTATGGTTTATGGTATTGGACGTATATATAAGTTTTGGTTTATAGTTTTATTATAGGATTTCTAAAATATAAATTAATAATTAAAAAAAAAGATATTGGACAGCGGTTTTCAACTGCTGTCTATGTAACATAATAAACAAAAAAAAAAATTAAGTTAGGCAATGGTTGATAAACATTTGTCTAAATAAAGGGCTTGGACGGTGATTTATCAATCTATTTATCAAGCAAAATCTTGCAAAGCGGTTAAAAACCACTGTCCAAGTGCGTTTCTTGGACAGCGGTTTTTTATCAGCTGTCCAAGCTTGGACAGCTGATACTTGGAGAGCGGTTATAACCGCTCTCCAAGGTCATTTTTCACAGCTGTCCAAGCCCAAATGTGTATTAGTGATATATATTATTATTAGTAGTAGTTTTTATAAGATTAGTTAATACATATATATATTTATATATACATTTATATATTTCATTTCCCGTCTTACTAATCGTAAAATTATATACATATAATGCCTTCAACAATCAAATCTTACCTCAATCACAGCTAGAGCTCTATTAAATTATACCAAAATATTTTTATAATTAATCACGTTTTAGCTTAACAAATAATTCAACTTTTAAAACAATTTAAAAACAAGATAAATAATGTAGAATGAAGAATATCACATCAATAATATTAACACGTAGATAATATAAAATTCACGTAAAACATGAAATATATAGACCAATAAGTGGTGAAAAGCTTGGGTATCATATCCTCCCCTCCTTATAAAAATTTCGTCCCCGAAATTTCACTAGCCTAAAGTGTTAATACAACAATAATCCATTAGGTCCCTTCTTTTAACAACACATCATTTTATTACACACATGTAATTCATTGGGTTCTAATAGAGTAGTCCTTCAATCTATGTTTATGTGAGTCGATATCAACAAGACATCCCATAAATCCTCACTATACTAAACCCAAACTTTAACAAGGTATGATTGTTGTACCCGAATTGTATTCTCCGACCAACAAACAATTTGTAAAGATAAGTAGGCGATCAAAATAAGTAAAAACACAAGATTTGATTACCCAGTTCGTCTGTGAATAAGACTACGTCTGGGGGCGACCAAGCCAGGTTTATTTCACTATATTTTCTGCCTTGAATACTAAAATGTCCGATCCTTTACAATGAACGATACAGGTTGTATTTATAGATGTAGAACTAGGTTAAGTGTCTTCATGGGCTTCTCTTGCAAAGTCGGGGTTAATCACACCTCGCTGGGTTGTGATTTTTCCTCCAATATGTCGAAAGTCGCACCTTGGGTAATTCGCATATTATCACACATGTTTTTCTTTGTGCAACCCGCTTGGTTTTTACACATGAATTTGGAAAAGAGATGATCATGATTAATCGATTGATACAACTTATTTACATGGATGTGATCCTACTGATAGTATTTCTTCAGGTGGGTTGCATTCCACGGATATTGGGCCTTGGTACCGTCTGGTTTCTCGAGTTCGTAGGCTCCATTTGATAGGATCTTTGAGACTTGGAACGGACCCTCCCAGTTTGGACCGAGGGCTCCCTGTGACTCTCCGAGTACCTTTTTTAATACCAAGTCTCCCTCTTTGAAATGTCGAAGTCGCACTTTAGAATTACAGTACCTCTCCGACCTTTGCTTGTATCTTGCATTTCTCAAGTTGGCTTCTAAGTGCTTCTCTTCGAGTAGGGCTAGATTGGCCTCCTCGTTGTGGTCGAAGGCGACCTGGCTTGTGCAGAGATTGGGAAAGTCGACTTCCGTTGGTACGACTGCCTCGGTTCCGAAAGCCAGGGAGTAAGGAGTTTCTCCTGTTGAGTTTCTACAGGTCGTCCTGTATGCCCACAACACATTCGGGAGCTCGCTAGCCCATTTCCCTTTTCCTCCCTCAATCTTAGCCTTGAGCGTGTGCTTGATGATTTTGTTCACTGCTTCGACCTGACCGTTCGATTGGGGATAGTATGGAGTTGAGAAGAGCTTCGTGATCTTCCATTTCTTGAAAAAAACATCTATTTTGAGGCCGTCAAACTGTTTTCCATTGTCAGATATGATCGCCTGAGGCAGTCCGAATCTGCAGATGATGTTTTGCCATATGAACTTAGTGACGTGATCTTAGTCTATAGTTGCCAATGCCTCAGCCTCGGCCCATTTCGTGAAGTAATCCTCTGCTACCAGGGCGTACTTGACCGAGCCTGGGGCTGTTGGGAGTGGCTCAATGATGTTTATCCCCCACTTCGCGAATGGCCAAGGACTGAGGATGCTCGTATGTTCCTATGGGGCGACTTTGATGGAAGGGGCATAGATTTGGCATCTATGGCACTTGCGGGCAAAAATGATAGCATCGGCCCTTAGAGTAGGCCAAAAATATCCTTGCCATGTGGTCTTGTGGGCCAACGACTCCCCCCCGGCGTGGTTCTCGCACACCCCTTCGTGTATTTCGCGTAGGATAACTTGCCCTTGCTCTGGTGTAATACATCGAAGTAGGGGTGTGCTGAAGCCTCTTGCATCAACTGGTTGCCCTTAACGGTGCCGACCAGCCCACTCTTGGTGGGGAATTTTACACAAAAATAGAAAGTGGAGGACGCAGCCTCAAATTCATGCTCAAATGGCCTCCCAAGGAAGCCGTTATAGGAACTTGGGAGGTCGACAACTAAAAAATCTAACAACCTAGTCGCCCTAACTTCACTGTTCAAAGTCGAGACTAGCTCAACAGCCAGCCGAATCATCCCTGACGGCTTCACCGTTGCATCACCGAAGCCTTTCACGACGTGGTCGCATGGGGTGATGTAGGCATCATAATCCCCGAGCTGATCCAGGGTTTTCTTGAAGAGGATATTGCACAAAGCATCCCCCGTCCACCAGCAGCCGGCACACAGTAGTCCCCATGATGTTTACTTTGATCACAAGAGAGTCGACATTAGGATAGACAATCCCAACTTTGTCCTTCTCGCCGAACTTGATCGTGCTGGATTCTTCCCCCACCGTAAAGACTGGCAGCACCATCTTCTTGGCATTCTCTATCTCCCTTATCTAGGCCTTCATCTTCCGTTTAGAGGAGGAAGTCGAGGAGAGTCCTCCAACTATCCCGAGGGGGGAGAGGGTGTGTATGACGTGATCTCCCACGTTCTCAGGCATGGACGGGATAGGTCGTTCCCCTTGCCCCATTCCCTGGTCGGCGTTTCTAGGAGCGAGTTCCCCACGCCGTGGGCAATCCGCTTGTTGACGACCTCTTTGAGCGCGATCCTGATCCTTCTGAGGTCGTTTGACGAACTCGTCCAACAAACCATCCTCATACAGCCTCCAGAGTTGGGGAAGTAAGTCCTTGCATTCGCTTGTGTAGTGGCCTACCTGCTCGTGAAAGTGGCAGAACTTGTTGGGGTCCAGCTTGCCTTTGTTCTTGATGGGGCGAGGTGGGAGGAGTAGTTCCCGCTCTCTGATCTGATTGTACACATGTCCGGGAGTCATGCCCAATGCTTCCATCAGCTTGAAGGATGTTCTCTTCAAAGGGTTTGAAGTTGCCGGGTGGCTTGTACTGCCCTCCAGCTTTCTTGGAGCTTTTCTTGGGATCTGCGACTTCCTTAGTATCAGAGAGTCGAGATTCTAGTAGCTCTGCAGTGTGGATCAAGTCGCTAGCTCACCTCTGGAAGTCGGCATAGCTAGTCGGATACTCACAGTCATGCGCCGCCAAAGCTTGGTTCCCTTCCTGAGGCCGGAGACGGCCCCCAGCAGTTTTGCCTCATCTCCTATAGGATCTCCTTCGAGAATGAGTTTGTCGATCCTCTCAATGTAAGATCGATCGGACTCTGTTTCACCCTGCTGAATGTTCATTAGATGTTGTCTAGTCACAGGTCGGGGTGCCAAAGTCGTGAAGTGCATCAAGAACAGCCGGGCGAGCTGTTCAAAGGTGTCCATCGAGAAAGGTGGTAGTGAGGTAAACCACGGATGAGCTTGGTCGCTCAGAGTTAAAGAGAAGAGCTGACACTTAGTCACATTGGTTGCGCCCATAGAGGCCATAGGAATTGTACTTCGCCACATGAACTCTTGAGTCTGTGTTTCCACTATAGTGATCTAAGGTCGCTGTGTTGATATTTCTCTGGGCAGGCGCCAGAGTGACCATGGCCCCGAGTGGAGAGTCCGGGATGATGAGAATGTGATATGTCCCTGCTGGCCCGTTTTGATTCTCCACACGCTCGATAAGTCACTGGACCATCCAGGTCAGTGCCGCGACCTGAGCATCGCATTGATCTCCTGCTACACCCAGTACTGGAGGATCACCACGGTAGGCGGCTGATCCCCTAGGCAATTCATTGTGGTGTAGATTCAGGGACAGCGCAAGATCGTGCTCCACCTAATCAGCATGTCGTGGCTCAGATTGCGCCTCATCCTCGGTGACCCCCGGGGCTTTCTGAACCCCCAGGTCCCCAAGTCGGTCGAACACATTGTTCGACCACGCCGGTCTCTCCAGGAGTTGACGATTCCAAACTACAGCATACTTTGCTGGATCGTAGGCCGGTTGGCCCATCGAATGTCCCCTTCTGGCCGGAGCGCCCCTATTCTTCGAAGTCCCGGCATCCTGGGCGACCTTTTTGGCCGGGGGTTGCTCGTCTTCGCCGTTGAAGGTGAGGCATTTTTTGTTAAGGATAGCCATTACGGCCTTGGCGTCCTCTGGTGTTTGAACCAGGTTCCACCAGTCAGGGGTGATCACCAGAGCCACCGGCGTGAGTTCGTTGCGAGCTCAGAGAGGCTTCATCCCCGTCACGGGCATCCGTTTCATGTCCAGTAGGATTGACTTGGTTGATCGCCATTGCTTGATCGGGAAAATAGGTTTTTCTCAGAATTAAGGTAATTCTTCAGGAGAGTTCCCACAGACGTCGCCAATTGTTGTACCCGAATTATATTCTCCAGCCAACAAACAATTTGTAAAGATAAGTAGGCAATCAAAATAAGTAAAAACACAAGATTTGATTACCCAGTTCGTCTGTGAATAAGACTACATCTGGGGGGCGACCAAGCCAGGTTTATTTCACTATATTTTCTGCCTAGAATACTAAAATGTTCGATCCTTTACAATGAACGATACAGGTTGTATTTATAGATGTAGAACTAGGTTAAGTGTCTTCATGGGCTTCTTATTGGAGTTTAGAGGCACGTAAACACGTAATACATGCGCAGCGGAATAAACAGTTCACCAACAACGAACATGTAATTGCATAATTGAATACGTATAAACATAAAGAGAAATCTTACAGTAAATTGTACGCATATTTCTCTACTATGGTATCCACGTAATCCCCGTTCACGGACTTGCACAGATTTGCCAGCGTTGAATCTGAGACGGAATTTGCTAGGAAAATTCCTATTCTAGATTTTATGGAGAGAATTTGAACTAACGTTGTTTGTGAATTCCCAAGATCTCATATATATAGGAAAGGCTCAGCTTAAATCTTAAGCTAACCTGATTAGGAAATAAAATCCATAATCTCATAAAATAAATCTCTTAGATTTATTCCCATATATAAAGTCTCTACGGATTTAATTCTCATGTATATCAAATCTCTACGGATTTGATTCCATATATATTAAATACTATAATAATATTCCATATATTATTATTGGGAATCCTATTTAATTAAATCTAATTTAATTACACATTAATAATAATTAATTCCAAATTAATCTATTATTAATTAATTCTCCATAAATTAAATATTAAATCAAATTTAACATTTAATCAACCAACTATAATCCGTAAAAGGGAACTACTTGTTGTGTGACCCATATGCCCTCATATATCGAGCGATTAGTCAAAATAAAGGTCTTAATTGAACCCTAGACAATCAATCATACATTCTCAATATATGAGGTACGTTGCGAGAAACGTGCAACTATCTGTAACTAAAACATGGGCTATTACTATTTCCTCCTTTCATTCGCGAATACTCGATTAAGTCTTGAATATGATGAAGTGTCTATTCAAATAACTTAATCATGTTATCTCCAATCACTAATTGATCATGTATGTCACACTTAGCCACAAAGTCTAAGTTGACGTGCATCGGCCGATGACTTTGATCCAATTATGATGAGAAGATGAGTATTCTCTCTAAATCCACTTTGAGGAATGAATCATATTCCTGGCTCAACTACCACGCACATGTACTTTGTGATGAACCCAATCCAAGCCATATCAACCCATGGTTAGGGTGCAAGCGTCGGTCATGTCGTGCGTATTGACTTCAAGTCAAAGGAGTATCGCATCGCTCCCACTAACCGAGACACCCGTAGACACATATAGTGGAAATACATCAAACGGTTTCTCGGATGGGTATACCAATACCCTCTAAGGTATTTGTGCATCCATCATGAGATACCTAGTATCTTGTAGTAAGTGAGATCTTACTACACTCTCTAAGAGTATGATGCAGATCGCACACCAATCTCCATTGTATCATCAATATCCCATTCTTGATGATCCTTGATCGGGGCTATTTGAGAATCATGCTTAATTCATCTGAGTTCTCACAACCTCAATGACAACAATGACTCATGGGAACACTTGCATGAATAAATGCAAACAATCAAATATGATATTCAAACAAGTGTATTGTCATACATTAATATTAAATGAACTATAATATTAAATCAAACTGAATATCATCGAGTATTATGTCCTTACAATAGATTGTATCTAGGACACTAATACTAACACTTCTCTCACGGGCTGGCTTAGGGTTTCAGCCGCCAGGCTAAGGTTTCCTGGCTTGTCCCGCAATCCTCGCTCCTAGATACACATACCATGATTACGATCCGCAAAATCCGCACCATTAACTACCCGTATCTTTGTCGTATTTATCCTTTATCCGACCTCGAGACCAAGCCGACTCCAACCTACGCGACCTCCCAGGTCGCCAAGCGGCCTTCACATTCCTCCAAGTCGCCTCGCGACTTGTGTAGCCTCTTAAGTCGCCTCGCGACCTACCCGGCCAAAGCAAAGTCGTCTCTAATGACAAGTGTAAGATGGAGAAACACGGTCTCTGGCCAGTCGGACTATTTCATGTTACAACAATGATCAATTACAACTTCAACTATATCCATCTGATAACTATTCTAACAAGTGGTTCTATTTATATTATATTGAACACAAGATATTATTATTATCTGTGGTAAGGGGTATTAGGACTTCCAAGCTCTTTAAAATTTTACATCATCACTTAAATTTATATCTTACCCTCAAATTTCTCACTAAAACCCAAAGATGACAAGTCACTAATATGTGTTCTACTAATCCTCGTTATTCTTTTATCCCTTATATTACTATTATACCAAATTCACGAGTCAAGTCTATTCTTGCGGTTATTATATTTTTACCTTCTCGTTCCTAGAATGTTCTCTAGTATAACACGACATTTTGTCTCAAAGTTTAACCCAACCTGTGGCTCCATTAACATTTAAATATAATAACCTCTTCTTTTATTCCAATAATTAACGATTTCCTCTTAACCCTAAATTTCTATATCCCAATTTGTTTCTTAAGCTCTACATCCTCAGTTTTTTAGATTTTGTCCAAAAATTAACCTTAATTAAATCGTGTTTGTACAAAAAATAATCAATTATCAAATCATAGGGAGTGTCCTCAGCTACAAGACCGAATAAAACATATTGAGATCGTCTCCGAAACCTCAAATGATTTTCCTCATAAAGATTACAACAACTAGACTACTGACCCAAAAGTCATCTTCACCAGGTGTCTCTCTACATCACCTTATTCATGACCAATGATCTCTAATAGTTTACCTTTCTATTTATGTTCAAAAGCCATCTTCACCAGGTGTCTCTCTACATCCCTAATAAGGACTAACTTTCCTTCAAAATAAGGTATTCTACAGTTCCCTATGAAAGTCATATAAACATTTTAGGAAAAAAATGTAATCTCAAGGAAATTTATTTGAATCTTTACACATGCATGTCATGCTTTCTCAATATACTGATAACTTTAATGTCATATTAAGCACATAAGGAAAATAAAGTTCAACATATTCATACCGTAAAACATAAATAATTTCACATTAAACTTACCGGAGTGATTGTGTACCACAAATTTCGAGATCATATACATGGACAGCCTACAGAACCATAACCTGGGCTCTGAAACCACTCTGTCACGACCACTCTCAGATAACCAAATAAATAATATGTTCGAAATATATTCACGAGAATTAACTTGTGACCTTTTATTTTTTAAGCAGTTAACATAATGATAAATCATTTGAACACTCAAAAACTTGATAAGAAGGACTATATATATATATATATACTAAACTCGAACACAAGCCCCACAGGTCGTCATCCATGCCTACAACTCTACGAATCTGTAGGTACTCCAACCACCACCAGTGAAAGTTGACAAGATTACCTACAATGCATAAACTAGGTGAGACATATAAATCTCAGTAAGTGGAAATTATGCATGATAATGTGAACCTTTGTAGATCCTTCCCATGCACTCTCTTTTGAAATCACATATTTATTTATAACTTACTCATAGGGCCCCAGACCCATTGTTATACACCGGACCGAGCTCATCACATATATATCCAAATTGGCAAACATTTTGGCAAACACTGAGTAGCCCACGCCAAGAGCTCACTGGTCGCCTTACTCTCAGGTTGTCAAATGACCTACGCCAGGAGCTCACTGGTCGCCTTACTCCTAGGTGGTCCAACAACATAAAACGGTGGCCTACTCTGGGCAGCCCGCCAGGATTTGTCTGGCCGCTACCACTCCAAGGTCGCCCCTTCCATATAAAAATAAGACGTTGGCCTACTCTGGGCAGCCCTCCAGGATTTGTCTGGTCACTACCACTCCCAGGTCACCCCTTCCGTCCTCAGTGTATAATCAGTGGCCAAACACACACATCATTTGATCAAATCTTATTTCACAATAATGCATGATATGCATGATGCAGTGCAATGCATCACATATTAACTCACATGTTTCACATATCACATACCCAATTTACATCAAATATCGAGCTCACCAGCTCTTTCCACACGGTGATCACTGAATGTCAATCAAATCTCACAATCCACATATTATCCATGTATTGTCAATTAATCACAAATAAATCACATAATAATATATTTATGCATTGTAGTTCAAATGAATTTCTACTAACCTCGATTGAGAAGAAAATCAATACTTTGAACTCCTAAACTGCCTTATCAAATCCCACTATTTTAGTGGTACAGCCTTGACGTCTTTCACTCGATCCCTGCTTCCTTCTTCTTTTTTTCTCTCTTCTTTCCCTGCTAACTCACGCCAATTTCCCCCCCCCCTTTTTTTTTCTTCCTCCTCTCTTTACTCTTTTCTTTCTTTTCTTTTTTTTTTCTTTTTCCTTTGAAACCCTTCTCTGCTTCGCGAAACCCTCTTCCCATTTTTCAACTTTGAAGTGTGTGTTGTTTACTTAATTTGTGTGTATATATCCTACTGATGAAACCTCTTACGAGGCGCGCAAGAAATCTCGAATGAGTGCACAAAATTGAACTAACAAAGACAGCAAAACGCTACAAATTCTCAATATCAAAATATGCATAATCCCCCAAAAGTATGAAACCCTACACTACATAATACGTTCACAACGATCAGGTCCATGGGCTAAACAGAGTACGAAAAGAATAAGGTAAATAAGAAAATAACAGCAATTAAGGAAACTAGCTAAACATGGAAACAAAAATTAAAACTTCGGCTTCTCTCTTCTTTTGTACTTCTTGCCAAAATGTTCTCCCTCCACCAACTGCTCGTGCGCGTTCCCATCATCATTCCCCCCATCGAAAGAAACCTTGTCCTCAAGGTTTAGGTCAGGAAATTGTTGACGCAGCTCATCAACCGTCTCCCATGTTGAGTCTTCATCCGCCAAAGACTGCCACTTCACCAGGGCCTCTCGAATATGACCGCGCTCACACTTTGTCCAACGGTAATTTAGAATCTCAACGGGCATGAGAACCGACGAACCATCCGTAGAATACGGAGGCAAGGTCGGTTGAGTAGGTGATCTGTCGGCCACCCGGCGTCGCAGTAGGGAGACATGAAAAAACGGATGCAGCTTAGACTCCGGGGGTAATTCAAGACGATAAGCCACTGCACCAATACGTTCCCGCACCTGAAATGGACCATAAAATTTACTTGCAAACTTTTGATTAATCCTCCGGAATAGGGAGTGTTGCCGGTACGGTTGCAACTTAAGATAAACCTAGTCACCGATTGCAAATTCTTCAGGCCGGCGCTTGGCATCTGCATTATGCTTCATACGATTTTATGCACCTTTAAGATTCCAACGTAACTCCCGAAAAAGAGTGTCTCTGTCCCTTAGCTGGACGGCCACTTCTTGTACAGCCGTGGAACCCTCCTCATGAATAAGAATGGGTAGAGCAGGCCGCCCGTAAACTACTTTAAATGGGGTCATAGCAATGCTCCGCTGGTACGTGGTGTTGTACCAATACTCTGCCCAAGCTAAGTAACGTTCCCAATCCTTGGGCTTTTGGTGAGTGAAACAACGGAAGTACTGCTCAACACACCTATTGACGACCTCCGTCTAACCATCGGTTTGAGGGTGATAGGCGGAGCTCATCCTCAACTGGATCCCTTGCAACTTAAAGAGATCGCGCCAAAATGCGCTAATAAAAATTTGATCCCGATCTGACACAATAGATTTAGGAATTCCATGGAGCTTCACGACATTCTGAACAAAAATCTCAACCACGTCCTTGGCAGAAAACGGATGACTCATCGGAATAAAGTGAGCATATTTAGACAAAAGGTCAACCACCACCATGATCGTATCCTTTCCTTTCGAGCGGGGCAACCCCGTAATAAAATTCATGGAAATGTCGACCCACACCTGCCCCGGAATGGGTAGAGGGGCGAGGAGACCCGCTGGTGAATGACTATCAGATTTGTTCCTTTAGCATACATCGCAAGACCTCACCAAAGCAACGACGTCCGTCTTCATGCCCGGCCAATAGAAAAGTTGAGATATGTGTTTGAGCATCCGTAACACGCCCGAGTGACCTCCAAAAATTGAACAATGAAACTCGGTTAACAGCCTCGAGCGGACTGATCCTGTTGGTACCCAAATGACTCCACCCTTCGCAAGACACCCATGTTTGACTGTAAAACCATCTCGAGCACCACCCGCCTCTAGCACTTGCTGCAACAATGGCCCAAAGTCCCCATCTGTCCGGGTAGCAGTAGTAATATCCTCCCAAATGCCAATTGTTGGAGATGACAACGCCATTAGCAAGTTGGCCGATCCGTGGTTGTCTCGACGTGACAATGCGTCTACCGCCCCATTCTCTTTTCCCGACTGATAGACTATTTTGTAATTGAAACCCACCAGCTTAGCGATCCACTTTTGTTGCTCCGGTGTAGTTATACGTTGTTCTAGCAAGTAATGCAAACTTTTCTGATCCGTGATAATTTTAAATTTCCGACCCACCAAATACGTCCACCATCCTTGGATAGCCTCAAGAATAGCAAGCATCTCCTTCTCATAAATGGACCACGATTTCTTTGACTTCGCTATCCCTTTGCTCATGTAGGCGATAGGGCAATTTCGTTGATACAACACTGCCCCCACCCCGTATCCGGATGCATCCATCTCGATGACAAAGTCTTCGTTGAAGTTGGGCAAGGCCAATACCGGGGTTGTACTCATGGTATCCTTAAAAGATTTGAATGCCTGTTGTGCTTCTAGAGACCAAACGAAACTGGTTCTTCTTCGTTAAATTGTGTAATGGTCTTGCCTTCTCTCCAAACCGGGCACAAAATTTTCTGTAGTAGCCGGCCAAGCCCAAAAACCCCCTCAACTCCATCATATTTTGTGGGATTGGCCAATCGCGAACGACCTCGATTTTCTTAGGGTCAACACGAACCCCCTCCCACGATATAAAGTGTCCCAAATATTCTACCTCCCGAACTCCAAAGAAACATTTAGAGAGTTTAATAACGAATTGCTCAGCGCACAAAATCGACAACACTATCTCGTAAATGATCTAAATGACTATCCCACGACTTGCTGTAAACCAATATATCATCAAAGAAAACCAGTACGAACTTTCCGTAGATGCGAGCGGAATATGTGGTTCATAATGGCTTGAAACGTCGATGGCACATTGCTCAACCCAAACGGCATGACTAAGTACTCACAATGTCCGTTGTGGGTCCTAAATGTTATATTGTGCACATCTTCGGGGTGCATGCGTATCTGATGATAAGCCGCCCTCAAGTCGAGCTTTGAGAAAAGCATCACCCCATGCAATTCATCTAACATGTTTTCCACAGTGGGAATGGGGAAGCGATATTTAACTGTGGCGTTGTTGAGTGCTCGATAATCAGTACAAAACCTCTAAGTTGTGTCCTTCTTTTTAACGAGTAGGACGGGCGAAGAGAACGGACTAGTGTTATATCGTATCAAGCCTGCCCCCATCATTTCTTCTACTTGCCTCTCAATTTCTTCCTTTTGAAAGTTGGCGTATCGGTATGGCGCCACATTAATTGGCTTTGCTTCATCGATCAATCGAATACGATGATCAAATTCCCGTCGGGGCGGTAGGGTCCCCGTTGGTGCAGAAACAACCCTAAATTCCTCCAACAATGCGTCAACACTGCTCCGCTTCTCCTCATCCACCATTTCAGTGGGCTGAGATACGCCCGAGGCTGCCAGCAGAAACATTTCTCCCTCTCTCGTCCTCTCTCGAGCCATTGCCCTTGCGTCCACTTGCTCCGATGTCATATACCCGATGCCCTTTAACAAAATTGGGTTCCCCTCCAACACGAATTGGCAAGATAATTCGTTGGCGTCGAAGAACATGGACTGATTGCTTCGACCCATGACATACCAAAAATCACGTCCAGGTGGGGCATTGGAAGAGAATAAAATATTGTCTCGAAACGAATGCCTTGCACGCTTACCGGTATTCTTTCGAACCATGTATTGCATGGTATCTTCTCTCCATTGCCAACAGTTATCTCGAACTGCAAACGACCCCTCGTTCCTGGGAGTTGCAAGTAAGTTGCCAGGTTGGAGGATATTAAAATGTGTGTGGCCCCACTATCGACTAATATGATTACTGGTTGGCAGCCGATTGAGCCTTCAAATTTTAGCGCTCTGGGTCTCATTTGCCCGTTCAACGACGTGAGAGTCATATGTTGGTCGTGGTCCTGGTCCTTTGCAACTGCGTCCACTTCGACCTCATTTGGGTCCTCATCATAAATCGGAAGCGGTTTCGTGTCATCGCCAATCACTACATCATTGACGATCAGACTCAACATCTTCGCGTTTGGACACACGTGATTCCATGAGTATTTTTTGTTGCACGTGAAACACTGCCCCAATTGTCTGCGACGGTTAATTTCTTCGTTAGATAATTATATTCTCCCTCTTCCGAATGCGGGTATAGACGGATTATGACGTTGTCCTCCACTGTTTACTGAAGGAACCGTGTTTGTGGGGGCTGCAGCGGGAAGTACCCCTCGTCCCAGCCCAGTTCGCGGGTAATTCAGATTCGGGCGATTGAACCCATAATTGTTGCGAGTTGTTCGTAGTTGTTCCTCCTTCCTTGTGGCAAGTTCGATTGCGTCGGTTAAAGTCTGAGGTTTCCACATTTTTAGCTCGGTCGCTAACTCTGGCTTCAGCCCTGCCATAAATGTCCCGAGTAGCGCACTCGGCGGCCAGTGTGGCACTCTACTCATCGCTTTCTCGAACTCCCTCAAATAGTCCTGAAATTGGTAGAGTTGCTTGATGCAACTCATTGCTTAGTTCGCATCCTCGTGCTGGGTTGTTCCAAATCGGCTCAGTAATCCCCTTTTAAATTCGTGCCACGTTTGTTCTTGCCCCCCGTTAATTTGCTCAAACCATCGCCACCATTGGCCTGCCTCCCCTTCCAGGTAGAACAAGGCGATTTGCACGCAGTCTCTCACTCGAGTGCCATGCCATTCAAAGTACTAGTATGCTCGGTCCACCTAGTTGACAGCGTCTTCACCATTAAATTTCGGAAAATCGATCCGTGGTCCTTTTGGGCGATGATCGCAAGCCATCTCTGTACGATGGCTTAACACTGACTCCTCTTCCGTACCCACCGTATCAGCCTCTGATTCCTCTTCCTTCTCGTTGTTCTCCGATTCCGACCCGTCTCTATGGAACGGCCCTGGTCTCTGGCCAACGGTTGATGATGGGAACGCGCACGAGCAGCTGGTGGAGGGAGAACGTTTTGGCAAGAAGTACAAAAGAAGAGAGAAGCCGAAGTTTAAATTTTTGTTTCCATGTTTAGCTAGTTTCCTTAATTGCTGTTATTTCCTTATTTACCTTATTCTTTTTGTACTCTGTTTAGCCCATGGGCCTGATCGTTGTGAACGTATTATGTAGTGTAGGGTTTCATACTTTTGGGGGATTACGCATATTTTGATATTGAGAATTTGCAGTGTTTTGTTTTCTTTGCTAGTTCAATTTTGTGCACTCATTCGAGATTTCTAGTGCGTCTCGTAAGAGGTTTCATCACCTACAGCACCGCCTCTATATTGCTTAATAGGTAAGTCACTGTTTACTTTATATTAATATTATTAAAATCAATCTAAGGCTTCTCTAATGTTGGCCGTGTATATATATATTAATATTATATAAGGGCATCCTACCCATGTCCTTTGGCTGCTCCTGGCTGACTTATACATACATATTTATTATTATTAGTAGTAGTTTTTATAAGATTAGCTAATACATATATATATTTATATATACATTTATATATTTCCTTTCCCGTCTTACTAATCGTAAAATTATTTACATATAATGCCTTCAACAATCAAATCTTACCTCAATCACAACTAGAGCTCTAATAAATTATACCATAATATTTTCATAATTATTCACGTATTAGCTTAACAAATAATTTAACTTTTAAAATAATTTAAAAACAAGATAAATAATGCAGAGTGGGAGACCCAAGTTCAATTTCCTCTGGGAACGAATTAGAGTTATGGGAGTTATAAGGTGGATTGGTGATTTCATGGAGTATTTGGGTGCTTGGTGTACTAACTACTAACAACTAACATCTAACTTTGTCTGATCAAAAAAAAAAAAAAATAAATAAATAATGCAGAATCAAGAATATCACATCAATAATATTAACACGTAGATAATATAAAATTCATGCAAAACATGAAATATATAGACCAATAAGTGGTGAAAAGCTCGGGTATCACACCCGATGATGTCCCTTGCAAAGGGCCATGGGCTGAGGATACTGGAGAGTTCTTCTTGGGCAACTTTGATTGAGGGTGCGAAAATCTGACACTTGTGGCATTTTCTCACGTATATAATCGTGTCTCCTCTCATTGTCGGCCAGAAGTACCCTTACCTTGTCGCTTTGTGGGCCAATGACTGCCCCCCAGCGTGGTTTCCGCATACTCCCTTGTGTATTTCCTTAAGGACAAATTGCCCTTGTTCTGCGGAGATGCATTTGAGTAGTGGTGTGCCGAAACCCCGCTTGTACAGGTCGTCGCCTATCAGGGTATATCTCGCCGCTCGCATTTGCAGCTGGCGAGCTTTGGTTCGGTCCTGTGGTAGGTCGCCTGTCTGAAGGTATTTAAGAATAGGCGTCATCCAGCTCTCCCTTTCCTCGGTTGGGGGTTCGAGGGTTGCTATCATATTGTAGCAACTGGAGGGGTGGGATAGCTTCGTGATCGTGACTTCCTTCATTTCTGCCGGTCCCTCGGAGGTCCCCTAGTCGGTCCAGGGCATCCTCTTGCAAGTTTGAATCCCTCGGTATCAGTTTTATGTACACTTGCTCAAACTTTTGTACAAGCTTTTTGACGACCTCCTAGTAAATTGCCATTCTGTCGTCTCGCGCCTTGTAGTCCCCTGAGACTTGGTATGCCACAAGTTGGAAGTCAGTGTACACTTGTATCCTTCTGATGCCCATTACTATTGACATCTCCAGGCCGTTGATGAGTGCTTCATATTTGGCCTCATTATTTGTTGCCGAAAAGTCAAAAGTTATCGTCGTTTGGAATGAGTGGCCTTCAGGGCTCACCAGGACTATTCCCGCCCCTAATTTACTGGTTGTCATTGAGCTGTCCACGAATAACTCCCAGGGTGGCCAGGCTGGGCTGCTGGCCTCTGATGGGAAAGTGAGTTCGACCACGAAATCAGCTAGAGCATGTGCCTTGATTGCGGGGCGAGGTGCATAGGTTACCCCATATTGCCCAACCTCTATGGCCTACTTGAGACATTGACCTATCGTATCGGGGCGGTAAAGTATGTTCCTCAGAGGTAGAGAAGTGAGCACCTCCACCTGGTGGTCGAAGAAATATGGTCGCAATTTTCGGACGCTCGTGACTAGGGCATATGTGAGCTTCTCTAGGAGGGGGTATTGTTGCTCGGTTTCATTAAGTGCCTGGCTGACAAAGTATATGAGGAGGTGGACCTGGCCCTCACCTCGCACTAACACCGAGCTTAATGCGGTGTCGGAAATTGCCATGTATAGGAATAACTTCTCTCCCGAAACCGACTTTGATAAGATCCTCACATCCGCCATGTACTCTTTTATCTTGTCGAGGACTTCCTGGGTCATTTCTGTCCATTCAAACTTTGACCCCTTTCGTAAGGTGTCGAACATGGGCTTGCATTTATCCTCTATTCGGGAGATGAATCTGTTAAGTGCGGCCAGGCTGCCTGTTAGCTTTTGTACCCCTTTCACATTTCTTGGGGCGCCCATGTCCAATATCGCTTTGATTTTGGTGGGGTTCGCTTCAATTCCTCCTTTGCTGACCAGGTGTCCAAGGAATTTTCCAGACTCTACTCCAAAGTTGCATTTCTTTGGGTTGAGTTTCATGTTGAATTCTCTCAGAATCCCAAATGTCTGAGCGAGGTGAGTGAGATGGTCTTTCTTCTTAAGACTCTTGACGACTATGTTATCTATGTATACTTCCACGGTTTTCCTAATCTACTCTGAGAACATCCGATTTACCAGTCTTTGGTAAGTGGCCCCTGCGTTTTTTAGGCCGAAAGGTATCCTCTTCCAGCAGTAGAGGTTCTTCTTTGTCAAGAAAGATGTGTGTTGTTGATCGGGCATGTGCAGCGCGATTTGGTGATATCACGCGAATGCATCTATGAAAGACATCATTTCGTGACCGGCCGTGTTGTCGATCAAGTGGTCGATATGGGGCATGGGAAAGAAATCCTTCAGACAGGCCTCATTTAAGTCAGTAAAGTCGATATAAAGCCTCCAGGCTCCGTTCAACTTTTTTACTAGTACTGCATTCACGACCCATTGCGACTGGTCAACTTGGATTATTTGGTCGTTATCCAACAGTTTCTTCACTTCCTTGGCTAAAGCCGCATATTTTTGGGTCCAAACTTCTGGCGTTTCTGGGCAACCGGCTTTCGGCTTGGGTCAATGCAGAGATGGTGGCATGCGACTTGTGGGTCGATCCCGACCATGTCCTTGTGAGACCAAGCGAAGACATCTAGATTTCTTTTGAGGATGTAGATGACCTCCCCCCTGAGGTTGCTTGGAATTTTCGAGCCGATGATCACTTCTAGGTCGGGGCCGAGTTGGGTCAATTTGGATTTTTTCAAGATCTTCTCCCGGGGTAGCCCTGCGTCTTCCCTGTCGCGGGTCGTCAATCTCAGCCTCAATGAGGAATTCCTCAGGCTCAGGTCCTAATCTTGGGTCGAGGTTGTTCCGGCCTCTCTTTTTGGTTAATTTATCCGAGTTTGACTCTTTACATTGCATTATTCTATCTATTACAAATACGGTTTTGCTAGAATTAAGTGCAGAATCGAAATAAAACTGAGAGTAAACTAAACAACCCCTTGCATCAACTTGATCACCCTTAACTGTGCTGACTACCCCATCCTTGGTGGGGAATTTTACACAAAAGAAATAAGTGGAGGACGCAGCCTCAAATTCATGCTCAAACGGCCTGCCGAGAAACCCATTGAAAGAGCTCGGCAGGTCGATTACAAGGAAAACACACAACTTAGTAGTCCTAACCTTTTCATCTAAGGTAGAAACTAGTTCAACAACTAAACAAATGATCCCGTGTGATTTGACAGTTGTGTCCCCAAATCCTTTAACTAAGTGTTCGCATGGTTCGACGTAATCTTCGAAGTCGCCGAGCTGATCTAGCCTCTTCTTGAAAAGAATATTGCAGAAAGCTCCCCCGTCCACCAGTAGGTGGCATACCGTGATCCCCATAATGTTCGCTTTGATCACAAGAGGGTCGATGTTGGGATAGACTATGCCGGCTTTATCTTGAGGCCCGAATTAGATCTAATTGGCCTCCTGAGATATGGAGAGCATCAGGAGCACCATCTTTTTCGCGTTCTCCATTTCTCTTAACTCGGCTTTCATGCGTCATTTTAACAAGATAGTTGAAGCCAGGAGGCCGCCCACTACCCCGAGGGGGGATAAAGTATGTATGGTTCTACCTCCCGCATTTTCTGGCATGGGAGGCACTGGCCGCTCATTTCGACCTCCCCCCTGGCAGTTATGGGCAGGGGCAGTCTCATTCGCCCTGCGGCCATCCTCGATTCGGCCATTTCTCGACCTTGGCTCCTCACTCTCATGAGGTTGTTTGACGAACTCATCCAGTATCCCATCTTCATAAAGCCTCCAGAGTTGCTTCAACAAGTCCCTGCATTCGCTGGTGTAATGCCCCGCCTGATCGTGGTAATGGCAGAATTTGTTCAGGTTTTGTTTGCTCTTATCCTTGTTTGGCCGAGGGGGGAGGAACAGTTCACGGTCCTTGATTTGTGTGCAGACATGGACGGGGGTCATGCCTAGAACCTCTATCAACTTCACCAGAATTGTCTCTTCGAATGACTTGAAGTTCCCGGGTGATGACCCCCGGTCTTCTTGGAGTTTTTCTTCGGTTCTGCGACTTTCTTACATTCGGAGAGCCGGGATTCCAGTAGTTCTGTGGTGTGTATCATGTCGATTACCCTTCTTCAGAAATTGAAATATCTGGTTATGTAATCGGCGGTCATTCGTCTCCACATTTTGGTCCCCTTTTTGAGGTCATTGATAGCCCCGAGTAGTTTGGCTTTGTCCCCCAGAGGATCTCCCTCGATGATGAGTTTGTCAATTCTTTTTGATGTAGGAGTGATCTGACTCGCTCTCGCCCTGCTGTGTGTTCATGAGACGCTGCTTGGTCGCAGGTCGTGGGGCCATTGCCGTGAAATGGCTTATAAAAAGTCTGGCGAGCTGTTCGAAGGTGTCTACTGAGTAAGGGGGAAGCAACGTGAACCACATGTGGGCCTGGTCACTTAAGGTTAGCGAGAAGAGTCTACATTTTGTGGCATCGGTTTCTCTCATGGATTCCATGTAGGAGTTATATTTTGCCACATGAACCCTTGAGTCCGAGCTCCCATTATAGCGGTCCAGAGCCGCCATGGTTATCTTCCTCTGGGTGGGAGTTAATGTGACCATCATTCCCAGTGGCGTGCCTAGGACGTCCAAGTCGGCACCCGTCCCTGGTCGCCTGTCTTGCTCTTTAGCTCGTTCGAGGATCACCTGGACGATGTGGACCAGCACTGCGACTTGCGCACTCTATGGATCAGCTCGTGGGGGATCGACTTGCCCACCGAGGTGGCGAGCGATGGACTCCCCAGGTATCTCTTCATGGTGTAGGGTTAGAGCTAGTGCGAGATCTCGGTCAGGATTGGCCCCTTCCCAATTGGGCTGTGAATGGGCCTCATCTTCAGCGTAGTTCGGCTTTCTCAATGTCCCGATATTTCCGAGGCGGTCGAATACATTGTTCGATCCCAGCTGGTCACTCGAGATGAGGAAGGCGGTAGTCCCTAGTGTTGACGTTTTTCGCTTTGGGGATAGCGAGTTGGTCTGTGGACTGCCCCTTTCGGGCCATGAGAAATTTGTTCTTAGAGGTGCCCACCCCCGGGGCGATCTTCTTGATTGGGGCTGCTCCCCCAATCCATTGAAGTTGAGTTACCTTTTTCGGAGGACAGCCAGGACGGCTTTCTCGTCATCCAGGGTGCGGATGAGTGTCCCCAATCGCGGTTAGCAGTGGCTTCCTCCTGATGGGAATGGTGAGGGCTTAGGGAAGCCTCCATTCTGTCACATGCATCATTCTCGTGCTGAACAATCTGGTTCTGGTTGTTGGCCATTTTGAGTGATATGAAGGTGGGTTTCCACCGAATTTATGCAAAATCAGTGGAATAGTTTCCCACAGACGACACCAATTTTTGTGATAACAATAATTCAGGAAATAAACTATACTGAAAGCGTAAAGAACACAGAGTTTGATGACCCAGTTTGCAGAAGGCTACGTCTGGGCGTAGTACCAAGCCAGGAAATATATATGCTTGAGAGTCTAAAATTTGATCCCTTACAATGATTATTATAACTAATATTTATAGATTACAAATAGGTCTAACACGTCCAATGGGCTTGATCATTTGGGCCCTAGGGTTACGAGCAGCCTGAGTGCGGATCTTGGGATTCGGGGCCGCAATCTCCAGGTTTTATTGGACTTGCCCCAGTTAAGCCCGGAGGATCCGGACACTTGAATATTCTGAATCTCTTCCTTATTTACGCAAATAAACCTTGGGTAGTCGTTGGTCGCTGAGAGATGATTGCGGGGTACTGGCAACTCCGCCCACATTCTTTTCATGGTCCCCCGGACAGTTCGACTCTTGGGCCATTATGCGACCTCCGACCTCTGCTTGGTCTGCCATAGGCAGGTCACCCTGGTGCTCGTGTTTCACCCAAGCGATGGTCCGTAGGCTTCCTTACCACGTGGCAGGTCGTTAATAGCCATAACAAGGGGATAAGGTCATAACAAGGGGATAAGGTCAAATTACTAGGGGCCGTTAGTAGCCTCAGGAAGGGAACCAAGATGTGGCGGCGCATGACCATCCCAACGAGCTATGCCGACTTCCAAAGGCGGGCAAGTGACATAATACATACTGCAGAACTCTTAGAGTCCCAACTCTTCGGGCCAAAGGAGGTCACAGAGCCAAAAAATAGCTCCAAGAAAACCGGGGGTCACTACAAGGTACCCGACAACTTCAAGTTGTTCAAGGAGTCGATACCGGTGAAGTTGATGGAGGCTCTGGACATGACACCTGGTCATGTCTTTACGCAGATCAAAGGTCAAGAATTGCTCCTCCCCCCTCGCCCGATCAAGGACAAAAGCAAGCAGAACTCTAATAAGTTCTGCCATTACCATGATCATACCGGCCACTACACAAGCGAGTGTAGGGACATGTTGAAGCAACTTTGGAGACTCTACAAAGATGGACTGCTGGACGAATTCATCAACCGACCTAGGGCGAATGATGATCCAAGACCAAAAAGTCACAAGTAGGGGAATTATCACAGGCAAGAAGGTCCTCCGACCGAGCATAATCCCAACCAGAGGGAAGACAAAATGAGCGACCCGTTCCTCCCATGCCAGAAAATGTGGGAGGGCGTACTATACACACCCTATCCCCTCTTGGGATGGTGGGCGGCCTCCTGGCATCAGCCACCTTATCCAAGCGACGCATGAAAGCCGAGATAAGGGAAATGGAGAATGCGAGAAGGATGGTGTTGCATGTATTGTCCATGGCATAAGAAACCAACAAAATCCAGTTCGGGGAACAGGACAAGGCGGGGATAGTCTATCCCAACACGGACCCGCTGGTGATCAAGGCCAACATCATAGCTAGGGGTCACTTTGGTTACTTCATCACTTTTACTGATGACATCTCAAGATACGGATACGTGTATTTTATGAAATACAAATCCGAATCTTTTGAGAAATTCAAAGAGTATATAGCTGAAGTAGAGAAGCACATTGGTAAAAGTTTTAAGACTCTTCGATCAGATTGAAGAGGAGAATACCTTAGTCATGAGTTCACTGATTATCTGAAGTTGCATGGAATCCGATCACAATGGACTCCTCTCGGAACACCCCAGATGAATGGAGTTTCCGAAAGGAGAAACCGAACCCTATTAGACATGGTGAGGTCCATGATGAGCTTTTCCTCTCTTCCAACATTCTTATGGGGATATGCGCTCCAAACTTCAATCTACATTTTGAATATGATTCCCTCCAAATCGATTCAGCATACGCCATACGAACTATGGCATGGCAAGAAGCCAATTTTCTCACACATAAAGATGTTAGGGTTATACTGGAAAGTATGCTTTTACTTTGTATAACCAAACTGAATTTCTGTCTTATTTACTGAAATAAAGCATTTATCACTGATGCTTTAAATATCATTGAATGTTACATATATTTACTGCATAACTGTTCAATAAATAGTACGTGTTACATTGTAGTTAATTTAGTGATACTAGATCACAGAAGATTAAATTAACAGTTCCTTGTAACCAAAAGTACACCATTCACGACCTAGATGGAAATGAACAATCCATCGTGAAAGGTTGAAGTGTAAGGCTCAGATTGGCTTGTCTTGACCAAGAGATTACACTAGTGCATGACTGATGCACTGAATATGACCTACAGGAGGACAAATTCTTCAGCACTGAACTAGGAAGAATTAGACCTCAGTGGTACGTTATTTCTTAATCTTCGTCCCTTAAATAGGATCACGTGTGGTTAGTAATTATTGCTTTGACTTATTACGGGTAGAGAATCAACGAGATTCAATACTTTATATCTTGGGCAATATTATTGGTCACATGCGATTGCTAAGATTTAATACGAAGAATCGTGTGCAAGTACGCTTGTTCGATTTGCCCCCTTGGGAGGTTCATAAGATTTATCATATCAAATCTTGCAAGTGGAACTAGTTTCCGATATGGATAATAATGTTGAACCGTTCCTTAACCAAGGACAAAAGATATTAATTAATGGAAAGCTATTTCAGTGGCTTGAATTAATTAATGGGCTAGATAATCTTAAACACGGGAAATAATAATCGGGAGCCACATTAACTGTAATATGGGTTAAGATGGATAGTGCAATATTAATTATGTAGTGGGATTAATTAATATTTATGGGCTTGAATAATACTGTGGCTCAATATTAGATATTCAAAGTCCATTAGAAGGTCCAATCTTAATTCTCCTAAAGGTCCCTCAAGTAGCCCAAACATAATGTCCAATAACTGAAAAAGATGTTTAAAATAAAATAAATTATGGTTGCTTATTTTTTCCAACTTTTCGAAAAACATGAATAAAAGGGGAGAAAGATTTTCTTTGAATTTTGTTATGGAATGATGATATGTATTCTTGGAATACAAGATTATCTCATTAAATTCAAGAAATCTCCCACTTAGTTATTTATGTGGGATTTTCGAAAATTATGAGAAATAAAGGGAAAGAAAGATTTTCTTGAAATGATATTATGGAAGATATGTATTCTTGGAATACAAGTGTATCTCATAAATTCAAGAAGATCCAAATCTTGGAATTTTTATCCCAAAATTTTGAAAATATCCATAACAAGAGGAAGTGGGATTTTTGTGGAATATTTTAAATATGGAGAAAATAATATATGGGATATATTCAAGATTTCTTGGAGATCAAGAAAAAGATTTTCCCATCTTTATTTCCACCTAAAATTTCGACCACCCCTCAATATAAAATTGGTTTTTGGGAAAAATATCAGCGTCGATAAAATATCAAATATTTTGAAACGTCGACAGATTGTGTATTTTCGAAAAACCTCAATTGTGAGTGTGCAATTCCATGTGTTGAAAAAATTAAAAATCCACAAAGGTGGTGCAACAAATAATTTATTTTCTCTTTTGTTAATTGTTCGCGAGTTTCCTTCCACCGGATTGACGAGCAAGGGCTAGGGAATACTTGGGAAGGCTTTTTGGTGTGTTCTTATCAACCGAGTCCATTGCCATTCCAAACAGGTTAGTTCACGTAAACCCGTAGCAATTCCGCATGCGTAGGATTTATGTGAACTGTTTATATGCATGATTTGTTGTTGAATTATTATTTGAATTAATATAGGATTAATTCATGCTAGTAATAATTGTTAGAATTAAATTTGTATTTAAATATTCATCCCGAATAGATCCGGACAATTAATTCCCCAACAACTGGTATCAGAGCCTCGATTTCGGGCTCTGAGTTTTAAATTGTAGTTTAATTCGTTTTCATTAAATTTGAAATTGGATAGTAGAATTGCTAGATCTTTTTTGCAGGTATCCAATTGTCATGGTGTTTGATGAATTTTTATATTTATTCATGCATATAAATTGTGGTTTTTAATTCGATTCGTTCGAATTCGTTTTGCCTCGTGAGAAAATTCACGAGTAGATTAGGATTTGTTTGATTCATTCAATGTAATAGACTAATCTAGATCTAATTTTATTTATTTTTGTAAATAAATTGCAACCGGATCGTGAGCCAAGATGAAGACGATGAATTAAAAATGGATTGATCCGTAACCGGGCATGAGAGGCGTGCTCGTCGAGCGAAACATGCCAAAGGAGGCATGCACATGACGCGGACGCACGCGAGTGCGCACTGGCGTGGGGCGAGGCCGCCTGGCTGAGCGAGCGCGAGATCGAGAGTCGGGCGCAGCGATCGGCAGGACCGAAATACGCGCTTTTGTGGGCGACGGGCGGACACGGCGCGTAGGCGGCATCGGCACGGATCAAAGATAGGCGGGCGCTAGCGCCGATGCGCTGGGCGCTCGCCGACACCCGCCGGGTTACGAGCGGGCGCGGACTGCCAGCGATGTGCACCGGGCGCTTTAGGCACAAGACGCGCGCCGACGACACAAGCAGGGTGAGCGCACCGGCGCAGGATCACCCGCGAGCTGGTTTACGACGGGCTTGACGAGGCATTTTTAAGACGGTCAAGGGAGCTTTTCGAGACTTAACGGCGAAGGCTGGTGAAGAAGATTTCTCGAGATCAAGACATGATAAAAATTAACCGTGACAATTGGATATATGTGCCCAATGTGTTTAATTTTTTGTTTTGATGTTTTGCATTTTTTTTGTGCTTATTTAAATTGTGTTTAAATATGCGATGCATGAGAATATGTTTTGGAAAAATCTCACCTTAAAAATTACTAAGTATGCTTAAAGAATTAATTGACAATTTTATTCCGGATAATAAAATTGAATTAATTTTGACCTCCATGATTTATTTATTTGTGAATTCTTTTGGAGAAATTCCCCCCACGGGACGGTCAAAAGATGGCTTTCACATGAATAAATTCCAAACGGATGATTGTGGATTATTATTAGTGGCGACGATGACCCTCCCCACGAGGCTTATTCAAAGCGAAATAATAATTTTGTATTTAATCATGGTTATTTATTAGGTATAAAATTGATATGCATATACTTCCCCGAAGTCCCCTGTCAATTTTATATTGGTCAAGTGGGAGCCAACTATTAATCTGGATATTAAAGGTTTGTAACTGTTTTCTTGTTTGTAAACTGCTTGAATGTGTTTAAATAATGACCCACCCCACGTGGCTTATTTAAACTGTTTTGAGATGTTGGCTGATGCATGTTCATATTTTTCTTGAGATTTTAATATGATGCATGTGATCGAACCTTGTGATATATTTGTGCTTATGCATATAGTTATTTATTTCAGTTCAGCATGTCGTAACCTTTTAATCCACTGCTATTATACTTAAAGACAATTGTATGGGAAACTATGTTGCTTGGAAACGAAAAATTATGATTGTCCTAACTGCACAAAAGCACAAGTGGATTCTTGACACACCAAAATTCAAATGAGCCAACTGATGAGTTAAAAATGCGGGACTCGTCAGATCACCTTGCGAGAGATATCGCTGAAAATGGTGGAGGGCAACCCCGTAAGGGATTACGTCCTCAAAATTGATGGCTCATCTGAACAAACTTGAGGATCTGGGTGCAGATTATGATCTAGAGACCCAGATCAATTTGCTACTCCACTCTCTGCCCAAAAGTTTTGAGCACTTTGGCCTCGCTAGCTGATTTATAGTAAACTTTTGTCGCGGCAGATACGTTCATGGGGCACAAAACTCAAGCTTTGAAAGGCAAGTGGTCCATCTTCATCTTCTAGGCCAAGGGTAGGGAAGAAGAAGAAGAGGACCAAAAGCCATAAGCAATAAAACTCAAATGTTGCCAAGGGCAATGGTAAGATGAGGAATGCTTGTGGTGTCGAGGAAAATCCAAAGAGGAAGTGCTTCAACAAAATGTAAGGACAATGGAGGTTTACTGTTCCAACCCCAAAAGAGGAAAAGAAAGGTAATTCTCACGCACTAGTTGTTGAAACTTGTTTAGCGGCGTATACTTCTCATTCGTGGGTAGTTGATACGGGATCCACTGATCATGTTTGCTTCACGGGTTCAAGCTGACCCGGTAACTTAGTGGGAGTGAGATCCTCATCACACTGGGCGATGCTACGAGAGTGGCAGCTGAAGCAGTGGGAGAAGTGAACCTATCCTTTGAAGACAGAGTTTTAATTTTAAGAGATGTTCTTTACGTTCTTAGTTTTAGAAAGAATTTAATTTCGGTTTCTAAACTTTACCTTGATGGATATTCGGTTACTTTTGATAAAGTTGTTACCATTTCTCTTTATGATAAATTTATCTGTCATGGAACGTTGTCGAATAATCTCTATACAATTAATAAAGGCACACCACTCACTTAAATGCATCCTATAACACATCAATCTGTTTTCGCTTAAAAGAAAACGCGTTCATCGACGTGAGCGAGACACTTCTATGGCATCTTAGATTGGGACATATTAATCCAAAGAGGATCCAAAGGTTGGTAGAAGAGGCGATTCACCGGAGTCTCTCCAAGTTGAACCAATCCCAACCCCGCGAATCATGTTTGGAGGGTAAAATGACCAAGAGGGCATTACGAGCAAGGGAATAGAGCCAAAAAGTGTTAGAAATCGTTCACACAGACGTATGTGGTCCAATGTCAATCAAAGCAAGAGAAGGTTATGAGTATTTTGTCACTTTTATTGATGATTACTCAAGGTACGACTATATTTTCCTTATAAAGCATAAATCTGAGACTTTTGACAAATTCAAAGAATTTAAGGCTCAAGCAGAGAATCATAGGGAAAAACGTATCAAGTCTCTACGATCCGATCATGGAGGCGAGTACCTCAGCGATGAGTTTTTGAACTACTTGTCAGATGAAGGGATTGTATCAAATCTAATCGCACCGGAACCCCTCAACAAAACGGGGTTGCAGAGCGAAGAAACAGAACTCTTTTAGAAATGGTTAGATCAATGATGAGTTATGCGGATCTACCCAAGTCGTTCTGGGGTCATGCCTTGGAAACAACGGCTTACATTCTGAACTTGGTGCCATCCAAATCGGTTCCCAAAACTCCCAAAGAATTGTGGAGGCGGTAAGCAAGCAAGCCCGGGTTTGAGACACATGAGAATTTGGGGGTGTTCGGCCTACGTGTTGGACAAGGAAGCCGGAAAATTGGATCCTCGATCAGAATTAAGGTTGTTTATAGGATACCCCGAGGGAACAAAAGGGTGTATGTTCTATGGTCCCGAAGATCAAAAGGTGGTAATAAGCACCCACTTTAGATTTTTGGAAGAAGACTATATGAACGAAAGAAGACCCAGAAGTGAGATTACCTTAAATGAGCTAAGGGGCTAACCTCAGTGCCAACTGTACAAGATGACATACCAAACGACACACTTACACAACAGGAACCTCGTCGTAGTGGGAGGGTTGTGAGAGAGACCCGAGATTCATGGGGATAGGAGAGTCCTCGGACTTGATTCCCGGACAAGACAAATCAGACCCATGGACATATGACGAGGCAATCCAAGACAAGGATGCGGTTTCTTGGCAAACAATAATGAAAGCCGAAATGGGTTCTATGGATCATAACAGAGTGTGGGAGCTAGTCGAACCACTTAATGGGGTCAAACCCATTGGTTGCAAGTGGGTATACAAGAGAAAAATAGCCCGGGGACGGAAGGTGAAAACCTTCAAGGCAAGGCTTGTGGCGAAAGGTTATACTCAGAAAAAATGGATCGACTATGAGGAAACTTTTTCACCTGTAGCAATGCTCAAGTCCATCCAAATTCTCTTGTCGATTGCTGTGCATCTCGACTTTGAAATCTGGTAAATGGATGTCAAGACGGCTTTCCTTAACGGAAGTCTTGATGAAGAAATCTATATGCAACAACCCCAAGGCTTCATTGAAAAAGGCCAAGAACACCTAGTTTGTAAGCTCAAGAAGTCCATTTACGGACTCAAACAAGCATCCAGAGCTTGGAACCAATATTTTGATCAAGTAATAAAGTCTTAAGGGTTTGAATCAAAACGAGTTCGAAAGTTGTGTGTACAAAAAGCATGTCGGAATCGCATTGGTATTCTTAGTACTATCGTGAGGCGACATTACGCTCATCGGGAACGATGTAAAGGTGTTGTCAGACGTAAGGGCATGGCTTTCAAAACTGTTTGATATGAATGACTTAGGGGAAGCCGGGCACATCCTTGGGATCAAGATTACTCGAGATCGGAAGAAAAGGATGATAGGCTTATCGCAAGCTTCATACATAGACACTATTTTGAAGCGATTCAAAGATGCAGATTCCAAGAAAGGCGTAGACTTTTCGGACATGGAATCCATCTATCAAGGAAATGTGCCCTAAGACACAAAAGGAGATAGATGACATGAAAGGCATTCCTTATGCTTCGGCTGTCGGAAGCCTTATGTATACAATGATGTGCACGAGACCGGATATTTGTTTTGTCATTGGCATGGTCGCAAGATATCAAAGTAACCCGGGGAAAGAACATTGGACGATAGTTAAAAACATTCTGAAGTATCTGAAAAGAACTCGAGAAAGAAAGTTGGTTTATCGATCGGATAGTCTAATCCCCATCGGCCACACTACGGACTTCGGATTTCCAATCGACTTAGATTCGAAAAATCTACCTCCCAGTAGTGTGTTTTGCATGGGGAAGGAGCCATGACATGGAGAAGCGTTAAGCGTAAATGCATCGCCGATTCTACCATGGAAGCCGAATATGTAGTCGCTATGAGGCAAATGAAAAAAGCGGTTTGGCTCAAGAACTTCCTAGTGGACTTGGATACAGTTCCAAATTTACCCAAAGACAATCATCATTTATTGTGATAATGCCGGAGCAGTTGTAAATTCAAGGGAACCAAGAGCCCACAAGGCCAGCAAATACATTGAAAGGAAATACCATCTAATACGAGAAATCGTTAAGAGAGGAGATATAGAGGTGGAAAAGATCGTCGAGGAAGACAACCTAGCAGATCCATTCACAAAGGGTGCGCCTTTTAATACATTCGAGAGACATGTGGAAGGAATGGGTGTCAAGACAGATTTGCTAACTGTTTTGAGTATAAGTGGGAGATATTATTAGGTTCGTGTAAGTGAAATTAGATGTCACGTATTAGGAACTACACGAGACATGTTGTAGTATACTTAAAAGCAGACTTTGAGTATAAGTGGGAGATTGTTGGGGTTATACTGGAAAGTATGTTTTTACTTTGTATAACCAAATGAATTTGCATCTTATTTATGAAATAAAGTATTTATCACCGATGCTTTAAATATCATTGAATGTTACATATATTTCTTTGCATAATTGTTCAATAAATAGACGTGTTACATTGTAGTTAATTTAGTGATACGGATCACGTAAGATTAAATTAACAGTTCCTTGTAACCAAAAGTACACCATTCACGACCTAGATGGAAATGAACAATCCATCGTGAAAGGTTGAAGTGTAAGGCTTAGATTGGCTTGTCTTGACCATGAGATTACACTAGTGCATGACTGATGCACTGAATAGGACCTACAGGAGGACAAATTCTTCAGCACTGAACTAGGAAGAATTAGACCTTCAGTAACGTTATTTCTTAATCTTTCGTCCCTTAAATAGGATCGCGTGTGTTTATTAATTATTGCTTTGACTTATTACGGGTAGAGAATCAACGAGATTCAATACTTTATATCTTGGGCAATATTATTGGTCACATGCGATTGCTAAGATTTAATACTTAAGAATCGGTGTAAGAAACGCTTTTATTCTATTTGCCCCCCATTGGGAGGTTCATAAGATTTATCATACCAAATCTTGCAAGTGGAACTAGTTTCCCAGATGGATAATAATGTTGAACCGTTCTTAACCAAGGACAAAAGATATTAATTAATGGAAAGTTATTTGGTGGCTTGAATTAATTAATGGGCTAGATAATCTTAAACACGGAAATAATAATCGGGGAGCCATATTAACTGTAATATGGGTAAAGATGGATAGTGCAATATTAATCATGTAGTGGGATTAATTAATATTTATGGGCTTGAATAATATTGTGGCTCAATATTAGATATTCAAAGCCCATTAGAAAGTCCAATCTTAATTCTCCTAAAGGCCCCTCAAGTAGCCCAAACATAATGTCCAATAACTGAAAAAGGTGTTTAAAATAAAATAAATTATGGTTGCTTATTTTTCCAACTTTTGAAAAAAACATGAATAAAAGGGGAGAAAGATTTTCTTTGAATTTTGTTATGGAATGAGGATGTGTATTCTTGGAATACAATATTATCTCATTAAATTCAAGAAATCTCCCACTTAGTTATTTATGTGGGATTTTCGAAAATTATGAGAAATAAAGGGAAAGAAAGATTTTCTTGAAAAGATATTATGGAAGATATGTATTCTTGGAATACAAGTGTATCTCATAAATTCAAGAAGATCCAAATCTTGGAATCTTTATCCCAAAATTTCGAAAATATCCATAACAAGAGAAAGTGAGATTTTTGTGGAATATTTTAAATATGGAGAAAAGAATATATGGGATATATTCAAGATTTCTTGGAGATCAAGAAAAAGATTTTCCCATCTTTATTTCCACCTAAAATTTCGACCACCCCTCAATATAAATAGGGGATGAATGTTTCATCCCCAGGGTAACACGAAAATTGGTTTTTCGAAAAAATATCAGCGTCAATAAAATATCAAATATTTTGAAACGTCGACAGATTGTGTATTTTTGAAAAACCTCAATTGTGAGTGTGCAATTTCATGTGTTGGAAAAATTAGAAATCCATAAAGGTGGTGCAACAAATAATTTATTTTCCCTTTTGTTAATTGTTCTCGAGTTTCCTTCCACCGGATTGACGAGCAAGGGTTAGGGAATACTTGGGAAGGCTTTTTGGTGTGTTCTTATCAACCGAGTCTATTGCCATTCCAAACAGGTTAGTTCACGTAAACCCGTAGCAATTCCGCATGCGTAGGATTTATGTGAACTGTTTATATGCATGATTTGTTGTTGAATTAATATAGGATTAATTCATGCTAGTAATAATTGTTAGAATTAAATTTGTATTTAAATATTCATCCCGAATAGATCCGGACAATTAATTCCCCAACAAAAGACGTGAGGTTGCCCCGCGTTTGTGAAGAAAATGCTCACTGATAAGTTGGAATCAAAAGGTGAAAAGAGTTACTTTGTGGGATATCCTAAGGAAACTAGAGAATATTATTTTTATCTCCCTGAGAAACAAACAGTGATTGTTTCTAGGCAGACCAAGTTCCTCGAAGAAGACTATGTCTTTAAGGAACAAGGTCGTAAGAAGATAGAACTTGAAGAAATTCAAGAACCACAGATTAACATAGAGACTGATGATTTGTAAAATCAACATGACAAAGAATCAGTGGGAGCATTCAGCAACTCTCATGGTGGAAGTTTATCACTAAGTGATTCTCTTTCAGCCAGTGGGAGCGTAATTGGAGTTGCATTGCCTTCGCAACGAAGTTCAAGTGGGTTGAATGAGAACAACATAGTTCAAACTCCTGCCCAAGAGGCATCTGAAAGTGTAGCTCTTGAGGACTCTCCGGACATTGATGAAATCGATGCACCACAAAATTTTCACGATCAGAATGTACAGCCTGCACAACAAAAGCTCCGTAAATCTACTAGGACTCGTAATCCACCCACTAGATATTATGGTTTCCTCGTAGAGTAACATGATGACGTGGAGATCCCGGATAAAGACTATCCTAGAACTTACACTGAGGCAACATTAGATGTTGACAAGTGGCATGAAGCCATGAAATTCGAGATGGACTTGATGTACACCAATCAAGTCTGGGACTTAGTTATGTTGCCGAAAGGGGTTAGACCCATAGGTTGCGAATGGGTCTTCAAGTGTAAGACTGATGGAAACGGCAAAGTACAAACCTACAAGGCTAGGTTGGTGGCAAAAGGTTATAGTCAACGCGAAGGTATTGACTATGACGAGACTTTCTCACCAGCTGCTAAGATCAAGTCCATTCGAATTTTACTTACGGTAGCAGCACACCACGATTATGAGATTTGGCAGATGAACGTCAAAACAACTTTCCTCAATGGCAACATTGATAAGGAAGTGTTTATGACTCAACCAGAGGGTTATATATCAAAGTCAAAATCTAATCTTGTGTGCAAGTTTAAACTATCCATTTACGAATTGAAGCAAGCTTCTACGAGTTGGAATATCCGATTTGATGAAGCTGTCAAATCCTTTGACTTCATCAAAAATTTGGAAGATCCTTGTGTTTATCGTAAACACAGCGGGAAGAATATTATCTATATAGTCATATATGTCGATGACATATTGATTATAGGAAACAATATCCCACTTATGCAGTCCGTGAAAGATTGGTTGTCAAAGACCAACATCATGAAGGATCTTGGTGAAGCCTGCTACAACTTAGGGATCAAGATCCACAGGGATAGATCCAAGAAGATGTTAGGGTTGTCACAGTCCACCTACGTAGATAAGGTGCTGAAGCGATTTGCGATGGAGAACTCTAAGAGGGGTTCTCTACCCACATGTCATGGGATAAAGCTGTCAAAGAAGGATTGTCCTTCCGAGGAAGCTGATATCCAGCACATGAAGGACGTTCCATATGCATCTGCAATTGGTTCCATCATGTACGCCATGACTTGCACCAGGCATGTTGTGGCCTTCGCTGTCAGCATCACTCATAGATACCAGCAGAATCCAGGTGAACCTCACTAGATTGCTGTCAAGAACATTCTAAAGTACCTCATACGTACCAAAGTAGATTTCTTGTCTACGGTGTACAGTCAGAGCTAGTTGCAACTGGCTATGCTGACGCAAGTTTCCAATCCGACTGTGATGATTATAAATCACAGTCAGGTTATGTCTTCACTTTCAATGGTGGGGCGGTCGATTGGAATAGTTTTAAGCAAAAGTCGACCGCAGATTCAACAACCGAAGCTAAGTACATTGTTGTATCAGAAGCCTTAAGGAGGTTGTCTGGATTTTATAGTTCTTGAGAGAACAGGGGGTAGTTCCGAGTGCCAATTGTCTAATAAAGTTATATTGAGACAACGCTGGTGCGATTGCGCAAGCAAAGGAATCGAGATCAACAAACAGAAGCAGGCATGTACCCAGGTTTATCATTTGATCAAAGAGATCATAACGATATGAGAAATAGAGTTGGAACGAGTTCCCAAATAAGATAATTTGGTAGATCATTTCACCAAAGCACTGAGTGTTCATGTACACACTAGACAGTTGATGGTCTAGGGGTTAGGCATGTAGGTGATTGGCTCTAGTTCAAGTGGGAGATATTTGTTAGTACTAGTGTCCTAGAGACAATCTATTATAAGGACATAATACTCGATAATATTCAGTTTGATTTAATATTACTTATATGAGGATGTGAGACCTCAAATGTCATGGCAATACACGTATTCGAATATTATGTTTGATTGTTTGCATTTATTCTTATATGTGTTCCCATGAACCATTGTTGTCATTGAGGATGTGAGACCTCAAATGACTTAAGTATTATTCTCAAATAGCCCCGATCAAGGATCATCAAGAATGGAATATTGATGATGCAATTGAGATTGGTGTGCGATCTGCATCATACTCTTAGAGAGTGTAGTAAGATCTCACTTACTACAAGATACTGGGTATCTCATGATGGATGCACAGATACCTTAGAGGGTTCTGGTATACCCATCCGAGAAACCATTTGATGTAATTCCACAATATGTGTCTACGGGTGTCTCGATTAATGAGAGCGATGCGATACTCATTTGACTTGAGGTCAATATGCACGACATGTGTGGAGTGATGAACTTTAACCATGACCGACGCTTGCACCCTTCCATGGGTAGATATGGTTTGGATTGGGTTCATCGTGAAATGCATGTGCGTGGTAGTCGAGCCAAGAATAGGATTCATTCCTCAATATGGATTTAGAATCTTCTCATCATAATTGGATCTAAGGCATCGGCCGATGCACGTCAACTTGGACTTTGTGGCCAAGTGTGACATAAGTGATAAATTAGTGATTAAAGATAATATGATTAAGTTATTTGAATAGACACTTCATCATGTTCAAGATTTAATCGAGTATTCATGAATGAAAGGAAGTTATTGCAATAGCCCATGTTTCAGTTACATGTAGTTGCACATTTCCTCGCAACGTACCTCATCTATTGAGAATATCTGATTTATTGTCTAGGGTTCAATTAAGACCGTTAGTTTGACTAATCGCTCGATGTATGAGGGCTTATGGATCACACAACAAGTAACAGTTGTTTACTGATTATAGTTGGTTGATTAAACCACCAATTCATTCTCACGGGACTCATCCCAAAAATCATTGGCACGAGGCCCAACAGATAAACGACACATATAGTTCATATTCCAATATTCACAAAACTCATATTCGTACTCACAGGATTTTCAATGCATTGTTTACCAAAACCACAAGTTTCAAAATTTTATCTTTTAACAGTGCTTATTTAGTTTGCTTTGAAAACTGTCAACCGTCCATATAACATTATCGGCCAATACAGATAGTGTCACCCACCTGACAACTTTTCAAGTAAAAGTTTTAACTCCTTGAAAGCTTTTGAACACGGGACGACTTCCAAGCTTCCGAGCTAACCCCAAGGACCTAGCACAGTCCGTTCGTTTAGTCACTGTTCATTCTTTTATTTAATGAATGATTTCGCATTGAATTAAGGGCTCTTCGATAAAAAGACATTTAGTAGTTAAAAGTAATAAGAGTTCATTTTGAGTTCGACGTGGCGCCGAAACTCGATTATTGGATTGATACGTTTTCCCTATTTTGTGAAAGGGTTCACAGATCGAGGTCGGGTCTACTAAAAAAACCTTAATAATACAAGTAAAACATCCAACATATATTCACAAAAGAAAACATGAACCATTCAACAACCTAAAACATGCTTGGTTCTAAAAGTATTACCATTCCTTCTCCCTAGTACTACTCATTTGGCATAAAGACATGTAATCATGCATAAAAGAAAAGGAGCACTTAGACTTACTGGAAAAATATGAAATTTTAGTATGTTATACATATTTTGAAAAGGAACAGAGTTCATCAAGGTCACAAATTCTTTTAAGCTAAGGAAACAAGGTATATTTGCGATTTAAGTAAGAGTATTGAAAGGTTCGTCAAAATAGCGTACACTTTAAACTAAAAATCATAACTCACTTTAAAAACATTTAAAAATTACGAAATTAAAATATGTTATAAAAAACTTAAAAATAAAAATTTTCATTTAAAAACCTAAGACATTTGAGCTAAGTATCGGTACCAGGTTTTTGAGTAAAAATGGGTTTGTAACAGGATATGTCATACAGTACATGCTTCATATGAAAATTTGTAACCCACTGGAAACTTAACGAAAATTCACCAAACTTTAATATGCCATTCTAGACTAACGTAAGAAAACATAAAAAAATTTCCATGATATTTATGCTAAGTAAAAAAGGATAAATAAATTGTTGAACTCGTAGTTTCAACCTTCATCAATCACTTATCACATAAATTTCAAATAGGTATATCTAATGATTATATAAACAAAACACTATAATTTTTTGGATATAATTTAAAATACATCAAGAGAAACATTCCAAAAATTTTTCTATAATTTTATCATATTTGTAAATAAGTAAAACAATACAAAAGAGTCACTGCTCCCAGTTTCATGTAGTCTCAAATACATAAATTTCCACGAATTTATTCTCCTTGGAAACAAATCAGATGATCACCAATTTTTTGTAAGTTGTTATATACTTCAAATAATACATCTAGGAATTTTTCCACAATTTTAAAACATCAAAAAGGCTTCGAACGAAAAGACATCGAAAAGGGGCAGTAGCATATACTAACCTTTTTCAGTTTTATCGAACTTTCACAAAAATGAATAAACATGCTCAAACACATAATAGATCACCCACACAACCTTTATACATGATTCTAACAGTTTAAACAAGATTAGAGGGGGCTCTTAGCATGCCATTTCTATGGGTTTCATGCTCAAGACAAGGGGTGATCATGAAACTAAGAAAAGAAGTCATTTGGACTTACCCTTGTAGTTTCCTTCTTGGTATGGGGGACTTGGGACTCAAGGTGGTAAAGAACCCAACTCTTAACAGCTCTTGGCTCCAAGAATGGTGATGGTGGTGGTCGATCAAGATGGAAGGGAGGGGGAAAAGGGTGTTCTTCTTCTTCTACTTCTCAAGCTTCTCCATCTTTCTTTTCTCTCTTTAAAGGGAAAAGGAACAAGACTTTGGGGGTGGGGGAGTGTTATGAAAATTTGGGAATGGGGAGGGGAGATGGCCGAAATATGAGGGGGAGAGGGAGAAGGGAGAGTTGGTAAAGGGTTTAATGAAGGGTGATGATGAAATGGGTTTAATGAAGTGTGATGATGAAGTGTCTTAATGAGATGGGATTATAGGAGCTAGTTACAAGACATCACAAGGCCAATCCCATCTCTTAAACTCTTGCAAGGGGGGGCGGCACTTGGGCAGAATTTGGGGCTGCCATTATGGTAGTCTCGGTTCTAGACGCGATTTCGGCTCCAATGGTGTATTTTTTATATTTTTCGGTTCAATTTTTTGTTTCGAAAATTATTTTAAACGTACCGTTAAACTCGCACGATTTTTAGGATTCCATTTGAAGTTCTCCTTTCTCATTTTGAATTCTTTAAATTTTGACATTATCAACGGGCCTGTTTTAAGGATAAAAACTCGAAAAGTGCCAGTAGGGTTTTTCGGCTCGAAAAGCTCGTCTGTCACCTGAAAAATTTAGAAACTTGTACACATATTTTTAAAACAATTATAACATTTAAACACATTAGGAAAAATAAACAAATAAGTCCTAAAATGGATTCGGGTTGTTACAGTTAGCGCCGACCACTACTGTAGTTTCAGGTAACCATCAAATTCGTTTTATACTTTTATTAACTTCTTCACACGCAAATTAATTTATACTCTTATATCTGGATTTGCTCCATTAGGTTACCCTGTTTTCTTTGGATTATTCTTCAAATAAAGTATTTTTCATGTTTCCCCATAATTCAGTGAGTAGGAAATTCTGTGTGTGTGTAGGTGGGAGCCTGGGAGGTTCAAGTTGTTTTTCTTGAACTTTTTGGATACAGCTTACTACAACTCTTATGAAATCTTTTGGTATGCCTTTGTCCCAGATTTGAGCATTATGATTTCCTATATTGTTGAGTTTTTTTTAGGGTTATGCAATATTGGAACAGTATCAAATCTTGAATACAAATAACTGAGATGTTATATGGATTATAATTACAAAGTATGGTTTAGTGCATCATAAAAGTCGTCTGTGCCACAAATATAACCTTTTTTGTTTCATTTGATCCTCCAGGAATTATTTAAACTCAACACTATTTCCTAACCATGCCCCATCTGGAAGAGTTCTCCTCTTGAACTACATTTGAAGAGCTATCAATGTGGAATTACATCAAAGGTACCAAAGTATCTGTTAACTACTACATACATTTATGTTCAGTTCTACTCATGACATGAGAAACATGTATTTGCAGCTAGACCTGGATTTTAAATTCTTGCTGGAACCACTGCTTTGAGGTCACACATGGAGCATGTTCCCATCACCGAGAAATGTCTACTCCCTGAAGATTACATTTTGGACGATCCAGATTCTGAAATTTAGAGACAACACACGCATATCATATTATATTTTGATGATTTTGTGCACCAATATTGTTATTTAGACTTGAGAGAATTATTTATTTTGATCAAAACTTTTGGGAAGGTATGTATAGTAGTAGTATTGATTATTTATTTTGAAAGAGATAATTTGCGCATCTGGACGGCAACTTTTAGCATATATCGAGTTATATTAGTCTTGTGTCATCTTTTATTTGATCATGAAATGATTCTCTTGAAGCATGAAATTTAGCATATATATTATGAGTTATATAATTTTTTGTGATGAAATTTAATTGTCGTTATATCTATATATATAACCGCGATCAATTTTTTGTCATTGTTTTGTAATTCTTTTAGGACGAAAAATTTGAAATATGACAAAAAATATATTGTCACCATATCTAAACTTTTAGTGATGATTATTATTTTAGTCACTAAATATTATATTATAATGACAAAAATAGTCACCATTTCCACATCATTTAGTGACAATAAAAATCTTATCACTAAATCATAGTAGTACTAATTAGCGACAAAGTTTGTCGTCATTATATATGTAATATATAACAACGATCTATATTTCGTCTCAAAATAACAACTCTTTTGCAACGAATTATACAAAATATGACAACTAGTATATCTAATGGTTACAAAATTAACGTCACTAAAGTTTATCAAGTTAAGTTATATATGGATAATCGTCACAAAAAAGTTATACTTTTTACTGACAATTCATTAAATCGTAATGTAAAATTGAACCGTTAATGATGAAACACCATATTAAGTGACGAAATTCTGATGCCTAATGTGACAATTTATGCATCACTATAGATGGAAAGATATAGTGACGATGACTTTTTTCGTCACAAAAGGATGACCTTTTGGCGACGAATTAAAATAGCATCACATTTTACTTAATATGACGCACATTCAATGACGATCTTTGTGACGAAAAATTTCATCACCAAATATTAATTGTGACGAAAAATGATGTTTCAATGACGAATTTTTTCGTCATGATTTCTCAAAAAAAAAAATTGTAGTGTATCCTAAGACAAATGGTTACTTTTCTCAAGTACATTGACTAAGAGTAAACTTTCAGATCATAAATCATCATTAAGTCCCAAAATCAGCAAGTATCCTAACACAAAAGGTTACTTTGCTCAAAGAGATGATTAAGATTGAACTTTCAGAACATAAATCTTCATTAAAGTAAAAAATAACAACAAGTATCCTAACACAAATGGTTACATTGCTAATATTACATAGCATACCATCACCGAAATCTAAGTGGCCAGCAGAAGCAAGTAAAAAAAATATCATTATCCAGCAAGACAATGTCAAACTCCACATAGTTAACAATGATGTAGATTTCAGAGCAGTTGCATGCAGTGATGGATTCAATATTCAATTGGTTGGTCAACCCCCCAAATCTCCTAACACAAACATTCTAGACTTGGGGTTTTTTAGGTCAATTCAGTAATTGCAATACAAGAAAAAAAAACACGCAATGTTGTTGATCTAGTAAATAATGTTGCATTATCCTTTGCAAAATTGACACCTTATACTTTGAACAAAGTTTTCCTAAGTTTACAGAGGTGTTGCATTGAGATGATGAGATATAAAGGGGACAACAAATTTATCCTACCACACATGGGCAAGGACAGTCTCAACAGGGAAGGACTACTGCCTGACTATCTTGAAGTAGACGAGATGCTAGTTAGGGAATGCATTGAATTCTTAAACCTAGTAGGGAATGAAGTCGTGAGAACATATGATGTGCTCACTCTAATGAATGATTTAGGGTATTAGAATCAGTAATCATCTCTTTGAACCATTTTGTCTAATCAGTAAACATGAAAGATGTACTCTTTTTTATTCTTTTTGTTAAATTGTTTACTACATAAATATTGAATTAGGACATGACTCTAGGTGCAGTATTGTTTAAGCAATAAAACTGGAAAATGTAATCACAAAACATTTTATATGCACTTGCTTATATTTTTTGTGTTTTACTTATATTCACATGCAACCCCCAGAATAATCATCATTGGACATACTTCCCCCAAATTCATCAATAAGCCCCCTAAACTAGACCTAAATCCTAGTGGTGGCATTATTGATGCATTTTAATCAAGGGTACATAACAAAGAACAATCCTCAGGACATCATTTATCATCATTAAACACTTTACAGCTACAAGAAACCCTCTGAAAACCTTCATCAACGGGTAGCATTCCCACAAATTTATCATTAGGCCTCCTAAACTAGGTCAATTTTCTAGTGGTGGCACTAATAGATGAATTTTGAAGAGAGGACAACAAGTATCAGTGCAAAGAGTAACCATTAGAGCACAATATAAGATTCAAATAATCATCAATTTCATATAATAAACACATCCTCCATGGTCTTGCCACCAAATCGACTAAATAAACCAAACTTTTACCAATAAATTACACCGAAAAAATTAAGATTCAAATAGACATATAAATTAGAGGCAAGATTGATGGGATAAGAGCCCCGAGCATGTCCACAAACCCTTTTTGTTCTGGATCGTGCTAAAATATTTTATCACTAAAGGGTGGGTATAATGGAACACATGGTGGTTCTACCAATTTGTGACTCGCCTTTTCCACTTGTAATTCTCCATCAACAGACATGAGAGTTTTTGGCACTATAGATTCCGAACGGGTTTCTGAGTGGAAAGTCTAGAAGGGAGGGGTGACTAGACTTTCAAACATTTTGCGTGAACAACGTGTGAAAGAAGATAAGTGTTGTAGAGTGCGAAGTGAGATCAGCCTGATCTGATATCCAACATACTGACAACTGGTAAGCTTATCAGTTGGACGTCTATCAGATTAGCTTATGTGCGGAAGCTAGTTTTAACCCGTGTGAAAACCTTTTTCAAACTACTTATTTTTGCCATAGATCAATAGACAAACTGTCAGACTGATCTGATCAGTAAACTTGAGGTCTAGTCTGATCAACTTAAGTAATGCATGTTGTTTTAAGAGTGCAGTGCAAGTGTAAAGCAGGTAAACAACACACAATTTTTATAATGGTTCGGAGAACTTCTCCAACATCCACATTCCCTTCCAGCAGGGAGATTGCTTAACAAGCACCTTAGTTTTCTGTGTTAGGCACACACAATACAATCATTTTTTTTCAGAGTTCTCACTCTATCCCATAATGCAAGTTGAACTAACTTACAAATTTGCCTACAAACTTTCCTAACAGGTTGTGTTTAGGGGGGTTTGTATTTTTTTTCCAACTATGAAGTATCTCTTACAATGGTTTTGCCTAAAGTTGTATATGAATATTTCAGCTAAGTGGAATGGGATGAGCACTAAGAACTAATCTTGAGTTTTGCTTGAGTGTTCTTGCGGAAATGGTTTGATAGCTCGAATGCTTGATAATTTCCATAATGAACTCTGGAGGGATTCATCTCTATTTATAGATGTGAAATCAAAGAGCCGTTGGAGAGCAATTTGAATCTCAGTTTATTTTAGGTAAGAGGGCAGGTATGAAGTGATGTTTGCAGGAACAACCATGCTTTGAGCGTGCAAATTTGTCCTTTCTAGTCGTTTGACCCTGATACTTCATATCTTGCTTTTTCAGTCCAAGTACATATGGGCCGACCTCTGGTTGGTAGACAAGTACACAAGAACGCACTTATCAAAACCTTTTCTGATCATTCTTCTAGTCTGGTCTTAGTATGACTTCATATTTATTCTTCATGTGTTTCTACTGAGAGAGTCAACTGTCCTCGTACCATCTGTTCAGTTCCCAGACTGATTTGATCTAGAGTCGTATGATAAGATTGACTTAACAACAATCTTAAGATTCTACTGATATCTTCAGTAGACAGGTCTTCAGCTGGTCTTCAATGTCTTGTTATCTTCGGGTCTTACTTTCTTCTGATCTTCTTGACACTTAGACTAATATATTGAGTTCCCCCTCAATATATGACCTATTTTAAATCATCAGCTGACTAACTAGTTCAGTTGGTTTCCTATCAGATTCATCAATCGAGTAACAGGCTCAACTGGTCCTATTACATGTGTTTTTAGAACTTTCATCAAAACTATAAATTTCCCAACAAGCACCACTGTATCATTTGATTCTTCGTCGATGGTGTGCTCGGACATGAGAGTTTCTGGTACCATCGTGTCTTTTTCCATATTCTCCCACAAATAATATGGGATCGACTCTATATAGGTATCCGTACAATCTTCAGTTGACAACAACAATGAACAAACTGAATCGTAATCGAAAAATTGTCATGGTTGATTGTGGAATCGGTTAGTGGGTTTGGGTAGGAGGATTTCGACATTGATAATGATCGAAAAATATGTTAGGGTTCTTTATGTGAATAGACGAGAGAGATGAGGGAGATGAGAGAGAGCGACAATTGTAAAGTGAGAGTTGATGTTAGGTTTTGTTAGAAAGAGTTAGTGGATTAGATTAATTTTAGTAGGCTGATTAATTAATTAATGGATTGGGTTGATTTTAATGGACTAATTAATTGGTTAATGGATTGGGTTAGTGTATAAAAAGTAGTGGCAATTGATGTAATATTGTGGTGTTACAGGAGTATAGATTAAAGAGAAAAAGTTATTTTTATTTATAAAAATATTTAATTGAGTTTGGGGCGGATCTTTATGGCAAATGTTCAATTGAGTTGGGGACGGAGGGGGTATAATTTTTAAGGCTTGTAATAGAATAAAATCTTTTAAGTCAAAAAGAATACCTCGACTCTCTAACATATAATATAATTTTAAAATGTTGGAATATCATAAAATGATCGAATTTAATTAAAATAAAATTATATTGACAAAATTTTGTGTACACGTGTATCACATGTATCTGAAAAAGAATGTAATAATTACATCCACCAAGGTTGTGTTTGTTTTGAGATTTAAGTGAGAGAAACAAGTAAAGGTTTTAGAATTCAAAGATTTAAAATTCTTGATGAATAGTAAATGTATGTGTTTATTTTGGAATTTGAGTAGGGTGAAATTTAACTTTATGTCAAAATCAATATTTAATAGTGATTGATGTTGTATTATTATATTATATTGAGAAAAATAATAAAGTGTAATTGTTGGTCCCGGTGCTAACGAGTCTCACACGTGTATGGGGGGGTGGAATACACGTGTTCAGTGATTTTTAAAACTTTTCTTTAACTGAGGTCAGATGAGTCAGGTTATCCTGATGATTTTGCTCTAAGAAGCACAGATTGCCCTGAGTCAAAGTCTACTTAGACAATGATCCTAAGCTGCTTTTAAGTTTTCAGATTATTTCAACCGAGCTCGAAGTTTATCGGAGATCCCGAGGCGCTTGGATCGATAATTATCTTATCGAGCCCTCGGTAGAGTTAGTTCGATTTGGTAACTATCTGTTTCTAGCTACTCAAGTGTCTTGGAATGGTTGGCCCTAAGTTTATACTCATTTTAGCTTTGCTGAAAATCTTCCCTTCAATAAAACAGTGATTAAGGTTGTGATCAATTTGATGCAAGTTCAGTGGATTGGTTCCAACTGAATATCAGTGAACTATGCTTTCAGTGAAAAACATGCAACAGATAATAATGCAAAGATGAGAAAAGCAAAACAACACAAAGAATTATAGTGGTTCGTAGACTCAAGCTCCTACGCCCACTCTCTCGATCTTCGTGAGAAATTCCTTAACAACTTCCTAAAGCTTTTCTCGCTAACTCATTTGTAGCTTACTCACTTTTCTACCTTGAGTTTTTTCAAGGTTGACTCACTGCAAACTTACTAACTCAAACACACACAAGTGTTCGGACTACCAAAAGTAGCTTACTAACTTCTTCTCTAGAGTTTTTCGCTAACTCATCAGAGCTTACTAACTCTTTACAACTCCAACTCACCAACAAAACACACACAAACTACCTTAACAAAGGGTTTGGGTTTTGGGTTGGTTTCCAACTAGGATGAGATATCCTTTACAATAAGAACAATGTAAAGGCTAGGATATCTCTACTAAGCTTTGGATATTTCTTATCAATCTAAAGCTTAGTGAATGAGCTCTCCAATGTGAAACACTTGGGAAATTCTAGGGTTTTCGAAAGTGCTTTAATTTGCAATAATACGAATGAGCTCTTGAGTTGCTTTGAAATTTCATGTAACCTCTCAATGTAAAGGGTCACTAGTATTTATAGGCAACTTCACCAAGGTCACTCTTGAAAAACTATCCGTTGGAGGAGATAGCTTCATGAGTTTCCTCTTATGGTGTTTGATGAACGGCTATTTTTAAGGTTTGAATACTCCCTTGCATGTTTTAGGAAATATGCAGTCATGTAGCCAATCACCAATTTTTGTAGTCTGGAACATAGTACTACTGACATGATTCAGTGTCCTGTCGCTTTCGAAAGGTCGATGAAAAAAGCAGTGTTGTCTTCCTCTGATTGGTTTTTGTCTTCAGTAAATGTAGACAAACATAACGGCTCTTTTTGGTCAATCTCTCTGAATGAGATAACCTTAAACAACACTTAGACTTAGTTCATTTTGTCTGCATATGAATGTTTTGGGCAATATCTACTTTTCTGAATATTTGTGTTTTTCTCAGCTTTGTAGTCTTCAAATAGATATTATTCGGTGCCTCTGAACATTCAGGTTATCTTTGAGTATTGATGATCTTCTTTGAGTCTTGAGAAACTCTTTGGGTCTTGATATCTTGAGTCTTGATGTCTTGATGACATCTTGAGTCTTCAGGGTCCTCAGTGACATCCTGAGTCTTCAGTGTCTTCAATGACATCCTGAGTCTTTAGTTTCTTGGTGACATCCTCGAGTCTTCGAGTCTTGATGACATCCGAGTCTTGGTGTCTTGATAACTCTTGAGTCTTGATGTCTTCGGTGACATATTGAGTCTTGATTTCTTGGTGACATCACGAGTCTTGATGTCTTGATGACTTCATTGAGTCTTGAAGTGTCTTGATGACATACCGAGTCTTGATGTCTTGATGTCTTATCGAGTCTTGATGTTCTTCAAATGACATACCGAGTCTTGAGATCTTCTTAATCTAACCTGATCTATATATGCTGACTATACATGGTGCAGATAACTTCATGTACACTCTATGCTGAAACCTGACTCAGTCTATCAAGATTATCCTGAACATGTCATACTCAGGGGTTTTGGGATCTAATCAAAACTTCTTTATTAAATTCATCTCCCAACAATTTCCCCCTTTTTGATGATGCCAAAACCATCTTGTTACATTTAAGAAAACCTAACCTATACTCAGGTTTCAGTTTTTCTATTACAAACCAAAATGACAATTCTTCCCAATCAATTTCAAAACATAAGGCATATCAAACATAAAAGACATGTAAAAAGATAATGAGATATTATCTTTGAGCATAAAGATAAAATTTTCATTGATGTAGGATAAGAGTTACAGATTACATTGAAAATCAAAAACAAAAACAGAAGTACAGAGTCTTCAGTCTTCTTCAACTTCATCCTCTGGCACTTCCAGGTTGAACATCCCATAGTATCTCTTCTTCAGTTCATCCCTTGCTTTGATGATATCAGGGTTGTTTCCTGTTAGGCCTAGCTGGATAGCATACTGAGCCATCTCCTGAGAAATGGTTGTTTCATTCACATAGCCATTCTCAAGTCTAGGAGCTGGGTAAGTGTATGGACCCGGGGCTACTAACTTGAGTATTTCCTTCATCATCCGCCAAGTTGATCCAACTTTGCAGTACTTAGGATAGAATGTCGTGAAGTACTCAATGAAGGCTTCATTCATATCTAAAATTTGCTCCCCCTCCATTCTCTCGAATCTCATAATAGAACCGAAGGTTCTCTTGATCTCCTCCCATGCATCATTGAACCGAATAGGCATCCATTTGTCAATGTCGCGCCCATTTCGAAGTTTTCTCTGTACCCTCCTTTTGCTCAAAACCTTCTTAAAACCACTTCTTCTTTTTCGCTCTTCTTCTTTTTTTCCCGATCACAGAACACGACCACGTATGACAATCTTCTTTCTTTTTTCGATTTGAAGGGTTTTTGAGTTTTCTTTATTGAAGACTTCTTTTCAATTTCTTTTTGAACTTCTTCTTCCGAGATTCTTCAAAATCTATTATCAATTTCCTCCGAGTAGACTTAGAAGATTTAGCTCTTTTTTTCTTTTCTTGCTCTACAAATGCCCTGACCTTTCTCTTTCGTGTCCGACTTGTTCTTCACCGGCTTGGCTTGTTTCAACCATCCTTCTATCACTCGGTTTCTTAAATTACTTCTGGATAGTTTGCTCAGAAGTTTGAGTGTAGATAGGTTTCTCAGCTACTTTGAACTTGAGCTTCTCGGTGGCTTCAACTTCTTTTAAGGCATCAATTTATTTTCTTTTCTTGACTTCTTTTCGAGCCTTTTTCTTCAAGGTTTGTGCCAACAACTCACTTAGTTTGCCACCGTGTCTTTCCTTTTTTGGCACCATACCTTGGGAGTAGTTAGTCGGTCACGAAGATCCATATGGTATTGCTCTTTGCTTATACTTCGCACTTCCCCCTTTTTAGCCATTGAGAACTCTTCTGAAAGAGGTGCGAACTGATTTGAGAAGACATTATGCATCATCTCATCATCTTGGTCATGAGCATAGAGCCCATTTCCTCAACAAATTGTCTTGATCATCGATCATTCTTCTCAACCAAACTTTGGCTTCAAGATAGGCGGTTCTTTCCGATACATCGCTTCATCTACGCATTGAGCTCGGTTTGACTACATCAATCTTTCCTTCCAAAGTAGTCATTTTTTTACGCAAGAGATGTTTGTAGTTGCAAAGATGTTTGAAGATGAACTCAGATTTTCCAAATTTTTGAGATTGGCTTGACAAGGTTTCTTCAATTTGAGTCACTTTCTCCACCATTGGCACCACCTTCTCCAATTTATCCGGGATAGATCAAATCAATTTCGGAGTGTGTACAACTTTTTCCACCGAGTGGGTGCTCTAATCGAGCCTCGACCTGCATGTCATATAACAGATTAAAGATAGGAACTTCAGAGTAGCTTTGGCATAATGTATAATAGTGCAAAAGATACCAAGAGTGCTAACTTCAGTCTGAGGATGTGTGATATCAGTCTGTCCAGCATCGGTGTCCTTCTCCATCTGAGATTGTTTTTCAGCATCATCTTGTTTGTCACCCTCTTTATCTTGATCCTCATCTCCTTCTGGATTCATAGAACTGGAGGCATCAACATCAGCTTTCCTTTTCTCAGCCACCTTTCTCTTTACTAGCTCATCAAAATCAGCAATTTTCATTCTGAGCTTGGTCTTCCTAAATCCAGAGAACTCACAAACAAGTTAGATCTCAAAGATTCCACCAATCTTCTCCCTCTGAAGGAGGCTATATTCAAAGATCTCCGGGAAGAGTCCGATTCGAGATATAGACCGTGGTTACGAAGTGCGAAGAAGAGATCCCCGAAGGTCGGGATATGCTTTCAACTTCGAGGTACCTATCAAGAATGAATCGTTCCCCCTTGCTGCGCCACTCAGTTTCTTCTACCTCTCTCTTCTTCAACTTTGGGCTTTCAGGAGCAGTTGGATCGGATTGTATGAGTTCTAGTGCTGATGGATCGAGAAATGGTTCACTCGAGGAGAGCATCAAATTCAAAGTTCTTCGAGGTTGGATCGATCTGAAGTCCGAACAGTCTCTCTCAAAGAGGAATCTGAGGTCCCTTGAAGATTTCTTGAGAAATTTTATTTGAGCTCAGAGAAGTTCCGAGTACCTCAGAGAAAACTTGTTCCTCAGTTTCTTGATCCTGCGCAATAGCCACAACCTAAGCAAGAACTCCGGTGGAGATTTCACCCCTCAGCGGCTTTGTAGTTTAGTTTCTTGATGTCACATGACCTCCTCCTCAATAATAGATTGAAGCTTTATGCGTTTCGAGGAGCAGTTTTTTTTTTTTTTTTTTCTCCTTTCTCTCTATTAACTTGCATCAGGGCTTTCCCCCTGGCTTGTTTGGCTTCAATAGCTTCTTCTTCAGCAGTCTCCTCCTGAGACTCAGAGCTTTTCCCTTTCTTTCCTTTCAAAGTCTTCTTTGTTGTTGGTTTGAACATGATTTTTGAATTTGGAAAGGATGAGGAATTGGCAAAGATGTCCTCCTCTTCTTGCACATTTCCAAGATAAATGCAATCTTGGTTGCATGTAGAATCTTTCCTTTGACAACTACAGTGCCATTTACCTTCTGAATTTGTCTGGCTTGATCACTCACCACCTTTGATTAAATAGTGTAACCAGTTGAATGTCGTGGTCAATCGCCGCCATTAGCCTCAACTTAGGCGTGCTTATCTGTTCAAAGCTGCCAGATCTACTCATGATGCATTTCTTACAATGTCCAGCAATACTCGATATTTAGGCTTCAAATGCCTTTTATTCAGAGTAGCTTCAAACTTTACTGGATGCTCTGTAATTTTATCCAGATATTCTTGCTCCCTACCCATCATGTATACCGTAGGGTCTTCCCATCTATCGCTTAACTCATATATTGCATTAAGATTCTTAGGAATAATATATAATTCCCTAACAAAATCCACATATTTTGAACTATGCTCCAAATGCAACACCGTAATCTTAGACTCTATGCAATTTTAGTCATCCAATTGCATATTAGAAAAAAACTCAATTACCTCCTTGGCATATTCGGCCTCTGGTTGATTCGCGACCAGGCATGTAAGCTTTGCCAACCGAATAATATGCAACGCCTCCTCCTCATGAGTTGCATTGGACGAGCTTTCGAGAGAGACGACATATTCATACCAAGGTTTATTAGAAATGGCAAGCTTGTCGTATATAGAAAATGTCATTTTTGAAGAATTTTTGGTGAAGGGTTTTGAGATAGGTGAAAAAAAATTCTGGGCAATCGAGAGTTTTTGAAGCAGAGTGAAGAAGATGAAGGCTTTTTGGAATCGGGCTTTGAAGGAAATTCTTCAATAGATATAGAATTTTGATTTATGGAAAATTGCATAGATGAAGAAATCGACGGTCGAGATTAAAAACCGACTAAATCGGGTATATGAAAGGACAATTTCACAAATACAAAGCCGCCAATTTATCCCTATTGGTGATTAATGAACAGTGCATTTAATTACTGTTCCTGCAGACCATTGACTTTCCTCGTGTATTTCAAAGGTCCCGCCCAAATATTCCTTCAGGTGTTTTGTTATTTATTGCCAATGATTACTGAGATTCAGTTAGATAATAAATGTGTTGCATGAGTCAATACTTCTTCAGACTAATTTTCTCCACCAGTCTTACTGAGTTTTGACCTTGATAAAATGTCGATAATATCGAAGTAATCGATCTTGATAAAAGGTCAAGATAATAATCGAAAATCTTGATCTTGATAAAAGGTCAGTATAATAATCGAAATCTCGATCTTCAGGATAACTGAGTTTCCCAAGACTCAGTGTTCAGTACTCTCAATTTTATCCTGAGTTTTTCAGTAAAAACCTGAGAAAACTTCATGCATATGAAAACCTTCAATTTTTTGATTTGCTTTTATTCATCCGGATCCAACATACCTAATTCAATCGACAGTTCACGAAATCTTGATTAAAAAAGGTTTAGTCAAGATATCGGCTCCGCTTATCAAGATGAATTTTCTCCATTCTCGATGTCTTTCTTCTCAACATGATCTCGATGAAGTGATGTCCGATATCAACATGCTTACATCCGTGTGCAATCTGAGATTTTTGTGTAATAGCAATTGCACTATTATTATCACAAAATGTAGGTACTTCATTGGCTATAATCTTATAATCCCTCAATTGTTGTGCGAGCCAAAGAATCATGCACAACAACTTCCTGCAGACCATGTATTTTGACGATTAAGATCGTTGGCATCGAGGTTTGTTTCTTTGAAAACCATGATATCGGTTTACTTCAAGAAATGGACAAGTTCATGTGGTAGACTTCTGTCAATTCTACATCCTCCATAATCAAAGATCCGAATAACCCGGTTAATTCAAGGTTATCATCATTTGGATACCATAATCCCTATTCACAAAGTGCCTTTAAGATATTTGAGAATCTTTTTGGCAAACCTCCATGTGACTAAATTTAGGATTAGCTTGGTATCTTGCATATATTCCAACAAAGAAATGTTATATCGGGCCTACTTGTTGTGAGAGATATAGCGATGATCCAATGATCCTCTATAATCGATGTGATTTCTTGATTTGCCTTCAGGATCAGGATCCATCTTGTAGTTAGTATTCATAGGAATTCTAACTGCATTGCAATTCTGTACACAATACTTTGCAATCAGATCTCTGGTGTATTTTGTTTGATTGATGAAAATTCCTTCCTTAGTTTGTTTCACCTGAAGTCCAAGAAAGAAATTCATCTCCCCCATCATTGACATCTCAAACTTTCCTTTCATCAGGGTAGAAACCTTTTCACACAGCTGATGATTTGGAGATCCAAATATGATGTCATCTACATAAATCTGAACAAGTAAGATGTATTTCCATCTTCAATCATGAACAGAGTCCTATCAACAGTTCCTTTGATAAAACCATGGTCAGTAAGAAACTGAGAAAGGGTATCATTCCATGCTCGGGGTGCTTGCTTAAGACCATACAAGGCTTTCCTGAGCCTGTAAACTTGGTCATTCTGTCTGAAACCAGGAGGTTGTTCCACATAAACCTCTTTCTTAAGCACACCATTCAGAAATGCACTTTTCACATCCATCCGACAGATCGTGAATTTCATGTGGGAAAAAGATATGCAAGAAACAATCTGATGGCTTCTAGTCTTGCAACAGGTGCAAAGGTTTCATCATAATCCAAGCCTTCTTCTTGGGAATAACCATGTGCAACTAGCCTTGCCTTGTTTCTCACAATGTTGTTGTTTTCATCTCTCTTATTTTTGAACGCCCACTTAGTTCCAATCACATTGTGCCTCTTAGGTTTATCCACTTGCTCCCAAACTTCATTCCTTGAGAACTGATTCAGCTCTTCTTGCATGCAGTAATCCAAAATGAATCTTGTAGAGCTTCTTCAATCTCAGTAGGTTCTTTTTCAGATAGGAAGCAGCAGAACAAAGCACTTTCTCCATGGAACCTTCTTGTTTTGACACCATCTGATAGATCACCCACAATCTGACTTGTAGGATGACTATCCAACCATTTTCTCCTGGATGTTCCCCCTTCAGTAGTATCCTCAACATCAGAAATGTTAGGTTCAAGTAGTTCATTAAATTCAGGGAACAACAGAAAAGAAGAAAGAGAATCATCTTCCTCAGGGGAAATTCCATTCAGAACATTGTCAGAGACATTTGTTCCCCTTTGGTTGATAGATTTAGAGATTGCCTCAGTTGTGACCACATCTTTCAAGCATTACATACCGAGTGTCGAATCGGTGTGTATGTTCGGGATCGGGTCACTTCAAAGTGTGTTGGCTTTCCTTCAAGTGGAGAATTTCCATCCCGAGTCTCACCATCCCGAGTTTTTCCATCCCGAACTTCTTTGTGCAATCGATTCACTCCATTCATAGAAAGTGACCCGACTTCTTCTTTTTCGTGTTCAGAGGATGTTTTATCATTCTTTTTCAGGCTAAGTCTGGTGATTCTCTTGATCAGTTCTCCTGAGTCATGTTCCTGTTTCTCCTGAACACAAGTAGTTTCATCAAAAACAACATGAGGTGTTTCTTCCACAATAAGAGTCCTACGGTTGTAAACTCTGAAGGCTTTTTCTTGACTTGAGAATATCCTAAGAATATCCTTCATCGACTTTGTTATCAAAAGTTTTCAACCCGATCTTTACCATTATTGTGTATGAAACACTTGCAATCAAACACACGAAAGAAAGAAACAAGAGGCTTCCTTTCATTCCACAACTCATATGGAGTTTTTCCTTGGTTCTTGGCAAAGATGGATCCGTCAGAGAGAGTAGCATGCGGTGTTGATACCTTCAAATTTCAAAAAATATCTTAGGAATATCGGCCAAAGAATCATTGTCCTGGCGAACTTCTTTCGTAGTCCTATTTCTTCTTTTCAAAGAACACCATTCATTGTGGGGTCCTTGCAGCTGATGTTTTATGAGCTATTCCATTTGCTACACAATAATCAGATATGATATGATTGATAAACTCAGTTCCTTTATCTAATCTGATTTTGACCACACTCAGATTCTTTTCAAGATCTTGAGCCTTTTTCAAGATAGTTCAGCGGTTTTGTGCGAGTCTCTTTCTTCTTGAGTAAGAATATGACCCGTGTGTGTATCTAGAGTAGTCATCAACTACCACAAGTGTGTATTTTATGCCATTAGTGCTCACAGGTGTTACTGGACCAAAGAGATCAATATGTAACAGTTGTAGTATTCTTTCAGTAGAAACATCTACTTTGCTTTTGAAAGATGCTCTGATTTGTTTTCCTTTCTGACAAGCATCACATACATGATCTTTACTGAACACTTCATTAGGTAACCCCCTTACAAGTGCTAATCTTGCAAGTTTGTTCGTGGTTTTGAAGTTTAAGTGATTCATTCTTTTGTGCCATAACCAACCGGGTATCGGTGGAACTTTTTTGCAACCAAACATGTATCTTTAGGAGTTGAACTCCAATCAAAGAAGATACACATTTCCTTTTCTAGTACGGTCAAGAAAATTTTTCGTGAAGTATTGTCTTTTACATAACATAAGTTCTTTGAGAACTCAACATTTGAATCCTTTGTCACAAATTGGTAATAGAAAGCAAGTTATGCTTTAGATCGGACACATATGAAACACCATGGATATGAAGCAGTCAACTTCAAGAGTTCCATATCCTTGGTTTTGTCCTTTGGAATTGTCTCCAAATGTGATCTCGAGGGTCTTTTTGCTCAACATAGTCGGTGATTAGTTGCTTATATCATGTCATATGTCTTGAACATCCTTTGTCCAAATACCATACAAAACAGAGTTCATTCATTTTCACTCATCAGTCTGCTATGTTGTTTTCATTATTTCGGTGCCCTTTTCTTTCACGAAAAAATATATCGGTTCTTAGGTACCCATTTGGTGTAGGGTCCTACCGGAGTTATTTGTACCTTTTGGAACCCAAATCGCCTAACAACTCTAATTACTTTAGAGTGGCTGATTTGTCTCCCATAAACATCTACATACACATTCACCACCCAGAGCCTTGGCAAGATATCACGTGTATGAGTGATGCCTTAGCATGAACATGAGCCTTAGAGTTCTTCTTGGGTTCGGGCCTTTTGTTCAAGTGCCTTGGCTTTTGTGTGTTGGTCTCTGTCTCTGTGACTTGGGTTAGAAACCTTTGCCCTTAGTCAAGTGGGGTTTAGGTTGCTTCTCATGAAATTGGGATCTTTCAATGTCGAGGACTTGGTCTTTTCGAGGTTGAGAATATCTCTGGCCTTTGAAAGTGTTTCTCTTCTGAAAATTCCTCGATGATTTGGTCTGCAGATCTCTTTAGGTTGGTATTCTTAGCCGAGGCTTTGAAGAAATCTTGGCACGAAGATTTTCCTCTTGAGTGTTCGGGTTTTCTAGCCTTTTTCGAAAGTGCAGGCTTTCTTTCTGAACCTTGATTTTTTCTCGAAACCATAGGTCCTTTACCCTTGTCTACAACTCGCGGTTCTTGAAGAAGAAGATTAGATGCCCTTTGGTTTAACAAAGATAGTCTTGGTCTTTACTAGAAACAAAAAAGATTCGAGAAGACCTTGTGAGGTTCCCCACGGAATGTATCCCAATCCAGCTTTATAGTTGTAGGTCTTTGATAACTTTGAATTTCATCTATCACTTTAGATGCAGAATTCAATAGAGCTAACTTCCTCTGCACATTATCCTCACATTTCTTTAGAGTTTCATGTTTCTCAAAGAGGTCATTGAACTCAGTTCTGATAAGCTGAATCTCTTTGGTGGATTTCTCTAATTTTCCATTCAGGATCTCTATCACCTTCTCTTTTTCTGAGAGTTGTACTTTTCGAACATCCATTCATCGTTAGTTCCCATCAATTGAGAAGTGATCTCGGCATTTTTAGAGTCTTTCCACTTGATTCTCAAAGAATCGGTTCTTTTGTTCGCTCTTGAGTTTCAAATGAGCGATTCTTGAATACGTGAATAGTCCTTCATAAGATTCTCAAACTAATCCATCAGGTCAAAGTTACTGTTTACAGTTGAACTTGAGAACTCATGTGTTTGTGTAGGAGCAACAACAGAGATAGAAGAATTTACGTCCTCCACAGCCATAAGACAGATATCATCACCGGTCACTATCTCGATAAAATCTCATCGAGAACTGGAACCTTCTTGTAATGTTCTTCTTCCTCAAGAATCATAAGCTTTCTTCTTTGGAGATCTTCTTGTCTCTCTTGGCTTGTCTTTCCTTTCTTTCTTTTCTTTTTCATTTCCAGATAGTCATATTGAAAGTGACCTTTCTTCCGACAGTTGTAACATCTGTTGGTATCATCATCCCGATCACTTTCCTCCTTGGTCTTGGAGTCCTTCTTTTTTGGATGAGGATCATTGACTTTTCTGGTCCTTTCTTTTTCTCGGTGTATGTCGTCCTCGACTTTTGAGTCTCTCTTGTACTGTGATTCTGTAATATTTCTTATATTTCCCGGATATGCTATTGAGTCTTTCAAACCTCCTTGCCATCAAGATTAGTTTATCCCTCCCGCTTTCATCCCGATTTTTGGCAAGTGAGTTCTCGACCCTCTAGACTTACAGATTTCTCTTTGGCTTTGAAAGCCACATTCTTGCTAGATGAAGAATCATCTTTGTTTGTCCGATTTCTTAGTTTTCTTGTCAATCACAAACTCATAAGCTTTCCGGATCAGAGAAAACTTTAGCGATATGGCATGGAATCAATATTTTTGGTGTTTTCAATCACCACAAAGATGTATATCCCATTTCTTAGATAATCCTCTAAGAATTTTCAGTGCCACTTCTCTCTGTGGGTATCTTTTCCCAAGAGTACTTAGATCATTCATGATGCTAGTGAATCTGACCTCGAGTTTGTCAATGGATTCACTATCTTCCATTTCAAAGCTATCAAACTTTCCAATAGCAATAGAAAGTTTATTTTCTTTAATATGATATGTGCCTTGACACATAACAACAAATAAAGTGTGTCCCATATTTCTTTTTTGCGGTTTTCAAAGGAGAAATCATCCCCATAACACCATCATTAATAGTGCTATACAAAGTATCTTTAGCAATATAGTCCAGATTGACTAACTTTCTCTCATCAGGAGTAAGTTGATCATCAGATTTTGGAAATTCATCTCTGGGATCATTCCTCTCAAAGATCGATGATTCGGGATTCACAACAAAACAAATTTGAATGGTCCTTCGTAAACCACTCTCCACATTCTTTCATGTTTTGAATCTGAGATGAGCTCCGCATTCTCAATCTCCATAGGTCGTAGCTCTCAACAGAGAACATAGGAAGTTTCTTAGAAGGAATGATGACTGAGCTTTGTAAGATATCAGCAAACAGATCTATTCAGTAGACCACCAAAGTCTTTCAGCAAAAATAGACTATGGCCACCAAAGCAAGTGGTCAAAATGAACCACTGCTCTGATACCACTTGTTGGTCCCGGTGCTAATGAGTCTCACACGTGTATGGGGGGGGAATACACGTGTTCAGTGATTTTTAAAACTTTTTTTCACTGAGGTCAGATGGGTCAGGTTATCCTGATGATTTTGCCCTGAGAAGCACACATTGCCCTGAGTCAAAGTCTACTGAGACAATGATTCTGAGCTGCTTTCAGAAGCTTCAAATTAGCCCAACTGAACCTGAGTTTATCAGAGATCCTGAGGTGCTTGGATCAGATAATTATCATACTGAGCCCTCAGTAGAGTTAGTTCAGTTTGGTAACTATCTGTTCTAGCTACTCAAGTGTGCGGAATGGTTGGCCCTAAGTTTATACTCGTTTTAGCTTTGCTAAAAATATTCCCTTCAATAAAATAGTGATTAAGGTTGTGAACAATTTGATGCAAGTTCAGTGGATTGGTTCCAACTGAATATCAGTGAACTATGCTTTCAGTGAAAAACATACAACATATAATAATGCAGTACAGAAAGCAAAAGAACACAACAATTATAGTGGTTCAGAGACTCAAGCTCCTACGTCCACTCTCTCTGATCTTCAGAGAAATTCATTAACCACTTCCTAAAGCTTTCTGGCTAACTCACTGTAGCTTACTCACTTTTCTACCTTGAGTTTTCTGGCTGACTCACTGCAGCTTACTAACTTAAACACACACAAGTGTTCAGACTACAACAAGTAGCTTACTAACTTCTTCTCTAGAGTTTTCTGGCTAACTCACTGTAGCTTTCTAACTCTTTACAACTCCAACTCACCAACAAAACACACACAAACTACCTTAACAAAGGGTTTGGGTTTTGGGTTGGTTTCCAACTACGATGAGATATCCTTTACAATAAGAACAATGTAAAGGCTAGGATATCTCTACTAAGCTTTGGATATTTCTTATCAATCTAGGCTTAGTGAATGAGCTCTCTCCAATGTAAAACACTTGGGAAATTCTAGGGTTTTCGAGTGCTTCAATTTGCAATAATACAAATGAGCTCTTGAGTTGCTTTGAAATTTTCCGTAACCTCTCAATGTAAAGGGTCACTAGTATTTATAGGCAACTTCACCAAGGTCACTCTTGAAAAACTATCCATTGGAGGAGATAGCTTCATGAGTTTCCTCTTATGGTGTTTGATGAACGGCTATTTTTAAGGTTTGAATACTCCCTTGCATGTTTTAGAAAATATGCAGTCATGTAGTCAATCACCAATTTTTGCAGTCTGGAACATAGTACTACTGACATGATTCAAAGGTCATGTCGCTTTTCGATGTCGAAGAAAGATGCGGTGTTGTCTTCCCGATTGGTTTTTATCTTGAAGAAATGTAGACAAACATAACGGCTCTTTTTGGTGATCTCTGCGAATGAGATAACCTTAAACAACACTTAGACTTAGTTCCTTTTATCTGCATATGAATGTTTTTGGGCAATATCTACTTTTCTGAATATTTGTGTTTTTCTCAGCTTTGTAGTCTTCAGATAGATATTATTCAGTGCCTCTGAACATTAGGGTTATCTTGAGTATTGATATCTTCTTGAGTCTTGATAACCTCTTTGGGTCTTTAGTATCTTACGAGTCTTGATGTCTTGATAACATCTTTTGAGTCTTGAGGTCCTCGGTGACATCTTGAGTCTTGATGTCTTGATGACATCTTTGAGTCTTGATTTCGCCGGTGACATCCGAGTCTTGATGTCTTTATGACATCTGAGTCTTGATGTCTTGATGTCTTGATAACTTCTTGAGTCTTGATGTCTTGATGACATCTTTGAGTCTTGATTTCTTGATGACATCTGAGTCTTGATGTCTTGATGACTTCTTGAGTCTTGATGTCTTGATGACATCTTGAGTCTTGATGTCTTTCTTGTCTGTCTTCATCGAAGTCTTGGTGTTCGTCGATTACATACCGAGTCTTGAAAGATCTTGAGAATCTAACTTCGATCTATATCTACTGACTATACATGGTGCAGATAACTTCCTGAATACTCTATACTGAAGCCTGACTCAGTCTATCAAGATTATCCTAAAATGTCATACTCAGGGGTTTTGGGATCTAATCAAAACTTCTTTATTAAATTCATCTCCCAACAGTAATTTAATTGGGAAGAGTAATAATAGATTTTATAGGTATTTGTAAGTGTGAATTGAATGTAGAATTTAAAAACTAAACTTTAAATCTCAAACTCGTATGAGACGGTAATCACAAAGTTCTAAGTTTATCCGTGTGAATCCCAAAACAAATTAACACAGCCTAAAGTAATATGATAAATTCAAGTGTTAGTGTAAGATACTATATTCTGAGGCAAATTTTTGAATTTCACTTTATCTTTTATCTTTATAACTAACTAGTATTTTCTCCCGTGCGATGCACGAATTTAATTTTATATTGTTATTTTTGTTTATAAGAATTTATGACTTGTGTTTCAAAAAAAAAAAAATTTAACTTGTAACAGTGTGCAAAACACATACGTTATCTCACTTCATCAATGTATTAATTAATAATTAATGTATTCAAGGAAATTACATTATGAAATGTCAAAAATGGCGCGGCTAATGAAAATAGAACATTCATTTTAAGAAGAAAATGAAACACTTGACTTCAGGTATGAACCAAGCTTGTGGGCTTCAGGCCCAAATGATAATTGCTAATATTACAAATTCAGCCCGTGAAAATATTAATTGTACTTCAATTCTCTAATCTCATTATGTTGGCACATATCAAAACTCGCATGACAATATTACAAATTTAGCCCGTGAAAATACTAATTGTACTACAATTCTCTAATCTCATTATGTTGGCACATATCAAAACTCGCATGACACGACACGTTTCACAATGGCACACAAAATTTAAAGAGTAAAGTTATTTTTGAAGATAATTTTCCGGCCCATCTCCTCCTTTCCCCCAACCCAATACCTCAAGTGTCTTTTCTCATGTATCATCCGCTTCAAATCGAGATAATGGTATTTGACATTTAACCTGCACTGTTTTATTTCTCTAGTATTTGTTAAGAGTCCAAAACGAATGAATTCCGTTTATTTTTATATTTTCATGTCTTTAACTCCTAGATCTGTAACTTTTAAATTATGCGGATCTAGATAGATTTTTTTTTTCATTTGACTGGAAACTATCATTTGTATGTTTACAGTTTACTAACTTGTGTCTTGGCCGATCTGGGCGGATCTTTTATTTATTTATATTTTAAATATCTTTAATTCGATTTTTCATATCACTAATTTCTAGATCTATAACTTTGAACTCCGCGGATCTAGTTGTATTATTTTCATTTGAGTGGAAACTTATATTTTCTATGTTATTAACTTGTTTAATTCGATTTTTTCGTATCTTTAATTCCAACCTGTGTAACTTTTAAACTCGGCGGATCTAACTAACTTTGAACTCCGCGGATCTAGCTGTATTTTTTCATTTGAGTGAAAATTTATATTTGTATGTTTGTATTTTGGCCAGTCTCGACGAATCTTGGATTTAGTTTTATTTTTAGTTATATTGTCTATTTTATTCACGTTTATGTTCGACTAAATGTTGTTGTTGGCGACATGCATCCAGAAATAAACAGATCTATATTATACTATTTAATTATCCCTCCGTCTCAATCTTTATGGTAAAGTATCTACTTTTTTTGTCTCAATCTTTATGGTAAAGTTACTTACATATTTTATCACTTTATCACATAAAATATTAATAAACAGCACTTTCTACTCCCAATTACCCAATCATTTTATCACTTTATCATATAAAATACTAATAAATAACTCTTTATATCCCACTACTTTATCACTATTCCACTATTACATTAAATGCTTATGAACAATCACAATCCCACGAAGATTGGGATCGAGGGAGTATGGTTTATACATAATTTTATTTATATTTTTAATTCTTGGGAACATAGTTCACCCTCACTATTCTTCTCTAAAAACAATAAAGATCTATGTTTTGGAATTTTTTTTTTTTTTTTTTTGTTAAAGTGTCTTATCATTTCTGATCTGATGGTGCAATACCCATATAGTTACACAAGATGTTGCTGCATTCATCTACTGGTAAGAGCCTTTTGCAATTAACCTTTTTTGTTCTTTAGAATTTTCATGTATTTCTGATTTACTTTTAATTGTTTTCTTTGATATATGGCAGGGATTGTTTATGGATTTAATTGAAATTGACAATTTGAATACCATAAACGTACGAAATTGACAATTTGAATATCATGCAGGTATTTTGCACACTTTTGAAATATATTCGGTATTTTAGCGTTTTGATTTGAACTAAAGAGAGCATCTGACTGAGCGTTTGATTAAATATTCCAGATGCTGCACGAGTCTAGCAAACAATAGTTTTTTTTTTCACAGTTTCCTAAAAAATCGGTAAATGGAGTGTGTAACATATGCAAATATAATAATAAAAGTCGAATAATTATAATCATGCTTATAACTGTTTACTCCGCCTTAGAAATGTGGAAAGTATTATGTCTACTTGTTAGGCTGTGAGAACTTTTGCAAGTTTCTTTTTCTACCAGTTATAACAGTGTTCAATACTTATTGCACTGAATTTTTAAGAATATGAAGATATTTACTTAAGAAAATAAAAAAAATAACTACAATAAATTTTCTTCATCAAGGTTATGCTAAAACTGAATTCTGTGTTAGTGAAAAAATATATTTCTGTAAAAAAATTTGCCTTAATTTTATTTGTTGGCAGTGGAATGCATTCTTACTTCCTATGCCTAATGCATCTGTTTGAAACAACTTAATGAATTTGTTTGATAATAGGGCATTCAACAACCTTTTTATTGATCAACTGACTTTCATAAAAAAGTATCTAGTTAAAAGCTCTAGTACCTCTGCTTTGAACTTTCATAAAAAATTATCTAGTTAAAAGCTCAAATACCTCTACTTTAAACATATCTTCTACTCTGAGAGCAGGTTCTTATGCACAAAATTTATGTTCTGAATGCAGGTTCTTATGTTGATTAGTTGTGTCATCCATTCCAGTATTTGAGAAGTCAGCTTCGTTCAAAAACTTGAAGAATCGAGTCATTCAAATGTTGCAATTCTGTGGAAGGAACAAATAAATTAAATGTTAGGTAGAAATATAATAATCAAATAAAAAAATGAAGTCTAAATCAATACGATCAGAATAAATTAAAAATCCAAATATTAGCACTCATGATAGGAACGAATGTTGAGGGGAATGAAATATGTTCCATTATTTATAGAATTGTAGGGAAGATGAAATGTCATGAATTTGAATTTGAATTTAAGATTTAAAATTGAAATTGTGGTGGATTAGAGCACCTCCAATGGTTGTCCATGGAGGTGTCCATGGAGTGGACAAACACAAGTGAGCCAGCGATAAACATCCATGGAGGAGAGAGGAGAGACAGAGATAAAATTCATACTTTTGGATGTCCATGGACAAGAGGAGAGAGAAATAAATTTGAGGTGCACTAGAGAGCGTGAGTTTCACGAGTGGTTTTGATTGGGGCGTGTGAATTAGGCAACAAAAATAAGCGTGATTTTAGGAGCAGATTTACTGTCAATTCTGATACGTACAGGCGTTGCTTTTTCTTTTTTTTTTTTTAATTAATTCAAATTTAAAATGTAACCGTTTAATACATTCCAAATTTTATGGTATATAATATTTCTCTAGATTTTATCTTATTTGCTAATTAAGTTATTAAGCAATCAAATAAAATCAGTAAATATGTAACCGTTTTGACCCATTATCACCTTAATTATAGGAACACTTTATTTACCAATTGATAAAAAGTGAACTAATCTAATTTTTTTTCTACCATTGCAAGATTAATTTTTTTTAAGCATTTATTTTTTATTACCTAAAATTTTCTAACGGCTAAATTTTTTTACTTATAAATACATCATAATTTACAGTGGGTTTTTTACTCCAATTTCTTTCCTTCCCAACCTAATCTCACATTTTACCCCCTGTCTCAATTTTATTTCATTTTTGTCACTCTTCAAACTCTATTTTTATCCAAAATGGATAAAAATAATAGATTTAATTTTAGCAATTTTCTCAATTCTCAAGATGTAGATGAAGATGATGAATCTTCTCTAAATTCTCAATTACCATCAAATTTTTCATACTCTCAAGTCAATCTCCCTACACAATTTCAACAACAAATTTATCCAAATTTTCCATTTGGATCCCACAATCAATTTGGGAGGCAACCACAAAATTTTGATGAGTCTTCTCTAAATTCTCAATTACCACCAAAATTTTCATACTCTCAAAAGTCAATCTCCCTACACACAATTTCCACAACAAATTTATCAAAATTTTTCCATTTAGATCCCCCAATCAATTTGGAAAGCAACCACAAAATTTTGAATTTTCTACTCCGCAATCAACAAGCAAGCCATGCAAGTCCTCTAAAAGTAAAGAGCCGATCACGCCGGAATCGGTCCCAAAAAACTCAATTTTCCGATCGTGAATCACCGATTTCAAACGTAAGTGTGAAGAAGAAGCGGACTATGTTGTACTCTTTTAATTTAAATGTTGTTTTCTAACTTTTAATTTCTGAAATTTATGAATAAATATTTTATTCGGCTTATTTAGATTTTAATTATTTTTATAATAAATTTTTATATTTAATTTAATATTATTGATTTTTAATATCATCATTAAAAATAATATAATTATTTAAAATGTAAAATATGAATAAAGTTGATGGATGAAATAATGGGACCCAAAAATATTAGTTATGGACAAATGAGTCATTGTGAGTGTATGTTTATAAAATTGATTGTTTGATGAAATGATGATGTGGAAGTGATATGGAGGAGAGATGAATGATGGATGGATGAGCCATTGGAGATGCCCTTATAGACAATCAATCTGACTGATTATTTTGCAGTTGTCATTATTGCAGTGTGTGCACGCGTTATTGATATACTAAAAATATTTAAAAAAATAATTGTATTTTACATTGTTACTGTTCACGTAAGTTTCAGCGATTGTAGTGCACGGATTCACGAGAAAGCGAGTTGACAACACTTGCTACAGTAAATATTGCTGAGTTTTGATAATTACTTCTATTTTTATATATTTATAGATCATTAATTTCACCTTATTCACTTCAATGTAATTAATTAAATACATGTCGATGGTCATATAAAAGAGTGTATAGCTCGAACATGACAAGATTGACGAGTTTAAAAAATCACATTACAAACTTCTAAATTACATCAGATGCTCATGCACACACACTCAGAAGCCTTCGTTTCTCCCAAATTACAACTGTTCAATCTTTTACAAGTTTCAATACAATATAATAATCAATTTCATGCTTTACCAGTGCCTTTGAATTGCTTGTCCAGAAATTCCTCCAGCTTATCGTCCAGGTTCTTCCACCTGGATATTCCGTTGTCAAATTAAACATACATAATTAGCTTTATTTGGATACTCATATTTTTTGCATCATTGTTTCCTATATATTACGAATATTTTAATTTCCGCGCGAAACAATTTTCCTATATGTATACACAAACATACCACAATAATAAAAACTGGAGTTGTCTCTTGTATTTTGTACTTTACACTAATTTACGGTACATCTATACACAAATAGTTTAAAAAACTAACTAATACGGATCAATTAATATTATTAAATGAAAATAACTAATATTATTAATTAAAAATATATTTGAATTACATGGTGTCCTTGATACATGTAAGGATTTGTCTAAAATTTGTATTATATTTGTTAGAAATATTTCTCATGGTATGATCTGGCATAAATTTTGGTAGTATAATTTATAACATTAAGTGTGTTGTTTTAATTAATTTCGAAAAAATAAAATTAAACACAATTTTTGTTGTTGGGTTCCGGGGTTTAAATTAACCCAATTCTAATGTTTTATATAAATGATGAATGCATATTTTTTCAGTGTACGTCCGTAATTAAAAAAGATCAATTTTGCTCTTTGTATTTCATTTTCTAATATTAGTGTCCCATAATTTTTTGGAAATTGCACTTTTAACTTCATATTGTACTTTTATTTCATGTACTTTTACATTTTTACTTTTTGTACCTTCATTTCCTTTGAGAGGAAAAGGAGCGAACCATACGAAATGGAAAAATGGCACAAAAAGTTAAAATAAAGAAGAATGAGGAAAAAAATTATCTAACAAAGAACATTACTTTTCCAATATATATATGGTCTGATGAAAGTTAAAACATCACATGGGTGAGTTTATACTCTTTTACTCCCTTGTCCCCATCTTGTTTATATTATTGGGAGTGAGGAAAAATGCATATGAAGTAATTAATGGAGTAGTGACTGACATTCTTTATAATATTATCTAAAAAGTGAGGGTAAAAATTAAAGTAAAGGTAGTGGAATTACTTTTTTCATTTATAGAAGCAAGAAATTTATTGTGGGACGGATGAAAAATGAATGTGAAAAACTTATAGTAGGACGGAAGAAATAATAAGCAATTCTTTTTACTTTCAGTACTTTATCACTTTATTTATAAAATATTAATAATTAAATAACTCTTTCTACACAATACTTTATCATTTTTCCTTAAATTTCGAGTAAATAGTAATTGTGGAAACAATATGGGGACGTAGGGATTATCTTTTATGCGGCATGTAGTTAAACAATGCTGTGCATGTACTTAAACAATGCTAATGCTAAAATAATAATGGCCTTAGCGTTGACTGCTCATTGTTTGGATCAAAGTTGGCAGCTTCACGTGCCTATCACCCACCTACTACATTAAATCTGTGATACAATAATAGTGTCCTCTACCCCACGCCAACAAATAATTCAAAATATATAAATAATTATCAAACGCTCTATCCGCCCATAAAATTTATACTTGAGATTTTGGGCGTAAGTAATAAAAAAAATGGTTAAAGTAAATAAAATAAGGTATTAGGGTGGTATCTTGGGATGAATTTATCAATAATGTGATTTTTGTGAGAAAAAATTTCATACTATTACATAAAGACTAAATTTTGTATATATCAGGTGCACTGTACATTTTATAAATGTATTTTAGAATTATGATGTATATTTTAATGTAATAAATTGCACGATTCTAAAATATACTATAGAGTGTAGGGGTGCACTTGGTGCAAATGAGAATAATGCACTCAATATATAATTAGAATTAAAATAAACTAATATGTATAAAAAAAGAGTTTTGAAATAATAATACCTTATCCATCAAATCTTCAACCTTTTGAGCATCCTTAGCTGTTTCTTCAGCCAATAATTCCACACAATGAACAACGTTCTTAAGCCCACCTTCAGGCAGCGCCTTGGCTAAATCCTCGGCAGCTTTGTCCACCCCCTCCGCCACCTTTTCCACGCTGTCTGCTATTTTTTCCACCGTCTGCGCCGCCATATCCATCTCCTCTATACAAAATTAATTCATTATTTTTTTTTTCATATTTCATTAATTAATTATTACTCCCTTCATCACACTATATTTATCCAACTTTTCTTTCATGGACGTCCCACTATATTTATCTCAGTCCAAAAAAAAAATTAACACTCCACTAATTATTATTTTAATATTATTTCCCTCACTTTTCATTCCAACAATCCTAAATATCTTCACTTTTCATCCATTAAATATTATAAAAATTTACTATTTATTATTTTAATATTATTTCTTAAATAATTCAACAAAAAGGAGTGAGACAAATATAGCGAGGATGGAGGAAGTAGTACACAATTATTCGTCAGCGGTTTTATATATGCTACTACATCAGATAAGTACCGGTATGTTTGTTTCCAACTTACAAAATACAAGATTCTACTTTCAATACACCAACACATATTAATTTATAAAATTATGCAAACTAAATTTAAAATATGTTAAAATTCTAACCTTTTATGCCTATATTCAATAGTATTTGTACTTTTATTTTTCTTAATATAATATTTATATATTTTTTATAATATAATAATTTCATTATCATTTATTTTTTTAATATTATTTTCTCAATCTCACCCTACTACTATCTCCATTCCAACTCTATTTTGCACTTTTTTTATAGTGTTTTAGTAAGTGACTTATTTATTAATATTTAAAATGATATAATCATGACTTTTAAGGAGGAGTGCGATAGATCAATCTTTCTCTATTATATATCTCCTTAATAATTATTTTATCATTTCATATATTAATAAAAAAATCACACGCTAAAACACAAGAAAAAATGTGAAAAAAAAGGTTAGGACTGAGGGAGTATGATTTATTAACCAAACATTTATAGAAATCAAATTCGCAATTTTATTATTCAAGAATTTTCCAATCAGATTTTATCAATCCCCCAAAGCCCAAACTAACATACCCTAATCAATTTGATCTAATTATTCATATGTACACTACACTATTATTCGCCGCCATGGATTATTGAATTGGTCCTTCAAATTAATCGGTCCTTAAACATAATACTGAGTCATAAAAAATATACTACTATTGAGATATTTAACTAATCATATTCATAGCTAGCTTACTTGTTAATGCTACTAGCCTTTGGATCATTAGCGGAAGCCCCACAAAGAGTCCAGCAGCCGCAGCAAACCTGCAACAAGACAAGGTTTTGATCATGACAATCACATAAACATTAAAATTGACATATATAATTTTTATTTTTTTGATATACTATCAAATAAACATATAATCATGTTTATTAATTACCATGGGCTGTCTTGGAGTAGGGAGAAGCCTGGTATGGAATGGAGGGAGTCAAGAGGCAAAGAAGAAACAACATCTGCCGCTGCAGCAGCTTCCGGTGTAGCTTTTCTCACCAACATATCCCTGCACCACAAAAATAAAAAATAAAAATAAATAATATTTTTTTTCCGAAAGCATATTTATATATGTACTAATTTTTTTATAAAAAAAATAGAAAAACATATTTATATTTATAAATTAAAAAGAATTAGGTACGTGGTGGTGAATGATCTTGTTGCAGAAAGTCGATGGAAATTAGTAGGGCGAAGGAAGCAATATTGGGGTTCATTTTGGGGGGTTTTGAGAGTGTTGATTTTGAGAAGAAGGGAGGTGATGGAAGTGGAATAAGAGGTGGCCATGGATGGTTATTATTCTTTAATTATTTGATCAATTTAATGATCTTTAAATGGGAATGGAGGTAGATCTGAGAGAATGGAAAAGTTGACTATGATAGATGGAGAAGACGAATTATATAAATGTTTATAATAATTTTAGATTTGAAATTGCGAGGAAGATGGTATTATTAGGCACATGTGTAATGTGCCAGAATAAGAGGAAATCAGTGTGGAAAAAGCTATACATGAAAATGAGTGTATATATTAGGGAAAGGTGTGCACCATTTAAATTTGATTCGGTCTATGTTACATCAATTACACCTGCACAATTTATCCTTTTTACCGTACAAATAGGGACACAAATACGTAACCTAACGGTATAGGTAGCGGTGATTTAATCGCTTGAATTATTTCACTTCATCTTACATCTGCACAATTAATATTTTTAATTTAAAAAAAATTAAAAAAATCAATCAAACATGCTCGAAGCGTGAATAATATAAAATAATATTTTCAATTTTTGTTGATTCTCATTAGAATACCATTAATGAGGAAATACGAGAAAACTCTTATAAATTCTAATTTATATATTCAAAATCAACTGATTACAATGTTTACAGGACTGACTCTAATATGGAAACTCTAACGTTGATTATACAAATACAATAAATGCTAACAAATCTAATTAAATATATTAATTATTAATTTTCTAATCAAATTATAATTATAAATAATCAAGATCGCTAACATGATCTTGTCTCCATTATTCACTACAAAAAAGAGAGGTTTTAACGACAGTTTTAGCGACGGAAAAAACCGTCGCTAACGACATTAGCGACAGTTTTGGCGACGGAAAACTCCGAATCATCCGAGCACGGACCATTTTGAACATAACCACAAAGCATTTCATATATAAGCTACCAAGCCTCCCAAATAAATGAGACAATTTTTTCGCTCTCAGGAGGTAATTTTTCGCTCCCAAAGGGGACCGAACACGGGACCTCAAGGCGCCTGAGCGGGCATCAATCCGTTCGGGCACTTGCTTTATTGCGTTTACTTAATGAAATTAATTTTATATGTCCTAAAAAATCATTTTCTTTAAATCCTTTATTTCAATTATCTAATTTAATGATTTAAACACATTTTAATATAATAATTTTTATTTTTATTTTTATTTATTTATAAATTTAAATTAAATTGTATTTTTATTTGTTGATGTTGCACGGATGTTGTTCCAGATGTTGGACAACATTCTGCACAACATCATAAATTTGCCCTTTCTCCTAACACTAAATCCGGTTTAATAGATGTGTTTCTCTATGTTTCCTACATTTCAGGTTGAAGATAATCTCGGATATTATCAAGCGGTTGCACTGATGGAGTGAGAATAGAAAGATCATGGGTGGTTACACCAAGATCATGGAGATAGTGGAGGAGAAGTTCAAGGCTGTTCACACCAAGTGGATAGGACAATGCAGTTGGTCCAAAAGTCTATAAATAGACTGCATTGGTCGACATTCAAGTTTGAGTTAAAGTGAAATTCCATTTGCTCTACTCCAAACTTAAGAGAGTAACATCCAAGACACAGCCAAGAGTGAAAAACCGAGTGTTTGTAATTCTAGGAGTGTGATGGTAGATGTTATTCTATGTGTACTGGTCGAGGGAATACAATCTCTCCTATCAGTATTGATTTTATCTTATTAGATCAAGTTTTAGGTTGAATAAGATCATTAGTTACTTGATTTAATAGATTGATTTTGGTGTGTGGTTTTTCACTACACCTTTTAGGATCTTGTAAGAATTTCGTGTGTATCTCACTACTTGTTATAGTGATGTTTTTAACCATGAAGTTCGTGTAGTCTGGATTACAGACTGTACAAAATTTTGAAATCCTTTGCACTGCGATTTTATGCTTCTGCTGTCATATGTTGTTTCACATGTTGCATAACATTTTTAACAACACTCTGAAAAATACACGCACACACACTGTCAGTTGGTATCAGAGCCATAAACTTGATACACTAAGTTAAAGGTCATGTGTTTAAATTGTGTTTTTGCAATGGATTATCCACTGACTCCGTTTTTAAAACCTCCAATTTTGGATGGATCAAATTACCCATATTGGAAACCTAAAATGCGCATGTACATTAAGTTTATTGATGAGAGAGCATGGCGTAGTGTGTTATCTGGTTGGAATCTTCCAAGAACAATTGATGATATAGATGGAGAATCGCAAGTCAAAAAGGAGATTGATTGGTCAAATGATGAATGCACATCGACAAATTTCAATTTTAAAGTTCTTAATGCTATATTTACTGCTACTGATGTTTCAATGTTTAAACTGATATCTAACTGTGTTTCTTCTAAGGATGCATGGGAAATATTGCAGGAACATTGTGAAGGATCAGAAAGTGTTCGAAGGACTAGACTCAGAATGTTGGAAACCAAGTTTGAAAACTTGAAGATGAAGGATGATGAAAGCATTTCATCGTACAATGAAAGGATAAGTGAGATTGCTAATGAGTCACACTCACTTGGTGATCCAATTTCTAACACTCGGTTAGTCAATAAAATACTTAGAACTGTTCCTAAACGATTTGATGCTAAAATATGTGCAATAGAAAAGGCTTAAAACACTGATTTATTGAGTCAAAATGAGTTGATCAGTATTTTAAAAACTTATGAGATAAACTCAAATATGTTAGATGATGATAAACATGAGAAAGATAAAGACAAGAAAGTACTTGCTTTTAGAGGTGAAACTTCTGATAATGTTGGAAAACATCCTTATGTAACTGAAGTTGACTATGATGAAGATGTTTCTGATTTATGTGATGAAAACATTTCTGAACAATTTGCTTTTATCACTAAGCAATTCAAATTTTATCTAAAAGGAAAGTTCAGAAGACCAAATGGTTAATTTCAATCAAATGATAAGTTTAATCAAAACTCTTCTCCCTCTGATAAAAAGCTTGTTCCAAGTCAGTCTTCCAGTTTCAATCAACCTAGACAATTTACAAATGATAACAAGTTCAAATATGATCCTGAGTACAGGAAAAAGGTTAAATGTGATGCATGTTCTGGATATGGTCATTATGCTAATGAATGTGCTAATACTTTGCTTAGGAAGAAGATGAACTTTAATGCAACCTTGAGTGATGATTCTGATGATGAAACTGATGCTGATAAATGTGAACTAAGTGTTATGTCTTCTAGAATCGTTTATGATGATACATTTGATGATGATCTCGATGATTATTGGTCTGAAGCAGATTCAGATGTTATCACAACATCTAAAACAACATTTAGTAAAAATGATTATGAGATTAACTGTTTTGCTGGAACTATTCTGAATAGTGCAACATTAAGTTCTGCTGATTATAACTCTGAATATCTAAAGTTTAAATCTGATTTAGAAACTCAAAAACAGGTGTTGAGTTCTTTATCTTTAGAAAATTCAGATTTGAAAGAAAATCTTGTTAAGCTTGAAGTTCTTCTAACTAGAAAAGATGTGGAAAACTCTGCTTTGAAAGATGAACTTAAAAGCACTACTCTTAGCTTTAAAAAAATTTCTGCTTGCACTACTGATTTGAATGATGCTTTAATGATTGGTAGACATGGTAATGCTGGACTTGACTTTGAAAAATCTTTTGAGAATACTCCTATATCCTATGAACCTATTTCTTTTGTAAAAGCTGGAACTTCTGTATCAAAATCTTTGAAAGGTAAATAAAAGAAATCTGATGGTTTGTTTAAAGAGTATGTCTGTTTTTATTGTGCTGGAGTAGGTCACATTCGTCCATATTGTTCTAAGTTAAGAAGAGATATAAAAGCTGGAATATTTTTACCTGATAAAATTGAACATCCCATAAAACATGTTAACAACACTAAAGAGTTGATTCATAAGAACATGTCTTGTAATGTTGTTTATACATCTTTGAGAGCATGTGTTCCTGGATCTTGGTATTTTGATAGTGGTTGTTCTAGACACATGATTGATCAAGTTAATCATCTGACTAATTATACATCATACAATGGTGGTCATGTTACCTATGGTGGTGGTTCAAAAGGTAAAGTTGTTGGTAAAGGAACATTGAATGTTTCTGGTTTTCCAAAGTTGACAAATGTGTTACATGTAAAATGTTTACTTGCTAATCTGATTAGTATTAGTCAGTTATGTGATGATGATTTACATGTGAAATTTGACAAGAATTCATGCTATGTGTTTGATAAGAATGATGAATGTTTAATGACTGGCAATAAATCTGCTGATAATTGTTATTTGATTGGTTCAAATCATACTTGTAAAAGTGCTAAAGCAGATGATATTATTATGTGGCATCAAAAACTTGGTCATGCTAATTACAGAAGTATTCAGAGATTGCATAGACTAGGTGTTGCTGTTGGTTTACCTGATCTTAACTTTGAAAAAGGAAAAGTCTGTGGACCATGCCAGAAAGGTAAGCAAGTAAGGATAACACATCAAATGTTGTCAACATGTACAACAAACAGGTGTTGTGAATTGATTCATATGGATCTAATGGGTCCTATGGAAACTGAAAGTTTAGGTGGAAAGAGGTATTCTTATGTTCTTGTAGATGATTTTTCAAGATATACTTGGGTTATATTTCTGAAAGAAAAATCTGATACTTTTTCTGAGTTTAAAATTCTTTACAAAAGATTTAGAATTGTTTTATGTTTAAAGATCAGTAGGATAAGGTCTGATCATGGAAGAGAATTTGAAAACAGTCTGTTTACTAATTTCTGTGAAAAGAAAGGAATATTGCAAGAATTTTCCTCACCTAAAACTCCACAACAAATGGAATTGCTGAAAGAAAGAATAGAACTTTGCAAGAAATGGCAAGAGTTATGTTAACCTCAAAAAGTCTTTCTAAGAAATTATGGGCTGAAGCTTTAAATACTGCTTGTCACATTGTGACTGGAGTCTATATTCGTTCTGGTAGTAATTGTACTCCCTATGAGATTCTGAATAACAAGAAACCAAATTTGAAATACTTTCATGTGTTTGGTTGTGTTTGTTACATTTTGAACGATAGAGATCAATTACACAAGTTTGATTCAAAAAGTGATAAAAGATTTTTCTTAGGATACTCTAAGAATAGCAAGGCATATAGAATCTATAATTTGAGAACTGATACTATACAAGAATTTGTTAATGTGGTATTTGATGAACTTGCAAGTCTTGCAGGAAAAAGTACTGAAGACAATGTATCAGATTTGATAGAAGTATCCAAAGATACTGATGACACTGAAGATAGTAAGGATGTTGATCAGAATGTTCCTTCAACATCTGATTCAGCATTACCTAAAAGTTCAAATACTGAAAATCTGTCACAAGATTCACAGTATTCAAAACAGTTGGTTCCCTCAACAAAGATTATGAAAAGTCATCCATCAGATCAGATCATTGGAGAAGCTACCACATGTGTACAAACTAGAAGAAGAATGGGTATTCATATCAATAACCTTGTAAGATCAGTTTGCATGTCATCCATATGCAATCAGGTAACTTTTGAGTGTTATCATTCTGCAATCGAGCCTAAGAATGTTAAAGAAGCTCTTAATGATGAAAATTGGATAAATGTCATGCATGAAGAACTTAATCAGTTTGAAAGAAATGATGTTTGGACACTTGTACCAAGACCTAATTATGATATTAATGTCATAGGAACAAAGTGGATTTTCAAAAATAAAACTGATGAATCTGGTAATATTGTGAGAAACAAGGCTAGATTGGTTGCTCAAGGTTATACTCAGATTGAAGGAATAGATTTTGATGAAACATTTGCTCCTGTTGCTAGAATATAATCAATTAGATTACTTCTTGCTATTGCAAGTTTCATTAACATTAACTTGCATCAAATGGATGTTAAAGCTACTTTCTTAAATGGTATTCTGGATGAAGAAGCTTATGTTGAACAACCTAAAGGTTTTGAAAATCTAGAGTTTCCTGATCATGTTTACAAGTTAAAGAAAGCTTTGTATGGTCTAAAACAAGCACCTAGAGCTTGGTATGGGAGACTTACTAATTTCTTACTTGAATTTGGATTTTTTAGAGGTGAAGCTGATAGAACCTTGTTCATTAAAAATTCTACGAATGATATCATGGTTGCTCAAATATATGTTGATGATATTGTATTTGGTTCAACTAGTAATGATATGCTTGAAAGTTTTGTTAAAGAAATGACCTGTACTTTTGAAATGTCCAGGGTTGGAGAACTAAATTTCTTTTTAGGTCTTCAGATCAAACAAATGAAAGATGGTATTTTCTTTTGTCAAAACAAATATGCTAAGAATCTGGTGAAAAGGTTTGGTTTGAAAAGTGCTAAAACTATGAAAACTCCTATGGGTTCAACTCAAAAGTTGAGTAAAGACTTGATTGGAAAAGATGTTGATCCTACTTTGTATAGATCAATGATTGGAAGTCTTTTGTACTTAACTTCTAGTAGGCCTGATATTATGTATAGTGTTTGTCTTTGTGCTAGATATCAAGTTAATCCTAAGGAATCACATCTCAATTCTGTAAAAAGAATTATAAGATATGTGGCTGGAACATGTGATTTAGGTATTTGGTACTCAAAGGATACTAATTGCTCTTTAGTTGGCTATAGTGATGCAGATTGGGCAGGTGATTGTGATGACAGAAAAAGTACTAGTGGAGGATGTTTCTACATGGGAAACAACATTATCTCCTGGCATAGTAAGAAACAGAATTGTGTTTCACAACCAACAGCTGAGTCTGAATATGTTGTTGCTGGAAGTTGCTGCACTCAACTGCTATGACTTAAAAATATGTTTGATGATTATGGGTTGGAAAGTGGTATTTTGACTGTTTATTGTGATAATACTAGTGCTATCAATATTTCCAAGAATCATGTGCAACATTCTTTGACTAAGCATATAAGTATAAGACATCACTTTATAAGAGATCTTGTAGAGAAAGAAGTTGTGAAGTTAGAATACATTTCTACTGAAAAACAACTTGGTGATATTTTCACAAAGCCCTTGATTATGAGAGGTTTTCTTCACTTAGAAAATCTCTTGGTCTTTGCTATATCTGAAAATAAACACTAGATGTTGTGACAAATGTTTCCAAACATTTGAAGCAACATTGTGGTTCTGATAATAAGTTTGTCAGCTGTTTTGCTTATTTTTGAGCTTTAAATGATAGTGTTTTGATCTTATGGTTTGAATCATGGTTTAGATACAGAGTCCTGGACATATATCTCTTAAATGCATTAAAAATAAAACACAACTTAGATGTGTAATCACTGAGTAACTATGGGACACGGAGCTCACTACTACGATGTTCTCTTTTCAAAAGGTGATTAAATATATATCAATGTTTGTTCACAATCCATTGAGTAACTATGGGGCACGGAGCTCGCTACTACGATGCACTCTTTTGAAAAGATGGATCAATGTGAACATGTGTTTAAAGAAAAATTCAAAATATGCAACACTTTGATGATGAATTTAATGCAAAATTGAGTGTTGAGATATATGTGTGCCGACATTTTGTGAAACCTTAAGTGATTCGAACTTTATCTATCATACATGATTTGTTTAATGTTCTGAATAAGTTAAATTCGTGGATTGAACAAGTTATTTGAACTGATTTGTGTCTATTTAGTTTTATATGGTTTCCTGGTTTTTGAAAATGTTTTTGGCGGCTTACACACATTCACACGATCACATTTGCCTTAGTGGGTGGTTACTTTATCCCACTCCTAGTCAGTTTTTGTGGTGGTTTTGTGTTATAACCTCCATTCTTTCTTCTCTACTTAAATTTGATTTATCTGTGATGTTTAATATTGAAAGCTGAAAACATTGTTGCTGCATATTGGATTCGAGGTTTGTTGTTGTTCTTGTATTATTTCATATTTCGCAGTCATATGCTTCTTTTCCCTCCTATTTTCTGATTTTATTATTTTAATTGCCTGTGTATTTATTTGATTGGACAGAAAATAGGTGAAATGGCTGAAAAACAAAACCCATCGGTCACTCAAAATCAGTCACAAACTCACGCAAACCCTTCTCCCTCGAAATCTTCCTCTCCAGAAAATTCAAACCCTCTGAATCTTCTCGCTGAAATGGCGTCGCAAAATCCAGATTATGATTCCACTAATGTTGGTGGATCATCTTCTTCTTCCGTACCAAAACCCACTCCGTACAAATTTCTTGAAGATACTCCTCAATCTCTAGTTCGACTGATCATTGAACAAATGCTTGAGAAAAATCTTCCTGTTCTTCCTGATATTTTTGTTGGCAAAAGACAAGTCAACATTAATGACTTTGTTGATCTTTCTGCTAAACCCTTAGTCACAGAAATTCTTGAAGAACCTTCTCTAGAAATACCCTCAGAAACTCCTATTGCTGACCCTGTTTCTGAAAACCCTTCTGAAAACCCAAATCAATCAGCCGATGTTGAAATGAAATCTTCTAACTCCTCTGATTCAGAAGGAATGGGGGAAAAATTGAAGAACATTAGGCTAAGAAATAAGCAATTGGCTCCCAGAAGAGGTGTTGGTAGATGGGGAAAGAGAAGAATGTCACAAAGAAACTTAGGGAAAAAGGTTGATTATACTGGGAAACGTCCTAAGAGAACTGATGTTGGTTCTGATGATCCCATTCACGTTGAGGATTCTGATGAAGAAATGGTTGTTCCAAATGTTCCTGTTGTTGAGCCAAAAGATTCAGATGATGACTTAACCATGCAAGAATTGTTGGCTAAGAAGGAAAGGAGAACCAAACAGAAAAATGAACCTCCGGTGAATGCTGCTACAAATGTTGCTGAATCATCTGATTCTGAACCAGACATTGATCCTCAAGCTGAGGATACTGAAGAAGATGAACCTGAAGAAAATGAACCTGAAGAAGAGGAACCTGAAGAAGAGGAACCCGAAGAAAATGTACCTGAACAAAATGAGTCTGATGATGAACTTGATCAAATGTTTGATGAGGTAATGGAATCTGAATCTGACTCAGATGATAAGGTTGAGCATGATAGAAAATCTGTTGTTGTTAAATCCATGCTTAAGATATTCATTGTGGATGAAAGGATAATCAAAATGCCTGATTTTGAAGCTCAAAATCTGATAGGTTTTCTTGAAAGTAGATCTTTGTTTCATGCTCTACAATATGCCAAACCTTATTATGTTACTTGGGTTGCTGAATTTTATGCTAATCTGAAAAAGAGTTGTGGAAATAGGCAGTCTTCAAACTATGGGAAAGTAAGGTTTAGATACAATGTTGTTACCATTACCCCTAAGATCATAAACATCTTTCTGAAAACTAAACAAGTGGAAGATGATTCCGGAGAATTGGACATAGGGGAAGTGATGCCAGTCATCACTGGTGGTAGACATTCTGTGTGGACTTTACAATTTTCTGCTGCAAAACTGACCTCTTTATACTCTGTGATGCATAAGCTGCTAGTTTCTAATTGGTTGCCTTCCAAGAATTCTACTGTGTTAACCAAGGAACATGCATTCTTGTTGTACAAGATTGTGCACCTGAACAAATTTAACATGGGTCAAATCATATTTGACAACATTGTATCCTATGCTGGTAAACACTCTGAAGGAACTATTCTGCCATATCCAAGTTTGATCTGTCAACTCTTGGATAGACTGGAGTTTGAGAGACCTAGAGGAGAGAGGATAAGTGGGTATATGCCAAGTTTTGGTATCTCACATGTACTGAGGTCTGGAAACCGTACTGTTGATCTACCTTTAGAAGATCCTGCACAGCAAGCCGGAAATGTTGCCCATCCTGTTGGCAACATTCCTTATACAGTAATCAGAAAGAATGGTACACCATCTGTTCATTTTACAAACTCTTTCATTACTGATCAAATTACTTCCATCCAGCAGAACATAGATGCTTTACTTAAACAACAAGCATTATGAAGAAACCTGCTTTCTACTCCAACAGGGGGAGGATCACCTGATGATGGTCCTGATGATGGTGGTGATCATGGAGCTGGTCCATCTGGACATGCAGGTGAGAAGGAAGATGCATCAGATGCTGCTGAAGATGATGTTTATGTTGCTGCTGATCAGAATAATGTTGAAGATAAAGAGGTGGAGGATGTTGTACAAGATGCTGTTAATGAGGCTGTGGACGATGTTGTGGACGATGTACTCAATACTGATGTTGCGGCTGCTGCTGAACAAATGGTACCTGATGATACTGAACCAGATGATGATAGCTCTGATTTCACTGATGATGAGGTGTTGGTGACACCTACCAGGGAGAACATGTCCCCAGAGAGCATTGCTATCATTGATCAGCTTTATGGAGCTGATAACTGGTGATTTGATTCAAGACAGCTGGGAATTTTGAAGTATGGGGGAGCATTTGCAGAATATGGAGATGCAGCCATTCTTTGGCCCAGTCCTTCCCATTATTTCTCTATAAATTTCCTGTCTGTGTTGTAATATTTTATTTCTGCTCTTTATTTTTTAAACTCTGTTAATGGACAATTAGATGATAGGTTTATATTTCTGTCATTTACTTTATGCTATTGGATACTTTGGCCTAAGTACACTGCTGATGTACTTGGTGCTTGTGTTTGTTTATATTTATGATTTGGTTGAATAGTAGTTATTCTCTGAATGGCTATTATTTGTTTCTTTCCTGACACAAGTTCGGATGTTGTTTTTAACATCAGGTGTGTTGTAGTAGAAATGCCAAATTGGGGGAGTTTGTTGATGTTGCACGGATGTTGTTCCAGATGTTGGACAACATTCTACACAACATCATAAATTTGTCCTTTCTCCTAACACTAAATCCGGTTTAATAGATGTGTTTCTCTATGTTTCCTACATTGCAGGTTGAAGATAATCTCAGATATTATCAAGCGGTTGCACTGATGGAGTGAGAATAGAAAGATCATGGGTGGTTACACCAAGATCATGGAGATAGTGGAGGAGAAGTTCAAGGCTGTTCACACCAAGTGGATAGGACAATGCAGTTGGTCCAAAAGTCTATAAATAGACTGCATTGGTCGACATTCAAGTTTGAGTTAAAGTGAAATCCCATTTGCTCTACTCCAAACTTGAGAGAGTAACACCCAAGACAAAACCAAGAGTGAAAAACCGAGTGTTTGTAATTCTAGGAGTGTGAGGGTCGATGTTATTCTATGTGTACTGGTCGAGGGAATACAATCTCTCCTATCAGTATTGATTTTACCTTATTAGATGAAGTTTTAGGTTGAATAAGATCACTAGTTACTTGATTGAATAGATTAATTTTGGTGTGTGGTTTTTCACTACACCTTTTAGGATCTTGTAAGAGATTCGTGTGTATCTCACTACTTGTTATAGTGATATTTTTAACCATGAGGTTCGTGTAGTCTGGATTACAGACTATACAAAATTTTGAAATCCTTTGCACTGCGTTTTTATGCTTCTGCTGTCATATGTTGCATAACATTTTTAACAACACTCTGAAAAATACACGCACACACACTGTCTTTATTTTTAATTCATTTTTTTACCCTTTTTTTAATTTTTTTTAAACTTTATTTGTTTAATTTAACTATCTAATAATCTTTAAAATAATAATTATATATATTTTTTACATTATAAATTATAAATAAATGATTATATTCTTTTAAAATTGTATATGTCCTAAAAAATCATTTTTTTTAAACAAATACTACTTTCTATTTAAAAAAGTACTACTACACACTTAAGCAAATACTACTTTCTATTTAAACAAGTAATACTTTCTATTTAAACAAGTACTAATTTTCATTTAAACAAGTAATACTTTCTGTTTAAATAAGTAATACTTTTAATTTAAACAAGTAATACTTTTCATTTAACCAAGTACTACTTTTCTATTTAAACATGTACTACTTTTCTATTTAAACAAGTAATGTTTTTCTATTTAAACAAGTAATACTTTTCATTTAACAAGTAATACTTTTCATTTAAACAAGTACTACTTTTCTATTTAAACAAATACTACTTTTCATTTAAGTAAGTAATACTTTCTATTTAAACAAGTACTACTTTTCATTTAAATAAGTACTACTTTTCATTTTAACAAGTACTACTTTTCATTTTAACAAGTACTACTTTTCATTTAAACAAGTAATACCTTTAATTTAAATAAATAACACGTTTAATTTAAACAAGTACTCCCTCCGTCCCATTCTTTAGGAACTCTTACTGTTCATAAGGGTTTATGGGAATAGTGATAAAGTGATAAAGTCTTGGGGGTAGAAAGAGTTGTTTATTAATATTTTATGTGATAAAACGAAAAAGTGATAGTAGTTGGGTGTAGAAAGAGTTGTTTATTAGTATTTTATATGATAAAGTGAGTATGTTCATTTTAAGAAATGTTCCTTAAAGATTGGGACAGAAAAAAAAAATGGAAAGAGTTCCTTAAAGATTGGGACGGAGGGAGTACTACTTTTCATTTAAACAAGTACTACTTTCCTATTTAAACAAGTGCTACTTTTCTATTTAAATAAGTAATACTTTTCATTTAAACAAGTAATAACTTTCATTTAAATAAATAATAGCTTTCACTTAAACAAGTACTACTTTTCTATTTAAACAAGTACTACATTTCATTTAAGCAAGTAATACTTTCTATTTAAACAAGTACTAATTTTCTATTTAAACAAGTACTACTTTTCTATTTAAAGAAGTAATACTTTTCATTTAACAAGTAATACTCTTCATTTAAACAAGTAATACCTTTCATTTAAATAAATAATACCTTTCATTTAAACAAGTACTACTTTTCTATTTAAACAAGTACTACTTTTCATTTAAGCAAGTACTACTTTCTATTTAAACAAGTAATGCTTTTCATTTAAACAAGTACTACTTTTCTATTTAAACAAGTACTACTTTTCTATTTAAACAAGTAATACTTTTCATTTAACAAGTAATACTTTTCATTTAAACAAGTACTACTTTTCTATTTAAACAAGTACTACTTTTAGTCAATATATATATTTAAATATACTATAAATTAAATTTATTCCGTAAACTCATCGAAATAGACCTGACTACGGTCAAGTGCAACTCTTCTCCAAGTGACTATAAATTAAATATACGGTAAGATGCATTAACAACAATTAAAAAATTGAGTATAATCCTGAAATATTAAAAAAATAAATACATAATTAATATTAAATATTAATTTTTTTTTTTTTTTTAAAAGTTAAAAAAATAAACCACCGCTAAAGGGGGTTAGTCCGAACCGTTGCTAAATTCATCGCAAAAACCGTTGCTAAAACCGTCGCTAAAGGGGATAGTGCAAAAGGTCGCTAAAATCGTCGCAAAACCGTCATTATTCTCGACGGTTTGCATAAACCATCGCAAATAGCGACGGTTCTCTTTACCGTCGCTAAAACTGTTGACTTTGACCATTTGACTGTTACCGTCGTAAAAATCGTCTCTATTCTAAATTCCGTCGGTAAAATGCCCCCCACTTTGAAATGATTCGTCTTCGAATCGAAATCGATCTCATCTCCAGGGGAATAAAGTAATGCCACAAAATAATTGAGCTCAAATATGTCGACCGTTCGGGTGTGGCCAAAACATTGAGGCGGTAGGATGGATATCTTATAGCACTGACAATAAATTAACTATCATTAATTATAAAACTATAACTGTTATTTTATAAGTCAAAACCTCCATCGTCCTCGAGGTAGGATTCATCCGATGCCATATCAAGTCCCAAAAAATAAAGCATCGTCATCGTCTTCCATATCAAAAATTTGGTGTGGGTCGTCTTCGAGCTCGATATCAAATATGAGAGGCACAAAATCAATTACGAGTTGCTCTTCATCACACATAGGTGGTCCATCATAAAATTGGGGCTCAATAAAAATATCCAGCCCATAAAATATAAAAGGTCCATTATCATCAAAATCCTCAAAAGAGTTTAGGCCAATTATCACCAAAAATTTTAAGAAGCCTAATTTGCTCATCTTCTAAAAAAATTTGTTCTCTATAAGGATCACTAAAATTATGTGGCACATTGTCTTCAATAAAATTCGTAGGCTACACTGGCCATTTTCATTATCAAAATTAGTAATCTCAAGCAGCTCACCCTCTAAATTAAACTCGAGCTCAAAGTGTTGCATAACGGTCCCAATTCCAACATAACTAGAAATAATACTAAAAGGCCCAATATCACCAATAGGGGAAAGAGCCCCAATCGTCTTACGTTCCACGGAGAAAGGTTGGTTCGGGGGGGCTAGGGCAATAGATCAAAAATCGACTCCTTGGTCAGCCGCATCGATGTGAAGAGCAGTGTGGCCCCTTCTCGCGGTGGAGGAAGGCTTCCACTGAAGGTCATATTCAACGCTGGAGAAGCGACAGTTGATGGAGGATGACCGTTGTGTTGATAGTCAAATCTGGATGAATGAATAATGTGATGTGGTTTTATGGATTGACTAACAAACAAATAATTTTTTGACTTGGGAATGTTACAAATGCATATTTATGATATTCAAGTGAAGAACAAAAATAATATTCTTGGGTAATAAGAAACTAAATGAACTAGGTATCTTACTCTTTAATTTTCGAATCCTTTATTATGGGGCAGACGAGCCCTATTTATACTTACAACTGCTTGGGGCTTTCCCAAATTTCAGCAAAAGTTCATGCTTATATTAAATGATAGTGTACTTTCTTAAACTACAACAATCCATCACAGACCTAGGCCAGATCTTTATTCCATTCCTAACATAACATCTGACATCATTAGTGATTTTCCCTTGTCAGTTTTCATTTCTTTCCCTAACTAGCTACCTTCTATTGTCATTTCGGTATGACATGAAAATTACTTGCTTCTTTGGAAGGATCTTTGCAGAATATATCTATTAGGCAAGTTTTGTACATCATTGGTCACATAGTTAAGTGAGGGGCTTCCTCTAGGCTTATTTAGGTTGATACGACAAAGTCAACCTAGAGGTGGTGCCTTCTCGATTATGTGGGTGGTCACCCGAATGGGCGAACAACACTTCAGTTAAGGCATTGATATTCACATGCTGACTTCCCATCGTTGGCATCTGCAAGTGGTTGGTGACCACAATAAGTTGGCCACGCCGGGGATTATGGCTTGGTCTGTGTATCACAAAAGTGGCATAACAATTATCCCCTAGGTCATGCCTCGAGCGGTCGCTTGAGGGGCGAGCTGATGATCTGGTCGGCATGTTAGGATATATTTCGTGTTTTGAAGATGTTAAAACTCCGCTTGTAATAGGACTGGTTGAACCTATTAGTCAGCTGCTGTTTTAGTATAGGTCTACTATAGATTTTTGATTAAGGGTGAACGAAGTTCAAGAAGACAAGAAGACTTACCAGAAGACCTGCTAAACGACCTACAAGAAGACTTGCCAGAAGTCATGATCAAACCAGCTAAAGAAAGAAGACCTAGGGAAGCTAAGGTCGAAGGCCATCTGAACCTATAGTGAAGACCAGAAGACTTCTAAAGTCATCTGGTAACCAACCCTTGAAGCAAGTTTCTGAGACTAAGCATCAGAAGACTTGTTTGGCTTCTCACTTTTGAAGAAGGGACTTTTGGTATTTTGATAATTGAATTAGGGTTTTCCCGATTGAGTGTCGTCTATTACACGTAGTGTCAAGACGTTCTTCTCAATTTCTATCTTTTTGTGTTATCACCTTGGACAACAAGTGAACAATGAGCGATAAGTAAACAACGAAATGTAAAGAACAAACGGTTTGTTGACCCAGTTCGTCTTTGAATTAGACTACATCTGGGGGCATGCCAAGCCAGATATCAATTTCAGTATAGTTTCTGCTTAAAGTCTAGGATTCGATCCCTTTTACTGAACATTACAATGAGTATTTATAGATTACAAATAAGTTAAAAAAACCTCCATTGACTTGGCAGATCGGCCCTTAAGGTTGGAGGCAATCGGAACGCGGATCCCATGATCCGGGGCTGTGATCTTTGTGTTGAGAAATACGGGGTGCCCGGATCTATTCGAGGTGTATTTAAATACATATTTAAATTATTCAATTAATTACTAACGTGATTCAATCCATAATTAATTCAACATAATAATTAAATAAGCAACAATAACATGCGTACACGTAATTCACGTAAATCCTAAGCATGCAGAATCTAGGAGTTACGAGATTACATACCTCTTGTAGAGACAACCATTGAGACGATGGATCTGTTGGGAAATATCAACCCAAAGTGCCTTCTCAAATATGTCCCAAGTCCACGAATGTAATCCGGTGGGAGGATTCTCACGAACGATTTTAATAAAGGAGAAAACTAAAAATATTTGCCACCTTTGTGGATTTCTAATTTTTCCAACACATGGAATTACATTGGGGATGAAAAATTCATCCCCTATTTATAGGACAAGGGTGAACGAAAATTTAGGTCAAGTTGGGGCATTGGAAAATTTCCTTTCTTCTTCCTCAAGATACAATCTAGAATATATCAAATATATTCTATTTCCCAAAATATCTCCCAACAAAATCTTCTCCTCCTTCTTGTCACACAATTTTCGAAAATATCAAATAAAATATGGAAGAAATAAGATCTTTTACTTTTCTTGAATTTATGGGATAAACTTGTATCTCAAGAATACTTATTCCATAAAATCTTTCCAAGAAAATCAAGAAAATCTTTTCTCTCTCTTACTCATAATTTTCGAAAATATTAAGGAAAAATAGGCAATAATATTTTCTTCTCATTTTCATTAATTGGACTTTAATTGGGTTATTTGAGGGACCTTTAGGAGAATTAAGATTGGACCTCCAATGGGCTATGAAACTTTAATATTAAGCTTAAATATTATTCAAGCCCATTAACATTAATTTACTCCACTATAAAATTAATATTGAACTATCCATCTTAATCCATATTACGACGCTTCAATAATATGGCTCCCAGTTATTATTTCCCGTGTTTAAGATTATCTAGTCCACTAATTAATTAAGCCACTGAAAAAGTTTTTTATTAGTTAATATCTTTATCCTTGGAGTAAAGACAACTCAACATTATTATCCATACCGGAAATAAATTTCCACTTGCAAGATTTGGTATGATAAAACTTCTGAGCCCACCAAGGGAACAAATCAAGCAAGATGTGCTTGCACACGATTCTCCGTATTAAATCTTAGCAATCGTCGTGTAACTAATAATATTGCCCAAGATATAAGGTATCGAATCACGTTGATTCTCTTCCCATCATAAGTCAAAGCAATAGTTATTAATTTCATACGATCCTATTTAAGGAACGGATATTAAGAAATAACGAACCACTGAGGTCTAATTCTTCTATATCCAGTGCTGAAGAATTTGTCTTCTTGTAGGTCCTATTCAGCGCATCATAATGCACTAGTGTAATCTCTTGGTCAAGACAATCCAATCTGAGCTTTACACTTCAACCTTTCACGATGGATTATTCATTTCCATCTAGGTTGTGAATTTGTACTTAGTTACGAGGAACTATTAATTTGATCTTCCGTGATCTGGTATCACCAAATTAACTACAATGTAACACGTACTATTTGTTGAACAAGTATGCAGTAAATATATATAACATTCAATCATATTTAATGCAACAGTGATAAATAATTTATTTCAGTAATTAAATAAGAAATTCAGTTTGGTTATATAAAGTAAAAAGCATACTTTCCAGTATAACCCCAACAATCTCCCACTTATACTCAAAGTCTGCTTTTAAGTATACTACAACACGTGTCGTTTCTACGTGACATCTAATGTCACTCACATGAACCTATTTCTCCCACTTATACTCAAAGCAGATTGACAATGCTCTTGACACACATTCCTTCCACATGTCTCTCGAATGTATTCTGAGGCAGACCCTTTGTGAATGGATCTGCTAGGTTGTCTTCCAATGCAATCTTTGTCACCTCTATGTCTCCTCTCTTAACAATTTCTCGTATAAGATGGTATTTTCTTTTTATGTGTTTGCTGGCTTTGTGGGCTCTCGGTTCCCTTGAATTTGCAATTGCTCCGGCATTGTCACAGTAAACCGTGATTGTGTTGGGCAAATCCGGAACAACGTCCAAGTCCACTAAGAAGTTCTTGAGCCAAACCGCTTCCTTCGCTGCTTCACAAGCAGCTATGTATTCAGCTTCCATGGTAGAATCGACGATGCATTTCTGCTTAACGCTTCTCTATGTCATGGCTCCTCCTCCCATGCAAAACACACTACCCGAGGTTGACTTCTTGGAGTCTATATCTGATTGGAAATCTGAGTCCATGTAACCGACGGGGATTAGACTGTCTGACTAATAAACCAACATTCTGTCATGTGTCCTCTTCAGATACTTCAGAATGTTTTTAATTGCAGTCCAATGCTCTTTCCCGGGGTTACTTTGATATCTTGCTACCATGCCTACAGCAAAGCAGATATCCGGTATCGTGCACAGCATTGCATATATGAGGCTTCCCACAACCGAAGTATAAGGAATGTTCTTCATGTCATCTATTTCTTTCTGCGTCTTTGGACACATTTCTTTGGATAGATGGATTCCGTGTCTGAAAGGTACAAAACCTTTCTTGGAATCTTACATGCTGAATCGCTTCAAGACAGTGTCTATGTATGAAGCTTGTGAGAGGCCGATCATCATTTTCTTGCGATCTCAAGTGATCTTGATCCCTGGGATATGACCAACTTCTCCCAAGTCCTTCATATCAAACTGTTTTGACAGCCATGCCCTTACGTCCGACAACATCTTTACATCGTTCCCGATGAGCAGAATGTCATCTACGTATAGTACTAAGAATACAAAGGCAGTTCCGTCACGCTTTTTATAAACACAACTTTCAAAATTATTTTGATCAAAACCGTAGGATTTTATAACCTGATCAAAACATTGATTCCAAGCAAGAGATGCTTGCTGCAGTCCATAAATGGACTTCCTCAGCTTGCAAACCAGATGCTCTTTACCTTTTTCAATGAAGCCCTCGGGTTGTTGCATATAGATTTCCTCATCAAGACTTCCGTTAAGGAAAGCTGTCTTGACATCCATTTGCTAGATCTCAAAATCTAGGTGCGCAACAATCGACAAGAGAATACGGATGGACTTAACCATGGCTACCGGCGAAAAAGTTTCCTCATAATCGATCCATTCTTTCTGAGTATACCCTTTCGCCACGAGTCTCGCTTTGAAAGTTTCCACCTTCCCGTCCGTTCCTCTTTTCCTCTTGTATACCCACTTGCATCCAATAGGTTTCACCCCATTAGGTGGTTCGACTAGCTCCCACACTTTATTGTGATCCATTGAACCCATTTCGGCTTCCATTGCAGTTTGCCAAGAATCTACATCCTTATCTTCGATCGCCTCGTTGTACGACCATGGGTCTGATTCTTCTCCGGAGATCAAGTCCGAAGACTCTCCTATCCCCAAGAATCGCTCGAGTTGTCTAACAACCCTCCCACTGAAACGAGGTTCTGGTTGTGTAGGTGTGACGCTTGGTATATCGACTTGTTCAGTCGACAAAGGAGTTGGCCCTCTAAGTTCTTCTAAGGTAATCTCACTTCTAGGCTTTCTATCGTTCATATAGTCCTCTTCCAAAAATCTAAAGTGCGTACTTATTATGATCTTTTGATCTTCGGGACCATAGAACATGCATCCTTTAGTTCCCTCGGGGTATCCAATAAACAACCTTATTTCCGAACGTGCATCCAACTTACCGGCTTCCTTGTCCAACACGTATGCCGGACACCCCCAGAATCTCATGTGTCCCGAGTTGGGCTTGCGCCCTGTCCACAATTCTCTAGGGGTTTTGAGAACCGATTTGGATGATACTAAGTTTAGAATATAAGTTGTTGTTTCCAAGGCGTAACCCCAGAACGATTTTGGCAAATCTGTGTAACTCATCATTGATCTGACCATTTCTAAAAGTGTTCAGTTTCTTCATTCTGCAACCCTGTTTTGTTGAGGGGTACCGGGTGCAGTCAACTGGGATGCAATCCCTTCGTCTGACAGGTAGTTCAAAAATTCATCGCTGAGGTATTCGCCTCCACGATCAGATCGTAGAAACTTGATACTCTTTTCCTTATGATTCTCCGCTTGAGCCTTAAATTCTTTGAATTTATCAAAGGTCTCAAATTTATGCTTCATTAGGAAAACATACCTATAACGTGAGTAATTATCGATAAAAGTAACAAAATACTCGTAGCCGCCTCTAGCTTTGATTTGCATTGGACTACACACGTCAGTGTGAACTATTTCCAACACTTCTTTAGCTCTAAGCCCCTTGGCTCCAAATGCCCTCTTGGTCATTTTACCCTCCAAACATGATTCGCAGGTTGGAAATGGTTCAATCCAGAGGCACTCCAATGAACCATCTTGGACCAAACTTTGGATCCTATTCAGATTAATATGACCTAATCTCAGATGCCAAAGAAGTGTCGTTCACATTAGTCGAATGTTTTCTTTTAGTGCTTGAAACGGTCGATGTGTTACAGGATGCATTTTGTGAGTGGTGTGCACAATCAATAGTATAGAGATTGTTCCGTAAAGTTCCATGACAGATAAACACATCGTTACGAAAAACAGTAACATGTTTATTAAAACAAACAAAATATCCATCAGCAAATAGTTTAGAAACAAAAATAAGTGTAGGTCCCGAACGGGTTTTGTGAGGGCAGAAGTCTAGAGGGGAGGGGTGAATAGACTTCTAAAAACTTTTTGTGCAAGATCAGGTGTGATAGCAGGTTGCCTGATCAGAGTGCGTGTCAATCAGTTTGGACTGATATCCAACTTACTGATCGCCTGATGGCAGATCAATTCGGTGTCTATCAGTTTAACTGATGTGCGGAAGCAAGTTTCTAACCCGTGTGAAAAACCAATTTTAAGATCAGATTCTGCAGTCTGTTTTCAATCAGATGACTAAAGTGTCAAACTGATCAGACCAGTTTCTTGATGCAGACTGATCCTAACTCAGAATATGTATGCAGTTTAAACTCAAGTTGTGTGGAGTAGTGTAAAGCAGGTAAATCAGATAATGCACACAAGATTTTTATAGTGGTTCGGATAACCAGTCATACGTCCACTCTTCCCTATCAGCAGGGGCACCAACTTAACCAACTTGGACTTAGTTTAATGTGTTAGTCCAACACAGTACAACCAACAGATGTTTCAAGAGTTCTCACTCATCCGACCCATAAATCAGAAACTAGAAACCCTAGTCTGAAATCTTGCAAAACAAACTTAACCTAACTTTGTGGGTTTGGGTATAAGATTTGTTGTTGTTCCAACTGGAAATCTATCCTAGTATTTGGGTAGCCTAAGACTAAGGGATGAGATTTCTATGCTAAGAACAATGGGATGATCACTTAGAAATATTCTTCAAATTTGTGTTCTTCGTGGGGAAAATTTGATATAGCTTGAACTTGATGATAATTTCCGTGTCTTCACTATGAAGATTGATCCCATATTTATAGACCTCGAAATCAAATAGCCGTTGGAGAGAAATTTGAATTTCAGGCTATATTTGGTAGAATTGCAGGGTTGATGTGACGTACTTCAGGAACGGCATGGCCGAAAGCATGTATGTTTGTCCTTTCTAGTCGTTTTACTATGCAGCGCCAAATCCCGCATTATCAGCTCCTTACATACGTGTCTCGTTCTCATTGGTTAACAAGTACACTTGTTCAGTGTTTGTTTTACCAACTAAGGTTGACATTCTTCTTGTCAGATTAAACATCGTATGATCTGGTGTACGAACATTTGAAACCAGGTGTGAGCTGATCTGATCACTTAAATTGATCAGTCTACCTGATAGAGTCTTCATATGCACGTTGTCTTAGCTCAACTAGCATACTCAACTGATGTAGGTCTTCTGGTCTTGTTCTTCTGGTAGTCATCTGATCTTCAGGTCTTCTGATTCTTCATCTTCATGGTTTTACCAGATCGTCTGACTATCTGATCTTCTTCAAGACTTGACAAGACTTGACTTACATATTGAGTTCCCCCTTAATATGTGACCTATCTATTACATTAATTGTTCTATACAATAATTATCAACTGGTCATTCTAACCTGATATATATATCATCAGTCAGCTAACAGGTCTGACTGGTCCTATTACAGGTGTTTTGGAACTTTCATCAAAACTCTAAATTTCCCAACAATATGGTTTTTCCGAAAAACAGGAACATAAGAAACATATCTTAAAATTAAACTTCTGTCTTCAAAAGACAGTTGCACGTCTCCCACTGCTTCAGCTACCACTCTCGTAGCATCGCCTAGCGTGATGAGGATCTCACTCCCACTAAGCTGTCAGGTCAGCTTGAACCCGTGAAGCAAACATGATCAGTGGATCCCATATCAACTACCCACGAATGAGAAGTATACGCCGCTAAACAAGTTTCAACAGCTAGTGCGTGAGAATTACCTTTCTTTCGGCCCTTTTGGGCTTGGAACAGGCAAACCTCCATTGTCATTTTTCACCGCAGTTGAAGCACTTCCCCTTTGGATTTTCCTTGACACCATCAGCATTCCTCATCTTACCATTGCCCTTGGCAACAGTTGAGGTTGATTGCTTATGGCTTTTGGTCCTCTTTTTCTTCTTGCCTTCCCTTGGCCTAGAAGATGAAGACGGACCACTTGCCGTCAAAGCTTGAGTTTGGTGCTCCATCAATGTCTCTATCAAGACCAAAGCCTGCAACAAATCAGCTAGCGAGGCCAAAGTGCTCAAAAACTTTTGGACAGAGAGTGGAGTACCAAATTGATCTGGGTCTCCAGATCATAATCTGTACCCAGAACCTCAAGTTTGTTCAGATGAACCATCAATTTTGAGAGCGTAATCCCTTACGGGGTTGCCCTCCACCATTTTCAGTGACTACATCTCTCGCAAGGTGATCTGACGAGCTCCGTATTTTTGACTCGTCAGTTGGCTCATCTGATTTTTGGTGTGTCAAGAATCCACTTGTGCTTTTGTGCAGTTAGGACAATCATAACTTTTTGTTTCCAATCAACATAGTTTCCTTTACAATTCTATTGACTTTAATTACTAAAAATATCCGGATCAACACGAAGAAAATCACATAATTCGATCACATGAATCATATTAAAATCTAAAAAAAAAAATATGAACATGCATCAGTCAACATCTTAAAACTGTTTAAATGAGCCACGTGGGTGGGTCATCATTTAAATCACATTTAAGCATGTTACAAACAAGAACAATTACAAACCTTTAATTAAAAAAAAATTAATAGTTGGCTCCCACTTGACCAATATAAAATTGACAAGGACTTCGGAGAAGTATACGCATATCAATTTTATACCTAAGTAATAACCATTAAATACAGAATTATTATTTCGTTTTGAACGAGCCTCTTGTGAGGGTCATAGTAGCCACTAGTAATAATTCACAATCATCCTTTTGAGAATTTATTTATGTGAAAGCCTTCTTTTGGCCGTCCCTTAGGGAAATTTCTCCAAAAGAATTCACAAATAAATAATTCATGGAGGTCAAAATTAATTTGATTCAAAACTAAATTAATTATATAAAACATACTTAGTAATTTTTTAGTTTGAGATTTTTCACAAGCAAATATCTCATGCAAACACATTAAACGAATTAAAACAGAAGCATAAAAAAAAACAATAAATCAAAACAAAATTAAACACATTGGGCACAAATTATCCAATTGTCATGGTTTAATTTTTCTTGTCTTAATCTTGAGAAATCGTCCATCTTCAATTTCTCCCACTCGAACGCCTCGAAAAAGTCATGTCTCGTGTACCCGGCCCATTGGGCGGGGCGGGATGGATGCCCACATCCGGCCGGGCCGTGTCGATTGGTAGCCCGTCTTGTGGCGATGCTTTCGGCGCTTCGTTCCGTCATCTTCGCCCATGCCGTCGTGTCCCTGCCTGTGGCTTGTCTGCGAAGCGCCGCCCATCGCCGTCGTGCACCATGCCGCAGTATTTACCTTGGCCCTCACCGCTAGTGTGCCCTAATGCGCTATCTTGCGTCGGTGATCCCGTCCGACGGCGTCGTGCCCGTCTTGGCGATGGCAATGTCGCGCATGCCTCCCTTGCCACGTTTCGCGCGATGCACGTAGCCCGCGTACGGTTCCGGATCCGTTTTAATTTCTCGTCTCCGTCTTCGTCTTCAATCAAGTTACAATTTATTTAACAAAATAAATAAATCTAAATCTAGACTAGTCTATTACATTGAACAAATCAAATAGTCTAATCTACTCGTGGATTTTCTCACGAGAAAAATAAATTTAAACGAGTCGAATTAAAACCAATCATACGCATGAAATAAATAAACACATTAAATACCATGACAATTGGATACCTGCAAAACAGATCTAACAATTCTACTATCCAATTTTCAATAAAATTTAATGGCCAACAAATTTAAATACAGAGCTCGAAACCGAGGCTCTGATACCAGTTGTTGGGAAATACGGGGTGCCCGGATCTATTCGAGGTGTATTTAAATACATATTTAAATTATTCAATTAATTATTAACGTGAATCAATCCTAAATTAATTCAACATAATAATTAAATAAGCAACAACAACATGCATACACGTAATTCATGTAAATCCTAAGCATGCAGAATCGAGGAGTCATGAGATTACATACCTCTTGTAGAGACAACCGTTGAGACGATGGATCTGTTGGGAAATATCAACCCAAATTGCCTCAACAAATATGTCCCAAGTCCACGAACGTAATCCGGTGGGAGGATTCTCACGAACGATTTTAATAAAGGAGAAAACTAAAAATATTTGCCACCACCTTTGTGGATTTCTATTTTTTCCAACACATGGAATTACATTGGGAATGAAAAATTCATCCCCTATTTATAGGACAAGGGTGGATGAAAATTTAGGTCAAGTTGGGGCATTGAGAAATTTTCTTGCTTCTTCCTCAAGATACAATCTAGAATATATCCAATATATTCTATTTCCCAAAATATCTCCCAACAAAATCTTCTCCTCCTTCTTGTCACACAATTTTCGAAAATATCAAATAAAATAGGGAAGAAATAATATCTTTTACTTTTCTTGAATTTATGGGATAAACTTGTATCTCAAGAATACTTATTCCATAAAATCTTTCCAAGAAAATCAAGAAAATATTTTCTCTCTCCTACTCATAATTTTCGAAAATATTAAGGAAAAATAGGCAATAATATTTTCTTCTCCTTTTCATTAACTGGACTTTAATTGGGCCTTTAGGAGAATTAAGATTGGACCTCCAATGGGCTATGAAACTTTAATATTAAGCCAAAATATTATTCAAGCCCATTAATATTAATTTACTTCACTATAAAATTAATATTGAACTATCCATCTTAATCCATATTACGACGCTTCAATAATATGGCTCCCGGTTATTATTTCCCGTGTTTAAGATTATTTAGTCCACTAATTAATTAAGCCACTAAAAAAGCTTTTTATTAATTAATATATTTATCCTTGTAGTAAAGACAGCTCAACATTATTATCCATACCGGAAATAAATTTCCACTTGCAATATTTGGTATGATAAAGCTTTTGAGCCCACCAAGGGGACAAATCAAGCAAGACGTGCTTGGACACAATTCTCCGTATTAAATCTTAACAATCGTCGTGTAACTAATAATATTGCCCAAGATATAAGGTATCGAATCACGTTGATTCTCTTCCCATCATAAGTCAAAGCAATAGTTATTAATTTCACACGATCCTATTTAAGGAATGGAGATTAAGAAATAACGAACCACTGAGGTCTAATTCTTCTATATTCAGTGCTGAAGAATTTGTCCTCCTGTAGGTCCTATTTAGTGCATCATAATGCACTAGTGTAATCCCTTGGTCAAGACAAGCCAATCTGAGCTTTACACTTCAACCTTTCATGATGGATTGTTCATTTCCATCTAGGTTGTGAATTTGTACTTAGTTTCGAGGAACTGTTAATTTGATCTTCCGTGATCTGGTATCACCAAATTAACTACAATGTAACACATACTATTTGTTGAACATATATGCAGTAAATATATATAACATTCAATCATATTTAATGCAACAGTGATAAATAATTTATTTCAGTAAATAAATAAGAAATTCAGTTTGGTTATACAAAGTAAAAAGCATACTTTCCAGTATAACCCCATCACTTTGGCGTCTGGTACGCTCACCATGGTTAAGTTCCAAAAATCCGCCTTGTTGGGAAAATTTATTGTTTTGATGGAAGTTCCAAAACAGTTGTAATAGGACTAGTCGAACATGTTAGTCGACTGATGATGAGTTAGGAAACCAGCTGAACATGTTAGACAACTGACGAAATAGATTAGGTCACATATTGAGGGGAAACTCATCAAGAGAAGACAAGACTGATCAGATCAGGCGAGCATAAATCTGCATATCAGAAATCAGCAGATGCCGAAGATTAGAAGACAAGATCAGAAGATGTCATCAGAAGTCTAGATCAGTAGATGTCAAAATATCAGAATATCTAAAGATCAGAAGACTTCGGAACTATAAAGCAAGGAGACCTTTTCTATCAAGGATATCAAAAGAGTCGATAAAGTTGAAGTTAAGACAACTATATCAGAAAACTCAAAATAGCCTGATCAGTAAGATACTGATCAGTATATCAAGATAAGTCAGAAACGTGAATAGCTTGCCCACGTATCCAAAACATACGAAGGGAATCAGACCAGAAGAATGTCAACTTAGCTGGTTTTTGCAAAGCGCCGAATCAGTGTACTTGCTAGCCACTAAGAACTCGACACGTATGTACGGAAACTGTCGATGCAGGATATGGCGTATCATGACAAACAACTAGAAAGGACAAATATACATGAAGACAGCATGGGCTGCCTGAGCACATCAAATCACGCCTACAAGCTACCAAAAATAGTCTGAAATTCAAATTGCTCTCCAATGGCTCTTTGATTTCAAGGTCTATAAATATGGGATCAAATCTTCAGTGTAAGGTTACGAAAATTATCATCAAGCTCAAGCTACAAGCAAATTTCCACAAGAACACCAAGAACTCAAGCATATTTTCTAAGTGTTCATCCCATAGTTTCTTAGCAAGAAATCTCATCCTTTAGCTTTAGGCTAATCAAATACTAGAATAGATTTCCAGTTGGAAACCATACAAATCTTACCCCAAACCGAGAGTTAGGATAAGTTTGTTTTGCAAGATTTCAAGCTAGGGTTTCTAGTCTTGATTTTTGGGATTGTTGAGTGAGAACTCTATAAACATCTGTATGCACTGTGTTGGACTAACACATTAAACTAAGTCTAGTTGGTTAAGTAAGTGCCCCTGCTGATAGGGAAGAATGGACGTAGGACAAGTTGGTCCGAACCACTATAAATCTTGTGTTGTCTATCTGCTTTACACTATTGCACACAACTGATTTGGTAAAACTGACATGCATATTCCAAGAGGAGATCAGATTAGCATCAAGCTACCGATCCGTCCGGCCAAACGGCCAGGTTACGATCGACCGTAAAACCTTGAATCGATTTATTCAAACCGGTTTTTCTACGGGTTAAAACTAGCTTACGACATCATTGACACGATAGACACCGAATCGACCGCTTTTATAAAGAATCGAAGTTGGATATCGATCGTCATCGATCATCACTCGCACTCTATATCAGTTAACCTGCCCTCACAACTGATCACGTGAAAAAGTTTTGGAAGTCTATTTACCCATCCCCTCTAGACTTCCACCTCACGAAACCCGTTCGGGACCTACAAGTGGTATCAAAGCAGTGGTTCTACGGACCACTGGCTTTGAGTATAATCAGTTCTTGAGGAAGAACCATTGTGGTCACTTGAACAGATCGTTGAAAAACCTGTTTTAAAACTCATTTGTTTTTAAACTCACATTGTCAGCATGGATAACACATCTGGGATGTATCATGATCTGCCTAAGTTCTCTATTGATGAGTATGCCGACTGGACCATTCTCATGAGCAACCATCTAGGTGCGATAAGCAACAGAATGATGGAAGGTCTTTAAACATTGGGGTACAAAGTCCACCCCAAAAAAATATTTTAGTACAAATGATTTTTCCAATTACACTCCACTACACACTTGCACTATTAAAGACTGAAATGCCCCTCTTTCCCCTTTATTTCACTGCAGACTTTCTGTAGGCGTGTCCCATCGATGAATAGTGTTTTCTGAAAGTGCAGAAATTTTGGCTAAAGTGTAGACAATTTTTTTTAATTTATCTTTTTTTCTATATAATTTTTCCTTCTTCATTTTTATATATTCTTTTACATTTTTAAAAATTTGTTCTTTTTATATATTTTTTTAAATTACAGAATTATATACTTTTTTAAATAAAAAAATATTTATAATAAAAATATTTCACTTTTTTTAATAAAAAAATTCAAATTTATTTTTCTTAAACAAAATATTTTATTTTTTATAAAAAAAAAGTACAGAATTATGTTCCGATTTACCAACGGTGCAACATTTTTAACTAAAGTGCACATTTTTTCTGAAAAGTGAATTTTTTTAGGTAAAGTGAATTTTTTCTGTATATAGTGATATTTTTATATATAAAGTGAAAAAAAATTATAAATAAAGAAATAAATTTGAAAAAATTACAGAAATCCCAAAGAGTCTGAAAAAGAACACAGAAATCCAAAAAGAAGAGAAGCAAAGAGTCTGAATTCATAAAGTTCACTAATCTCTATAACAAATTTCTATAAAAATGCTTTACAAATAAAAAATTATAAGCATCTGCAAATTAACTAACTCATCTGCAAATTACAAAAAATCAAGGCAATTACATGAGATAAAACAATCTAAGCATATGCAGATTAACTAACTCATCAACGATCATTAAAATTAAGGAAATCCCAAAAATTACATAATCAGATCCCAAAAATAAAGAAAATCCCAAAAATTACATAAGCAGATCCCAAAAATAAAGAAAATCCCAAAAATTAAGGAAATCCCAACCAAATTCCAGAAATCTGTCGCCCCACCAAATCCCAGAAATCTGCCGCCCACCAAAACACAGAGATCTGCCTCCCCACCAAATTAAGAAAATCCCAAAAAAATTACATAAGACCGTCTTCTTCGTGATGAAGAAATTTGCAGAAATTTGCCGCCCACCAAATCAGATCCACCCAATCAGAAATCTGCCTCCCACCAAATCTGTTGAACCTTTAGAAAATTAAAACTCATCTTCTTCGTGTTGTAGATCCAAAAAACTTGACAAATAAATTAAACCTTCACTCATACAATAGTCCCAAAATAATGAAAATAGATTTGAACCAAGAACATACCTTCACAACCAAAACACCAAAAATAGATCTGAATGGCAACTCCGACGCCGACCTCCAAGCTTTTTGACGTTGCCGCCTCAGTCTCGTTGTTTCATTATGTCTCGAAATAGATCGCCATCCATGGGGACAGAGGCAGCACAGATCGATGGTGGCAGATCAGAGGGCGACACTAGAGCTGGCTCCGCCTCCACGTCCAAACGAGCCTCCGCCTCGATCTCACCCCACAACCACTCCTCGTCCACGGATGCGGTAGGGGAAACAGGGGCGGTGATGCGGTGATGATGGAGGAATAACACCACATCGCCGGTGACAATGGAGGAAGAAGCACTATTTTTTTTAGAGAGAGACTGAAGACAATTTAGAGAGAGTGAGAAAGAAACTGTGTTTTGATTTGAAATGATTTGCCAGAGAAGGGGTGGGTGGGTATTAAAGTGAGACCGGTTAATATTTTTCTTAGGAGAGGGTAATTGGGTCATTTGGTGGTCCTTCTTGTAGTTAAATGTAATAGAAAAAAGAAATTGTATTAAATTGTAAGAGGACTCAAAATCTTGTAGTGGGGTGTAATTTTCTCTATTTATTTATATCACAAAATTTCAATCTTGAAAAATACTCTAGGAAACATGTCTATGAGAGACACACCTTCTTTATATTTTCAAAAATAAGATTAGTCTTTAGTGAATGAGGAAGAACCTACATACAACCGAGAGGTTTTATCTCGTTATGCAAGAGAATAATGAAAAAAAGCAATGTAAGATAATATAGAGTCAATTAGGTCGAATCAAGTTTTTTGAAACTTGTAGATCTTTTATCGGACACATCTTAAAATTTAAAGAAAGACTAATGGGTCTCTTGTGGCGTAAAAATATTCACTTAGTAGAGAAATATTATACTCAAAAAGCGGTTTATAAACTTTCTTCACCTGTTGTTGTTGGGGTTATACTGTAAAATGTGATTTTACTTTATATATAACCAAACTGATTTTCTCATTTATTTATTTAAATAAATTATTTATCACTGTTGCATTAAATATGATTGAATGTTATATATATTTACTGCATATCTGTTCATTAAATAGTACGTGTTACATTGCAGTTAATGTGGTGATACCAGATCACAGAAGATCACATTAATAAATCCTTGTAACTAAGTACAAAACTCACAACCTAGATGGAAATGAACAATCCATCATGAAAGGTTGAAGTGTAAGGCTCAGATTGACTTGTCTTGACCAAGAGATTACACTAGTGCATTATGATGCGCTGAATAGGACCTACAACGAGGACAAATTCTTCAGTACTGAACATGGAAGAATTAGACCTCAGTGGTTCGTTACTTCTAAATCTCCGTTCCTTAAATAGGATCGCGTGAAATTAATAACTATTGCTTTGATTTATGTTGGGTAGAAAGTCATTGTGACTCGATACTTTATATCTTGGGCAATATTATTAATTATACGACGATTGCTAAGATTTAATACGGTGAATCGTGTGCAAGTACGTCTTGCATGATTTGTCCCCTTGGGAGGCTCAGAATATTTATCATACCAAATCTTGCAAGTGGAACTAGTTTTCGGTATGGATAATAATGTTGAGCCATTCTTAAACCAAGGATAAAAGATATTAATTAATATAAAGCTTTTCAGTGGCTTGAATTAATTAATGGACTAAGATAATCTTAAACACGGGAAATAATAAACAGGAGCCATATTACAATAATATGGGTTAAGATGGATAGTGCAATATTAATTATGTAGTGGGATTAATTAATATTTATGGGCTTGAATAATATTGTGGCTCAATATTGAAAGTTCAAGTCCATTAGAAGGTCCAATCTTAATTCTCCTAAAGGCCCAAATATAAAGTCCAATTGTTGGGATATTTTAGTTTTGATGAATTATGCCAAAACATTATCAACTTGTGTCATTTAAGTTAATCTACAGATAACAAGTTGAGGGGGGAACGAGAGAACAAGTTAAGTGGGAACTCATGAAATCAGACGAAGATGATCGAGATCAGATGAGGCTGCAGACGAGGCTGATCGAGATCAGATGAGTAGGATGAGTTCCGAAGTTAATCGATGAAATTTCAAACAAAAGAAGAAGCATCTTGATGTAACAACCGATGCAATTGACTGATGCTGGTGATTCGATGCAAAGCCTAACCTGATGTAGTTGACCTGATGCATCGAGATCAAATGAGGCTGCAGACGAGGCTGTTCGAGATCAGATGGGTAGGATGAGATCCGAAGTTAATCGATGAAATTTGAACAAGAAGAAAGCATCTTGATTGATTGACTGATATGCTGATTTGATGTTGTGTTGATCTCGATCGAGAGAGTCATTAAACATCTATCATCGATCGGTAGAAGAAATCGTAAGACCGAAATCGTAAAAAACGGATAAAAAAAGACATGGGACAAAAGTTAAAATCAAGATACTAAATCAAGGGGAAAAGCAAACCGTAAATCGGTGACCGTAATCGGAAGAAATGAACAATAATTAGGCGAGCTGAAATCAGATCCGTTAGACACACAAAAAGTTGTCCAATGAGAAGATAACAACACATATATGGATGTGACATAAAGCCGCAAAAACAAAGGCAAAAAAAGGACAAAGAAAAGCTGGAAGACTATTAGTATGGATTTGAATTTACTCTCCAACGGTAATATTCAAATCCACACTATAAATTCATTGCACTATCTTCAAAAGAAGATAATGAAGGTTGCTGCAAAGTGAAGATCAAAGCCAAATATTCAAGCATCTCCATTCAAGAACACAGAGCATTAAATATCCAAATTTACCCAAGAGTGTTCTTCATTATATCTAAGCATAAATGTCATATCCTAAGCTTAGAGAGATTTTCCCAACCTCAGCTTAAAGGCTAAAACAATGTAAGGGAAAATCTCACCTAATTGGAAATAACACCAAACCCAAACCCTATCTTGAGAGAGAATTAGTGGTTATGTAAGGTAGTTAATAGGCAATCCCATGAGGGAGATAAGTTCCGAGAGAGTGAGAACTCATTAAACATCTATAGGCAATCCCGCGAGAGAGATAAGTCCCGAGAGAGTGAAACTCATTAAACATCTGTTGTATTGTGTTGGACTAACACATTAATCTAATTCCAGTTGGTTTAGTTTGTGCCCCTGCTGACAGGAAAGAGTGGATGTAGGAGTTGGACTCCGAACCACTATAAAATCGTTTGTTCTTTACTGCTTTATGTGCTTACTTGCAATATGCATTTGGTTATAAGCAAAACACATCGTTTCAAAAAAATAATAATCTTGGATTCACTATTCCTTCACCCCTGTTTTATATGCATTACATGGTTTTTCATGGGACCAACAATTGGTATCAGAGCGGGAATTCAAAAGTTCACTGTTTTCAAATGTGACCATCTGAACTGATCTTTTTGAAAAACCCATTTTCTGTAAAAGTTCATATATTTTAATGTTTTGCCGTCATTATCAAAAAGGGGAAAATTGTTGGGATATTTTAGTTTCGATGAATTATGCTAAAACATTATCAAGTTGTGTCATTTAAGTTAATCTACAGATAATAAGTTGAGGGGGAACGAGAGAACAAGTTAAGGGGGAACTCATGAAATCAGACGAAGATGATCGAGATCAAATGAGGCTGCAGACGAGGCTGATCGAGATCAGATGAGTAGGATGAGTTCTAAGTTAATTAATGAACTGAACAAGAAGAAGCATACTGATGCAGTTGATCTGGTGTAGCTGACCTCATGCAGCTGACCTGATGCTGCTGACCTGATGCAGCTGACTTGATACTGTGTTGATCTGATCAGGCGAGCTAATCAGATCAGCCGAGAAGAAATCAGAAGACAGATATCAGAAGACCAGAAAACTGCATACTAGAAATCTGCATACCAAATCAGGCAACTAGAAATCAGGTGACCAAAATCAGAAGAGATGAACAGTAATCAGGCGAGCTAAAATCAGATCCGTTAGACACACAAAAAGCTGTCCAATGAGAAGATAACAACACATATATGGATGTGACATAAAGCTGAAAATAACAGTGCAAAAGGACAAAGAAAAGCTGGAAGACTATTAGTATGGATTTGAATTTACTCTCCAACGGTATTATTCAAATCCACACTATAAATACATTGCACTATCTTCAAAAGAAGATAAAGGAGGATGCTGCAAAGTGAAGATCAAAGCCAAATATTCAAGCATCTCCATTCAAGAACACAGATCATTAAATATCCAAATTTACCCAAGAGTGTTCTTCATTATATCTAAGCATAAATGTCATATCCTAAGCTTAGAGAGATTTTCCCAACCTCAGCTTAAAGACTAAAACAATGTAAGGGAAAATCTCACCTAGTTGGAAATAACACCAAACTCAAACCCTATCTTGAGAGAGAATTAGTGGTTATGTAAGGTAGTTAATAGGCAATCACATGAGGGAGATAAGTCCCGAGAGAGTGAGAACTCATTAAACATCTATAGGCAATCCCGTGAGGGAGATAAGTCCCGAGAGAGTGAGAACTCATTAAACATCTATAGGCAATCCCGTGAGGGAGATAAGTCTCAAGAGAGTGAGAACTCATTAAACATCTGTTGTATTGTGTTGGACTAACACATTAATCTAAGTCCAGTTGGTTTAGTTGGTGCCCCTGCTGATAGGGAAGAGTGGATGTAGGAGTTGGACTCCGAACCATTATAAAATCATGTGTTCTTTACTGCTTTATGTTCTTACTTGCCATATACATTTGGTTATAAGCAAAACACACCGTTTTCAAAAAAAAATAATCTTGGATTCACTATTCCTTCACCCCTGTTTTATATGCATTACATGGTTTTTCACGGGACCAACAATTGATTCCAATAACTGAAAAAGGTGCTTAAAATAAAAGAAATATTGTTGCCTTATTTTTCCTTGATTTTCGAGAATTATGGGTAGGAGAGAGAAAAGATTTTCTTGGAAATATTTTATGGAATAAGTATTCTTGAGATACAAGTTTACCCCATAAATTCAAGGTAAGTTAAAGATTCTTTTTCTTCCTTTATTTACCAAGATTTTCAAAATTTATAGAGTATAGGGAAGAAAATATATTTTGTGATTATTATGGAAATAGAATATATTGAGATATGTTCAAGATTGTATCTTGGAAAGATACAAAGAAATTTCCTAACCCTAATATGTCACAAAATTTTCGCCCCCCTCATCTCTATTTATAGGGGATGCATTTTTCATCCCCAAGACAATTCCATGTGTTGGAAAAATTAGAAATCCACAAAGGTGGTGTCATATATTTTTCTTTTTTCCCTTTTGTTAATTGTTCGCGAGTTTTCTACCACCGGATTGTTGAACAAGGACATGGGAATACTAAAGAAGGACTTTGGGTGTGTTCATTGAACTGTTGCTCATCTGTCTCCGTTTAATTCGCCAAAAAGGTATGCCTTACGTAACTCCTAGAAATCTGCGTGTGGCTTTATTATATGCATGATGTGTTGTTGCTATTTGATTATTATTTGAATTAATATAGGATTAATTCATGTTAGTAATAATTAAATAATTTAAATTTGTATTTAAATTGCACCTCGAATAGATTCAGGCACAATATTTCCCAACAGTTGTGAGATTTACCTCGTTTCGTTCAATTTTTGGCTATAGTATCAAGTATAGATTTGGAATTAAAACAAAAAAATGGACCTTACTGTTTTTCTCAATGGAGAATTCAAAGAAAAGGATAATGTTTATAATTGAATAAGTCGATTTACAAAATTAAACAAATCCTCAAGACATTGGTACTTGAGACTTCATATGTGATTGTCTCATATTGACTTTGTTAGACAAAAACCAATGTGTTTATGTTTAACAATCCAAAGATAGTTATGTAATTCTATGATCATATGTTGATACATTATTAGCTGAAAAATCAACAATTGGAGTTTTTTGGTGAAGAAGTTTCACAAAGATCGTTCAAAGAAGTTACTTGAATAGTCTTAAAAGACTTACGTAGAGAGACTTCTAAAACGATTAATATGAAAGTTAAAAAGCATATTGATTCTCATGTTGGAAAAAGACGAGTCACTGAACTATGATGAATGTCCAAAAGGACTCAAAGATGAAATGTCAATTGTACCATAAGGAAATTCAATTGAAAGTCGGATGTGTATGAAGTCGTGCGCACATCTAGAGATTTGTTAAGTTGTTGATTTGGTTAGCAGATACTCCCTCCGTCCTATTTTAGATTGCCCATTCATTGTTTGGCTCATTTTTAGGGAGCGAGTTGGTTATTAGTATTTAAAATGATAAAGAGATTTTTAAGGTGGAATATGATAGTCCTACCCTTCATCTATCCTACACCTCCTTAAAAGTCACTTTATCATTTCATATACTAATAAATAACTCGCTCGCTAAAACAAGAGTCAAGCAGTGAATGGGCAATCTAAAACAGGACGGATGGAGTATCATTTAATTTAGAAAAGACACTAAAAGATAGTGTATGAGATTTTGTGATATTTGAAGAGCACTTAAGATTATTATCTGAATGAGATAATCTAAACTTAGAGAATATACAGACACTAAGTGAAATTGTGATTTCGATGAAAGTAAATCAAATTCAAGTTATGCATTCTTGTTTAATAATGAAGCAGTCTCGTAGTGTAAAAATAAGTTTGTATAGCACTGATCACTATTAAAACTAAACTTGTGGCATGTGCATCTGTAGTCAAATGAATATTTTGGTTAAGGGATTCATGAAATATTTAGAATTAGTAAGCACTCAATTGAGATATGTAATGATTCATTGAGAATTAGACAGTCTAGTGGGAGTTGTAACCATTCATTGACGTAAGTGGCATTCCAGTGGGAGTTATATCGATTCTCTATAGAATCAAAGACTTCAATGGGAGTTATAGTGATTCATTGTGGAATGAAATGCTCTAGTAGGGATATATCGATTCACTTTGAAGTCAAACACTTTAGTGGGAGTTGTAGTGATTCATCGTGGAATGAAATGCTCCAGTAATGGTATATCGATTCACTTTGGAATCAAACACTTCAGTGGGAGTTGTAGCCATTAACTATGAATATTTATACTTCATTGGGAGTTATAATGATTGATTATGAAATCAAACACTCCAGTGGAAGCTGCTATGATTCATCGTAATAATAAAAGCAGCTAACGCTTACATAAAAGATTCCAAGTATCATTAAAAGTTTCACATTGTAAAGACATTACAAAGAAGAAAGGGTGATTCTAGAATAAATTTATATTAATTTGATGTTAGCATATTTGTTGTCAAACCTAATTAGAGAGATGTGTAAGACATCTTAAGATCTTGGGTTTGTATGAATTTAAATGGACTATGAAGTTGTTGTTAGGGCCCGCTTGGTATGACTTGGGAATGGTAATGGTAATGGGTATCATTGAGGACTCAATCACTAAGGGTTATTGAATGTATTGTTATTGCTTGGTTAGAACATCAACAATGGGTATTATGTGAGGTGGGTTGAGTGAGTGAGGTAATCAACTGCTTCTATTCTCATTACTTGTGTACCAAAACTATCATGCAACATCAATAGAAGTGATTTCCATTACCCACTTCCATTACGCCAACCAAGCGGACCCTTGATGTTACTAGACATTTATGTATTGTGAATTATATGAAAGATTCATATACTAGTATGTCGACAATTGGATTAACTCTCTCATACGAGCAATCGCCTCTGACATAGAGGTATGTGAGGAGATGAGATTATAATATTCAAAGATAATCGCAATAGATTTTACCACGAATCTATTTGAGGTCTAAATAAGCCTCTTAATAGTACCCTTAGGACTTTCTGCTAGATTTCTAGTCTTCACTTTAATATCTCTACTTTAGCATGTTACCAATAGCTATGATTAATGCAACATTGTGGTACATGTCTAGGAAAGCAACTATAGTGGGAGTCTATAGATATTTTGTGTTAAAAGGAAGGACATTTTTATTAACACGTTTTACTTTGTTCATTGACCTGTCAATCAAGTTGAGAACTTGATTAAGAATACATAGACTTGATAAAATGTTAAACTAAAATAGTTCTGGGGTATAACGAGTTTTGAATTCTACATATAAAACTAATTGAATTGTTATATATCCTTAACAACTGTATAGCGTGAAAAACTCATATTCTCGAGGGTCGCACGATTTATTTGCCTGTATATAAAAATGTATTATGTGATGGTTTAAAGATGTGAAATAAATCAGTGTAAGGCTCAAACTTCATGTGTGAGTGGGAGATGAAAGTAATTATTATAACAATAATCAATTTAATATTAATTATTATTTAATAATAATAATAATCCACACATGAAAGGATAATATTGATTTGAAGTTATGGATAAATTTAAAGATTTGAATTCATCTTACGAGCGAATAAGATAGAGAACAAAAGTGTCACGCCCCAATTTTCATAAAACGGACTTTTCATAAAGTAGTTAAAGTAACTAACTTGGGCGCGACTAAACTTAAATTTCAAATGCATAACGATAAGAAATAATGGTTAGTAATTTGAAAATACTCTAACGGTAAAGAACATTGACTATTAATTTTGAAAATACCTTAACTAACAATTGAAAATATCATTAATATAGAAATCTGAAAAGAAATTCACAAATAGATAACATTAGAAATACTAGAAATTCAGTCAAGCATAAACTTGATCATTTATTTAGGTATAGTTAACAACTAGAATTCGTCTCCCATCACCACTCCTCGCCCTCCAACTCCTCAACCTGAAAGGGGGAAATTATTGGGGTGAGCATGCAAGCACACTCAGTGGAGCCACGTTATTCAGAATTAATGCTAAAAATAAATAACTAAGTAATCAACTTGTAAATCACATTCGCTTAAACTTTGCCAACATTGCCATTGATACTTTGCCATAGAACTTTGCCATAGAACTTTGACATAGAACTTTGCCATAGAAACTTTGCCATAGAACTTTGCCATAGTAACTTGTGAGTACGGCGGGTTAAACCCGAAGACCCGTCGGTCCTAGACCTCAATAAGGGCCCCTGGCTATTAGACTTTGCCGAGCACAGCGGGATACACCCGAAGACCCGTCGGTTCCGGACCACGTCAAGGGGCCCTGACTATTAGTAACTTTGCCAACATAAACACTTGCATAACCTTGAAAAATAATTCACATAGTAGATAACTCAACAATTTATTTAAAACATATAATACCGAATAACACATGCATTCTCTTGATCAACAGAGACCCAACAAAAAGAAAATAAGAATAACAAATTTAATGGAAGGTTAAACATCTTTCAAATCATAAATGAATCTGAATAAACCATGAGCACAAACTTGTAGTCCTTCATGAAACAAATAGCTAATCGGCAGAATAGATATGCCAATTAAAACAATAATTAGCATTATAGGTAAAGCAGGGGAAAACTAGTGAAAAATGAGCAAACTTTCTGACCATTAGTTTTCTGTGCAACTTAATTTAGTAAATACTAGATAAAATTGATTATATGACCAATAGAAGCATGGTTCCTGGAAAAGGATCAAGTTGAAACCACTTACACATGTATATATATCAGAACAATAGAGTATCAAATTATAGTAAACCAACAATGGAAGATATAGAATGGATAGATTACCTTTCCAGCAGAAACATGAGAAATACACTACAGTCTGAAATCACATAATTTAGATTGCTTGAGAGAGGATGCTAGAAACTGATATATTCCTGAGTATTGAATAGATTAGGCTGGAATTTGTTGAAAGGAGGGGATAAACTGGAATTTGCTAAGGGAAGAGGGAGAGAAAAGGTTGCATTGGCCATGTGAGGGAGAGAAAGAGAGAAAATAAAAAAAACTCTTTAATTCAACTTGTAACTGCCATCTCTTGTCAATTATTAGAAAAGTAACTGAAAAAATCATGAAGGAAAAGAAAATAAAATGGATGTTAGAAGTTATAAAATTGATTAGGCTGATTTAATTTTAAAAAATAAAAAAATAAATTATGGCATCTTTATTTGATTTTCTATAACGGGTGTTTACAAAAAGTCTTATTAAGTACTCCCGAATTCCTATGCACCAGAAAAGAATGCAACAAAAAGAGAAACATAATTTTTTTCTCACATATACATCAAGTATATACTAAACCAAAGGGCATTTAATATTGTGGAAAATAGAAGCTATTCGTGGAGCAATTCTTGTGACCGTATTCTGATTAAGAGAATCCAGTCATACTTAGAATTCACTCAGGTTCGATGTTTCTTCTGCTTCATTTTTTGGATATAGAGGTTAGTGATTTTTCCAACCCTCTTGTTCTAACCATACCCTTAATAAAAAAATTACTTTTTACCCTCTTATAATATTTTTATCTTTCCTAAAAAGAATCGTGCATGTGTCGCATATGAGGATCGCGCTAAGGTAACATGAATGTTCGACCTATGCCCGACCTAGTGAAAGGGATAAACATTAATGTAGTAATGATAAATATATCAATAAATGGACAAAATTTTTTTTTTATCAAAGATTGAGCAAAAAAGAATTTGAACTATCAATACAAAACATTTTTGTCAATTGACTGAAAAAATAAATGAAAGACTCGCTTAAAACTTGGCTAATCTTGATATATAAGTTAGGAATATGAGTTTAGAAGGGAAATGAAAAAGGTTAGGTTGTGATTAATGATTACAAGTACCGACAACGTAGCCCAATGAAGGATATCTGTATTTGGGGATGATTCCATGAAGGGTCCATAGTCACATTATAAGGGCATGGGCTTTTTTATGGACCTGGGCCTTATATTATGTAGGTTGTGCTTCATTTTAATACAATTGTTAGCTTGTTACATTACTGAATATAGAATTTATAATCTACGCTCAATTATAATTTGCAACAATATTTTCCAACTGTTAAATATTTAAATTTTCCTCATAATCAAATTATAAAAAGATAATTACAGAGAGACACCAAATGAGATCAAATGTTGAGCAAGCTAGTGTTAAGTTACACGTCTCTTATTTCCTGGAAAAAAAAATCCCGCCTCTTATTCCATTCAGTATAATATTATATCATGTAATTGATACCTAAAAAATTTCAATCTCATCTGAAAGTCCGAACTTGTAGAGAGGTGTGAAATTAATTCATTTATTTTATGTCCCTAACATCTCCACTCATCCGTGGACTGAATTTCATTACTTCATTATTGGGATGAGGTCTATCGAGTGGACAATTTAATATGGATGTAATTGCCTTCAGCAAGAATCGAACCCATAACGTGGGCATGAGCCTGAAGACTCTGATACTATGAAAGAACTCTGTCTCTTCTAATAGTCCGAACTTGTAAAAAGTTGTGGAATTAATTCGTTTATTTAAAGTCCCTAACAATACGGAGTTCAACTTATTATTGTCAATAAAGAAAGTTATTTGTTACGAAATGTCATCGGAAAATAATAATAAAATATTTTTTTTAATGAGTAACACTCATGTGAATTAAGTCTATATATGATTTTATCACTATTATGCATAAAATTATCATTGTTTAAAAAATACTTTATTTTTCAAACAATAATAGTTTTTGTTCATAACAATGATGAATTTTTTGCGTAACAGTGATAATTTTTTAAGTAATAGTGATATTAAAAAAATTGATAAGTCTTGTTTGCACCAAGTTCACCATGCACTCCATATATTTTAGAATCATGCAACTTGTTGCACTGAAATATGCAACTTGTTTACACTGAACCGTGCAACTACTAATATGAAAAATAAGTTGCACGGTTCAGTGTAAAAAAGTTGCATATTTAAATATAATAAATTGTATGATTTTAAAATACACTATAGAATGCACAGTACACTTGATGCATATGAGAGTATTTTAAAAGAATAGAGTTCACCGTGAACTCGGGCTCACAAAATCTCTTAGTCTTCTTTTATTAGAATTCAACAATGTGTATTAATGGATGTGCTCATTCTCAAAAAGACCTACTTCAAAGGAGAAGGTATTCGAATATACTTCTTTTATAAAGGTAGAAGGTATTTGAATTTGAGTTATATATGTTCTCAATTATTTTACCTATCTGCGAACATTATCTATCTTTAATTACCACTATTTAATAATCTCATAGTTTTTGTACTGAATGTTGCTAGAGTGTTGGTGAGATTTAAAAATAGAAAAGCTCAACTTACTAAAATAATTAAAGAAAAAAACAATTTTGATATAAAGCATTCATTTGGCTCAAACTCGTAGCAGATCAACGTCCACCCAATTATAATATCATTTTGTCCATCTGTACGATTTGACTTAACTGAACTAAAACAGCAAGAAGCATTAATCATTTTAAGTATAAAGTACAAGCCTGGTGAAAGTTGATATACTTACAAAACAAATATGTACAAGAGAAACGACAGTGTGTTTAATTGGGCATATGGTTAGGCTAATACTACTAAGAAAAGTAGTTAATTTATTCTACGAAATTAAAATTGAAGATGTAATAATCAATTTGGAATCGTGCAAAAAAGATGCCTCACAACGTCGTTTGCATCGGCCAATATTGCAAAGTTTTAAGATTCTCTTTTTTTTTTTTAACGAGAAAAGACATTAAGCTAAATTCCAAGATTGACACAAGTACAGTTTTTGTCTCATTTCCTAGTCAAACTCTTGCAGCTTAGAATTAAACAAATGAAATAAAATTAATAAAAATCGAGCAATTTGTTAAAAAGACAAAACAAAAAATACTTGTAAGTCATATTGAACCGCGCAGTATCTCCTAAGGTCCTGTTTAGTTCACATGATTGATCGGGATAGGATAGGATTATGATTTTAATCCTAACTAGTTTATCGTTTGGTTTGTAGAATGAGGTCCTATGATATACTTCAAGCCCGAATATAAAATATATTAAACTCCTACATGGAGGATATGTCAATCTCATGTGAAAGGTGAGATAAAACATATCTCAAATGCAATATTACAAATTATCCTTCTATTGTTTGAATATATTTATAAGAATGAAGTGTGGTTGTTTTAATTCAATTTAAGGGTATTTATGACATTTCAACAGGTATCTCATCTAATCCCCCAATCAAATCCTACAATACAAACGCATATCTTGATTTAAACAAATTCAGTCCAATCTTACTCAATCTCATTCAATCTTATCACACCTAATCAATCTAATCCCGTGAACCAAATACCCCCAAGTATAGACACAAAATTGATGTGGGTCAAAAAAAGTTATGGGTCAAAATTGGGTTAAACCAAATCACATACACAATTTAGGGCCCGCTTAATTGAAGATAATGGAAGGGGGCAATGAGAATCATCCTCATTAATACTTCTGCTTGCTAATTTTTATACACCCATAATGAAAATAAAAGCAAGTAATTAATTACCCTATTTACTCAACCCTCGTCAAATGATCATGCATATTATTGATATAAATCAAGCAATCAAAATGTAATCAATAACCCTATAGCGATTGATCACTCAATAATACTCATTACCATTATCATTCTCAAATCATACCAAATGGGTCCTTACTTGTTTGTTCATATAGTGTTATAGTAAATAGTTACACAATATAAGAGATATAATATTATGTTATTATTCATGTAGTATTGTTGTTCAACGTTATATTGCGATATTACATGACCAAATAGTCTAATACTTGTTACTATATGTAAACAAGAGTTTAGCTAAGCGTATATAATAAAAAAGAGTGAAACGGTCCACCCCGAAAGCAGGGGGATACTATAAAAGAAAGGATAAGATTAGACTAGGACCTTTCTATAGAACCAAGTTGGAACCAAGTGGTGGGAGAATTTTTATGAAAGTCTTTCATTTGCTGTAAACTCCCTCTATCCCAGTATAAGTCCCTCTTTTCTTTTGGGCTCTTTGATTAAGGAGTAAGAGTAAAATAATAAATTATGGGTACTTGATGGAGATATGATCGTGATTTATTAAAATATTATAGTTTTTCTAATTTATTATTTTTCTTTTTAATATTTTTTTCGAAAGCCAAAAGACTTAGTTTATTCCATTGCACAAACAATTATTTAACGGAAGTCCAACCACAAAATCTTGCGGGTCAGTCCAAACATGAGGGCTCTCAAACGAACGAAAGGCTCGAGCAAATGTGTGAGCCATTGCATTGGCATCACGATTAACAAAACCAACCCATAAATTTGGATTGAAAAGTTGAATCCATCGAGCAAGAGGAAGAAATGGCATCGACGGCCAATTTAGCATCTCCCTCAATCCTAACCGTGCCCAAATTGAGCTGAGCAGCCCAAGAAAGGGCCTCCACAATGGCTTCGCCCACCTCCATATCTACGCATCCAGAAAAATTAACAGTCCGTCTAGCAACAAATTCTTCCCTGATGTTCCTTAATACCATCTTGACTCCTGTCTGGAAAAGATTATTAAAAAATGCTACAATAACATTTACCTTAAATTCACCTTCCGTCGGCGGGTGCCATGCTCCACACGCCACCAGACATTGAGATTGAGGACGTTGAATATAAATGTTGGAATATAATACATGCGAAGCGGAATTAAACAGTTCACCAACAACGAACATATAATTGCATAAATGATTACAATAATCATAACAAGAAATCTTACAGTAACTCGAAAGCAGATTTCTCAACTACGGTATCCACGTAATCCCCAATCACGGACTTGCACGAACTTGTCAGCGTTGAATCCCGAGATGAATTTGCTAGGAAAATTCTAACTCTAAATCTTATGGAGAAAATATGAATTAACGTTTTTTGTGAATTCCCAAGAGCTCATATATATAGAGAAGTCCCAGCTTGATGAATCTTAAGCTAATCTGATTGAGAAATAAAATCCCTAATTTTTATTTAAATAAATTTCTTAGATTTATTTCCCACATATAAAATCTCTACGGATTTAATTCTCATATATGTCAAATCTCTACGATTTGATTCCACATATATTAAATCCTATAATAATATTCCATATATTATTATTGGGAATTTCTATTTAATTAAACACTAATAATAATTAATTCCAAATTAATCTATTATTAATTAAATTTCCATAAATTAAATATTAAATTCAATTTAACATTTAATCAACCAACTATAATCCGTAAAAGGGGACTACTTGTTGTGTGACCCATATGACCTCATATATCGAGCGATTAGTCAAACTAATGGTCTTAATTGAACCCTAGACAATAAATCAGACATTCTCAATATATGAGGTACGTTGCGAGAAACGTGCAACTACCTGTAACTGTAACATGGGCTATTACGATTTCCTCTCATTCACGAATACTCGATTAGTCTTGAACATGATGAAGTGTCTATTCAAATAACTTAATCATATTATCTCTAATCACTAATTGATCAATTATGTCACACTTGGCCACAAAGTCCAAGTTGACATGCATTGACCAATGACTTTGATCCAATTATGAGAGATGAGTATTATCTCTAAATCCACTTTGAGGAATGAATCATTTTCTTGGCTCAACTACCACGCATATGCACTTCGTGATGAACCCAATCCAAGCCATATCTACCCATGAAAGTGTGCAAGCGTCAGTCATGGTCAAAGTTCATCACTCCACACATGTCGTGCGTATTGACCTCAAGTCAAAGGAGTATCGCATCGCTCCCACTAACCGAGACACCCGTAGACACATATAGGGGAACTACATCAAACGGTTGTCTCGGATGGGTATACCAATACCCTCTAAGGTATCCATCATGAGATACCTAGTATTTCGTAGTAAGTGAGATCTTACTATACTCTCTAAGAGTATGATGCAGATCGCACACCAATCTCCATTGCATCATCAATATCTCATTCTTGATGATCCTCGATTGGGGCTATTTGAGAATCATGCTTAGGTCATCTGAGCTCTCACACACTCAAAGACAACAATGACTCAAGGGAACACAGATAAGAACAAATACAAACAATAAAACATAATATTCTAATAAGTGTAATGTCAAATATTTAATATTAAATAAAAAATAATATTAAACCAACACTGAATATTATCTTAACACTATGTCCTTACAATGGACTGTGTCTAGGACACTAACACTAACAATAAGCTCATCCCACTCACCCAGAAATGTCTTCGCCACTCTGACCGCCTCAATAGGAGTTTTACAGCGTCCTTCCCACAGCCTTTTATTCTTTCCTTCCATATCTGCCAAATAATAGAAGCAAAAATAGCCACATCTTTCCTTGTAAATAACCTCAAGATAAGCTCCTGAAGAGATTCAATGTTATAAATAGCTGAATCAATACCAGACCATAGCATTCCACATTCCAACATGCCACAACAAATTCGCATTTAGTAAATAGGTGCCAAGATGTTTCGGCACATTGCTCACAGAGGACGCAACTATTATCATTTATAATTTTCCTGGCCCCGAAGATTCGTCCTATGTGACAAAACAATATCAGCAAACATTCCAAAGGTAATCTTTCACCTTCGGCGGGACTTGCAACCTCCACAAATTATTCCAGTCCTCCTGCACTTCAAGATTCGGATTGAAAGCTAACGACGTAGCCAATCTATGACCCAACTTGATCGAGTATCGCCCATCTCGACTATAATGCCAGACTTGTTTGTCATTATAACTCATCGAGGCAATTGCAGTATTCAAAACTTTAACGATGTCGTCCACGTTGAATACCCTCCACAAGCTCCTTATTCCATAGCGATGTCCCAGGATTAAGGAGCTCCGTAAGCAACAACGTTTCCAGTTCAGCAAGATGTGGAGTTTGGATGAAGAAATTATTATCACAGTTCAACCATGCATCGTTCCACACCGAGATATTCTCACCATTCCGGATTTTCCAACATGTACTCCTCCTTACCAAATCCTGATCGGCCATGATGCTAGTCCATGTAAAACTCGGATTGTGACCAATTTTAGCAGACCAAAAAAATCGCCCCTTCTAAAATATCGTGCCTTTAGAATCCGGCAAACTAGTGCATTAGGATCCGAAATGAGCCTCCACCCAGTTTTTGCCAAAAGCGCAATGTTGAATAAATGGAGGTCTCTAAAACTCTTGCCTCCGACTTACTCACACATATCTTTTCCCACCTCATCCATTTAACTCCCTTTGACGCATCCCCGTCCGACCCCCACCAAAAGGCATTCATCATGCGATGCATCTAGTCCAATAAAGTTGAAGGAAGCAAGGATGTGTTCATACAGTAGGATGGTGTGGCTTGAGCAACCGACTTGATTAACACCTCTTTTCCTGCTTTTGACAATTTCTTGTCTTTCCAGCCCTGAAGCTTTTTCCACAGTCTTTCATTGATGTAGTTAAAAATGTTCCGTTTTTCTCTTCCCACCAAAAAAGAAAGACCCAAATACTTGTCCGTGTTCAGAGGATTGGTAACACCCAGAATATCATAAAGACCATCCCTTAAACCGTCATCTACATTTCGACTGAAAAATATCCTGGATTTCGTATAACTGATTGCTTATCCCGAAACCACCTCGTACTCATCCAAAATCTCCCGTAGCTTAAACCATTCAATGTTGGGAAATTTAGAGTTTTGATGAAAGTTCTAAAACACATGTAATAGGACCAGTCAGACCTGTTAGCTGACTGATGTTTATATTACCGTTTATAGAATACCAGTTGATAATTATTGTATAAAACAACTGATGTAATAGATAGGTCACATATTGAGGGGGAAGCTCAATATGTATAGGTCGATCCAAGATCCAAAGAATACCGATATCAAATGTGCCGGAATGCAAGAGAAGAAGAAGAAGATCGATCGATCCGATCAAGTCGATATCTCACCAAGTCATGAAGCTCAAACTCGTAATACTTGAAGATCGATGACTTCCGTAAGATCGGACGGTAAGACCTACATCACCGAAGTCCGCTAGTTGAAGCTAAGTCAACCCAAGCACCGGAAGACTCTATCAGTAGATCGATCGACTTTGATCGATCAAAGTCACCACCAGTGAAAATCGATGTTTCACCAAATCATACGTCGATGATCCGAACAAGAAGAATGTCAAACTTATTTGGAAGAACAACACCAAAAAGTGCGTCTCATAACCAATAAGAACAAGACACGATGATCGGGAGTTTAATTACGGATTTGGTGCCGCTTTCTCCAACGGCTATAAAAGACAATATTCACGCTTTTCGGCCATGCCGCTGAAAGACGTTACATCAATCCCAAGAAGCCTACCAAATATAGCCCGAATTCAAATTGCTCTCCCACGGCTCTTTGATTTCGAGGTCTATAAATATGGGATCACACTTGAGTGAAGACACGGAAACCCCGAAACGATCAAGAAGCTCAAGCTATAATCGATTTCGCACGAAGAACATGAACAAGAAGATTATTTTATTAAGTGTTCATCCCATAAGTTCTTAGCATAGAAATCTTTTCATCTAGCTAATAGGCTATCTTAAACACTAGAAAAGATTTCATAGTTGGAACCAAAACAATCTTATCCAAACCCAAAGTTAGGTTAAGTTGTTTAGCAAGATTTCGCATAGGGTTTCTAGTTCGATTTGCAGGATCGGTTGAGTGAGAACTTTTTAAATATCTCCGATTGTCTTGTGTTGGACTAACACAAAAATCTAAGTCCTAGTTGGTTTAGTTGGTGCCCCCTTGTGATAGGGAAGAGTGGACGTAGGACTGGTTTGTCCGAACCACTATAAATCTTGTGTGCCTTTACCGCTTTGATTAACTGTTTACACAATCGCACACAACTTTTAACGCAAACATACATATTCTAAGTTAAGATCGGCTAGCACCAAGCTTTCGACCGATCAAGTTTGACACTTTAGTCATTTGGTTAAAAGATCGACTTTGGAATCGATTTATCAAAACCGGTTTTTCACACGGGTAAAACTTAGCTTCCGCGACATCGTTAAACCGATAGTTACCGAATCGACCGCCTTTCAGCGATTAATAAGTTGGTTATCATCCAAACCGATTCACTCAAGACTCGATCAAAGCTAATCGCTTTCACACTTGATCTGCACAAAAAGTTTTTCAGAAGTCTATTCACCCCTCCCCTCTAGACTTCTGCCCTCACAAAACCCGTTCGGGACCTACAAGTGGTATCAGAGCAGTGGTTCTACAGACCGTTGGCTTTGTGTATCATTGATTCTTGAGGAAGAATCTTTGTGGTCAATTAAACATATCTTGAAAAACCGTTTTTAAAACTCATTCGTTTTTCCAAAAATCACTCAACATGGATAATACCTCTGGTATGTATCATGATCTGCCAAAGTTCTCAATTGATGAGTATGCAGATTGGGCCATTTATATGAACAACCATCTAGGTTCGATTAGTGGCAGAATGATGGAAGTCATCGAAAGAGGACCTATCATCATATATCACGACAACCCGCAGTTGGAGGAGATCCGATTTTGCCCCGGAAGTCTTATATTTAAAAAGTCCAGCCTTGATGGATGCAGAGGAAAGGAAACTGTATACTCTGGATATAATCGCCAGGCATATTATCATGAAAACGATGGACAAGGCCACCAAGGAAAAGATTAAATATCTCAAAATCGCGAAAAGCAATGTGGGATACTCTCTACCGAGATATGCGAAGGAAATGATCAGATCAAAAGATAGTCTACAAAGTTTAACCGGTGAAGTTCGAAAAACTAAAGATGCTGCCCAACGAGACCATCAACGAACTCGATGGAAGGATTACTATGTCAGTGAATAAGCTACGAGAACTTGGTAGAAAGATGTCAGACAAGGATATCAACTACAAGATCTTAAGATCTCTTAACAAGAAATGAGATATGAAAGTCACGGTAATCAAGGATTTCCAAGACATTTCAAAGATGAAGCCGAGTAGCTTGTTCTTAAGCCTTAAAGCTCACAAGTTTGATTTAATTGAAAGAGGACAAGCAGATGAAGATGAGGTGCCCGTTGAAGCCTCAACTTCCAAATCAGTTGCGTTTAAGGCAACCAGCAGCAGATCGAAGGCCAATGAACTTGTTGGAAACATCATAAGTCAGGCAGAACAGATCGCTCTGCTTACCAGGAAACTAGAAAAATCAAATATTCAACTTGGTAAGTATAGAAGATTCTATAAAGATTATCAACATAGCCGAGGAAGAGATAGAAGATCAGCCAACAGATCTCCAGAAAGAACTAGATCTGATGATCGAAGAGATCACAGAGAAGAAAAGAAAAGAGATAATCTAAATGATGAGAGAAGAGATAATCGATCTAAAAGAAGGAGCTCAGACTACTATCAGAAAGGGAAGTCACCTGATAGATCATACAGACGGAGTGATTCACCTGGAAGAAAAGGTTCCGTGGATCAAGGAGCGTGCTTCAACCGCGGGAGAAGTTGTGTCACTACAAATAAGCAGACCGCCTATACCGACGCCAAATGAAAGGGAAGAAAAGAGGAATGTAAGAGAGCAACGTTACAGGACGTAAAAGCCATGGTTGCCGACACATCCGGAATCGACGATTCTATCGCCCTCCTCGAGGATTCTCGGATACTCCTCTCTCAGAGAAGATTGGCCCGATAAGGCGGTCGCATTGACTTCTATGAGAATGAAGATCTGATATTCTCTTCAGATGATGATGAGATCTCGCACCGATGGCCAAGGAGGACCAATCGAGGTAACCTCCAAACCTTCGCTTTGTTCCGCTTACACCGCTATCATTAAGACACCCGGCCGGGAGATTGACCTGCAGCTCTACTCTGAGCAATTGCTTGATGATCTCTCCAATGCAGTAGACACTTATGCTATAGTGGAAGCTGAGAATGACAAGCTGAGGATCAGAAATAATCAGCTTGCTAAAGAGAACGATCTCAGTAAAGCTTCTGAACTTAAATCTGCTGAAACTGCTCAGAAGGCAACTGAGGAACTTAACATTCTGAAAGTTAAATCTTCTGATCAGGAGAAGCAGATCAAAGATCAGCTAGCAATTAACAAACAACAAGCTGATGACTTCAAAATCCTTCAAGCGAAATTTGATGAGCTATAGAATGCATAAGAGTAAAAAAATCGCCCTCGAGGATAGTTTTATGCAAGAAAATAGAAGTTTTTACAAAATCTTCTAAAACTGTTCAAGATATGAACGCCTATTTTCGAACAACGACTAACAAGAAGGGACTTGGGTATGAGAACCCTTCCACATCCTCAAAAGCCCCGGTTGATTCACCTCAAAAAGGTGTAATCAGACGAGTTTCTGACAAAGATACACCAAAAGCCAAACTTGTATCTAATAAGGGAAAAAAGACCGGTTGAGCGGGTAAAGGCGGCCTAACCGTACGGGGAACAAAATGGACCCCAACCGGTAAAGCATCACCGAGGAATCAACGAAGAACCCGATTCTTCCGAAGAGACCTCAACCCGATCAATAGATCGTATAAAAAAGACAACTCAGAAAAGGGAAGTCTAATCTCGAGACCCAATCAAGATCACCGCCAAATAAGCACGCTTTTAGGTAAACCGCAAAAACCACCTATGCCAAAAAAAGATATGAATCTTTTGATGGTAGCAAATCGTACCTACCCCTATAATCGTAAAACCTAGGGGGCTGCTTTTTGAACCACTTTGGATGAAAAGAAGACAAACATAAAAGATAAATCCCAAGTCTTCTAAGTCACCCAAGGTTCACACTAATAATCATACTAATCAGAAAGCATATAAAGAGACGTATGGTTATGTTGATAGGTATGGGAGACAAATCAGACCTTCTGATCTAACTGATCTCAATAGAAGTGCTCTGTTTTTATGGATCCCCAAAACTAATCCTAACCCCTCAGGACCAAATCCAAAAGGGGTACCTAAAGCCTGATTTGGCTGCAGGATCGCGTGGGTCTGGCCAACAAAGGAGGTGTGCAAGCAACTATCTGGTACATCGATAGTGGATGCTCAAGGCACATGATTGGAAGCAAACACCTCCTCAGCTCTTACTTAGAACAGAAAGGCCCGCGTGTACTCTTTGGGTGATGATAACTTTGGTTATACCAAAGGATTCGGAACCTTAGAGAATGATGATGTACAAGTAACTGGAGTCTCGTATGTCGAAGGTCTGAAGCACAACCTATTATCGGTTTCACAATTCTACGACAACGGATTCAGTGTTGAGTTCTCGACTGATCAATGCACTATCAAGAATCGAGCCACTCAACAGATTTTGCTAACTGGTTCAAGGAAAGGGACGATCTACACAACAGATTGGAACAGTTGCCCAAGAAATGCATGCCCAGTTGTTAAGAGTTCCAAAAGTAGCAGTTGGCTCTGGCACAAAAGAATGAGTAATCTGAACTTTAAAACTCTTAATAAGATAGCAAGGATGTCTCTAGTGGAAGGACTTCCGAATGAAGTATTTTCAAAGGATCAGACATGTGCTGCATGTCAGAAGGGAAAACAGGTCAAAGCTTCATTCAAAGGAATCCCTGGACCGGCATCCAGCAGAGTACTGCAGCTGCTTCATATGGATCTATTTGGACCAGTTACACCAGTCAGTCTCAGCGGACGCAAATATACTCTGGTAATCGTGGATGACTATTCCAAGTTTACCTGGGTTATATTCTTACATAAGAAGAATGAGACGACAACGAAGATACCCGAGCTGCTAAAAAGATTACAAAATGAGAAGGGTGTCAGTGTAGTAAAAATCAGATCAGATAAAGGTACAGAATTTCTGAACTCTTTTATTACTGATTTTTGCTCTAAGTTTGGCATACAGCATGAGACATCAGCTACAAGAACGCCACAACAGAATGGAGTAGCAGAACGGAGAAACAGAACACTCAAAGAAGCTGCTCGCACGATGTTAGCTGAACATGCAATACCAAGCCGTTTCTGGGCAGAAGAAATCAACACTGCATGCCATACTCAGAACATATGTCTTCTGACTAAGGCTCGCTACAAAACACCCTATGAACTGTGGAAGGGCAGAAAACCTCGTGTTTCTTACTTCCATGTTTTTGGGTGTAAGTGTTTCATACACAACAATGGGAAGAGTCAGTTGAAGACTTTTGAGGCCAAGTCAGATGAGGGTATATTCTTAGGATATTCCCCATCTAGCAAGGCTTTCAGGGTTTACAACAAACGAACCCTAGTTGTGGAAGAAATACCCCATGTAGTCTTTGATGAAGCATCTTCTGAACAAGAGAAATCTGCCTCAGAACAAGATGTACCTGATCAACCAGTACCTGATGCTCAAAAAATGGATCAGCTAACGATCAAGGAAAAAGGATAAGACATCGTAACAGTATACATTCCAGATCTAGTTGATTCACCAAATCAATCAGATCCTAAGGTACGAAAAACTGTCGATGAAGAAGCTGGTACAGCTGAGACAGTATCAACTGAATCATCCGGTTCAGGGGGAACACCTGAAGTTCCCACGAACAGACATCAGCACATGATGAGTCCAACATCAGCTGAGACATGTTCTTATCAAGTGGATCATAACTCTGCACCACTCCCAATCGCTAGTAATGAATCTTTATCAGAAATGGATGATGTTCTCCAAACCGACGCAAATCGTAAGCAGAAGGACTGGATAACCCGGTCATCCAACCGACCGATCATCGGAGACCCATCCGATAGAGTTAAAACTAGACATCGTTGGTGAAAGTGCCATGTATTCTTTGTTATTTGTCTATGAAGGAACCAACAACAAGTGAGAGGAAGCTCCACAAGAAGCAGTCGATTTGGATTCTAGCCATGCAGGAGGAGCCGAGCAGTTTGAGAGAAATCAAGTTTGGGGAACCGGAGGACGGAACTAACTCATCAAGACGTAATTGGCACGAAGTGGGTATTCAAGAACAAGAGAGATGAGAAAAATGTCATAACCGAGAATAAGGCAAGACTTGTTGCTAAAGGGTATTCACAATCGGAAGGAATTGATCATGATGAGACCTTTGCACCAATAGCTTCTTTAGAAGCCATTCTATTTGTTTAAGCGCATATGCTTCCTACGAAGGTTCATCAGGTATCGGATGGACGTAAAAAGTGCATTTTTAAGCGGGGTACTAGCAGAGGAAGTTTATGTTTAACAACCTCGAAGCTTGAAAAAGAGCAAACCATGTGTACCGTTTAAGAAAAGCTCTTTATGGCTCGAAACAAGCTCCTCGAGCTTGGTATGATACACTCTCTCGGGTTTTTGATAGGCGGTGGGTTCACTAAAGGGCAAATGGACGTAACCTTATTGAGAATAGAAGATGGAGAAGATATTTCGATGGTTCAGATCTCACGTGGACGACATCATCTTCAGATCTCCCAACAAGAGTCTATGTGAAAGATTCAGCAAACTGATGCAAGGGACGTTCGAGATGTCCATGATGGGGCAGATGAGTTACTTTCTGGGTCTACAAGTAAAACAAAGTGCAGAAGGGATATTCATTTGCCAAGCAAAGTACACTAGGAATTTATTGGCTAAGTTTGGAGTTCAAAACTGTAAGGAAGCCAAAATTCCTATGATGACTGGATTCAAGATGGATCGAGATGAGGATGGTCGAAAACCAATCGAGAAAGAATATAGGGCTCTCATTGGATCTCATTATACCGACCGCCGCCAGACCGGATATCACTTTTGGCAAAGAGGTGTATGTGCGATTTCGAGCAAATCCAATGCAAAGCCACCTAGAAGCAGCTAAGCGGATTCTTAAGTATCTGAAGGGGACAGTAAACCTTAGTTTATTTTACCCATCAGATGATAATCTAGAGCTTAGTGGGTATTCTGACTCTGATTATGGAGGTTGCAAGATTGATAGAAAATCAACCTCAGGAACATGTCAGTTTTTAGGAAGTAAACTGATCTCGTGGTTTTCAAAAAAGCGAGACATCGATTGCGACATCTACTATGAAGCGAGAATATATGGGTCGCAGAAGTAACATTGCTCCTAACCGCTCCGCTTAGTCCAAGAAATGAGGGATTATAACATTGTAGTTAAGAATGTACCTATATTTCGTGACGATAATAGTCTTTATTGCAATCACTCGTAATCCTCGTTCTACATACAAGATGCAAGCATGTGGATGTCAGACACCATTTTATAAGAGATCATGTTGAAAAGAAGAATATCAGAATGGAAAAGATTCACACTGATTTACAGAAAGCTGATATTCTAACCAAGCCACTAGCTGAGATCAGATTCAGAGAATTATGCAATGAGCAAGGGCTTCTGGATCTTGGAGAAAAAGCACCTAAAATGCTTGATGGATTGTTCTCCAGAACCAACTGGTTAAGAGACTAACCAGGTTAAGAGGAATCAGTTGAGTTTGGTATCTCAATGGATCGAAAGATCGTTCAAGGAACGGATATGAGAAGTCGATCAGATTTACAAATTTGTCAGATTAAAGAAACTGATCAGATTAAAGGTTTATCAGATTAAAGGAAACACTCAGATTAAAGGATTATCTGATTAAATCAGTTGGGTTATTTCTCTCTTTATAAGTTGATTAAGTTGACATTCAACAAGCAAGATTCACAAGATTAAAGCTTACATCGCATAAGAAAATAGGTAATTTACACAACAATGGAATAATAGAAATTTTCATTGATAAAGACCCGAAGGTCAGGTTTACATTACAAGTTACAAGTACAAGAGGACCCGGAGGTCAGTACATAAGTCATAACCGAAAACCCTAAACCTATAACCCTAAACCCTCATCCTAACCCTAGAAGAGGGGAAGAGAGAGGGATTTTAAGATCTCATGCTCCCATTTTCCCCCACTTAACAAGGGTGAGAAGGCTTTGAAATAATCCTAAAGCCTCTCGCTGAAGCTAAAACCAATGGAGCGAGAGAGGCCTTGATAGGATTTCTAAGCCAGGAGCCCTTAAACCTGAAGTCAATGGGCTCTCCAGCTGTTAAATGGAGCACATGTGCCAAGAAAGTGGTTCAAAGACCTTATGGGCACATGTGTCGTATGAAAAAATTGAGTTGATATACGAAGATCAGCTGTTGTCTGATCAAGACCGTATATCAAACTCATGTTTTATATCAGACTGAGTCTGTTGATGCTAGTTCCGTCAGATCGATAGACACACAAGGTGCATACGGTTAGGAGAAGTGTCTTCTCAGTTACGACAGCAGATCCGCCGCCTTGGTGGTAGAGAAGCTTGGCAACAATTGTATGTGAAATCTTTGATGACGACAAAAATAGTGATAAGGGACACACAAGGTTGATTTGAGAAGCTGAAATCATTGAAAAAGGGGTAAAGGTGTTTGCCGGAAGTTTCACCGGAAATAAGGGTTCACCAGGATACATGATTCTACAAAGAAGATAAGTATGGTGAATGGGTTATGTTGTGTAAAACATTGGTCCAATTTATAGAGGCCAAGCAAGGGTGCAAATGTAAATTTGATTTCAAAAAGCCTTTTAGAGAAATTTGCATCACAAGGACAGCGTGTAGGAATCACGCGACTGATAATTGGATAAATTTACGGCGGATTGACATATCGAAATATTCAGACTATAATTACGCATGTCAAATCGTGCCAACTTAGGGAATAGAGACTACTATTCTAGACTAAGTTTTGGCGGTAACACTTATCCCAATAATTGGCTTGATCTGAGAAGAATCAGATTAGGTCAACTGAAATCTGATTACATACGAAACTGATCAGATGAGGAAGATCAGTTGAGCTTGAAACCTCAACAATTCAGATATATCAGTCTATGAGAAAACAGAAATATCAGTTGAAGGGGGAACTTCAACTGATCAAGGAGGATCAGAAAAGGGAAATCAGACGCAAAGTGAAGCGGATCAGTTGAAAAGAACAGTTGGGAAATTATAAGGATTAGGCAGAAAACTAAGATCAACATTTGGAATCAACAATTACAAGTGGTATTGACTGATTACAACATCAGTCAACCAGATACGCATTTCTGTTTCCTTGTTTATTGCTTACTTATTTGTTTTTATCTGATATTATTTGCCTTACTGTACTCATTACCTTTTGTGACGTATTCCCTGCAAAACATTTAATGCGGACGTGGGGTACTTGTATTAATTGCTACAAAATGTGCTTTTAAATCCAAAAGGTATTCGTACGTGCTTTTCCTGACCATACGATCAAAACCGCTTAATCTGGATCGTTTAATCTTTTCAAACGGTTGATCTTCCAATCTCGTTTTTCCCTCCTCCTCCTTATAAGTTTCATCAAAACCCTACCAGAGTTTTCTTATTCTCAAAAAATTTGTGATTTATTCTCTGAAAACTCAAATTACCTTTCTGTGATTCAAGTGTTTTCCTGCGATTCAAACTCATTTTCTGAAAAATTAAATCTGGTAATTTCTGGTTAATTGATGATTTTCTTTTTCAAAATCCTTTGATCATATAGATTACGTCTATGTGTTATCCTGCGATATGCCTTATCTTTTCTTGGTATCCGTATGTGTTTATCGATTACTAGGCCTGTGAATAGGTCTGATAATCTATACATGATATCTTTATGTATATGCACAATTTTAATCGAGTCTATCTTGTTGTAGATGGCCACTCACGGTATGGGAAAGATTATGTGCAACTATGCTGATCTAGCGACAAAGATTGTCGATGACAAATTCGTACAATTTGGTGTTACGCGGGATCCAGAATCCATGGAAGTGGAACAAATTCTGAAGAAAGGAGGCCTTGAGAAATTACATGGTTTGCTCATCGCAATCCGTTGATGCAATATGAAGCACTTTCGAATTCTTAAGGAATTTGAAGGTGGATCTGACACACCTCGAGAGATGAACCGATCTCTTGATTAATCGGAGATGGAGATCGGGATCGAATCGAACGCAGACATAACACGTCTGTTCACGTTTTTGCCCTAAAGGAAGAATCTTACCAACGCACTGAGGAGAATGAAGATGAGATGATCGAAAACGAACTCTTTGAGGAAGTCGACAAACATCGCACCATGCGAGTTTTGTCGACCGATGCTTAAAAAGGAAAACCGATTTGTTGTTTGACATTTTGTCAAAAACAATCATGGGTATTTCATTCGATCCAGATGCTCTAACTTTTCGTCTGATCAGACAAAGATGGTCAGCAATAATTGATGAAGCCAAGAACATCAATTGGCATGGCTTCCTGAAGGCCATTCTACTCCAAGAACATGAAAAATTTGGAGTTAATGAATGGAGGTAGGTCTATTCGAAGAAGAGGATCGCCAATCTCAACAAGGTTGCGGTTATCTTGAAAGATAAACCGCCAATCTTTGAATGAGACCAGAATGGACTGAAGTTATCTCAACAAGGCCTTCCTCACAACAAGGCCTTCCTCACAACAACTTCAGCTATATTTGGGACACCTGATGATGATATGCGGCCCACTCCTCCAAAGGTGAAGAAAGGAAAAACCAAGGAGGGACGATCAAACCTCGCCTACACCAGATGCTCCCCCCAAAAGAAGAAAAGAAAAAAGTTGAGGGGTGAAGGCTCAAGAGAAGAATAACGATCAAAGAAGGCAAAACAGCCTCCATGACTCCGCCGAACTCGCTTTCGAAGATGAGTCGATGACAAATGAGCGCCAGATCAAACTAATTCTTACGGCCAACCGTAGATCTCAGAGAAAAATCGACAGCAGCAGCCTCTCAAGTTGAGAGCTCACCGTAACATCAAAACCGAGGAAGGAGCAAGAGACGAACGATCTCCTTCTCCTCAAACTCGAATCTGGATTCACCGCTCGAAAAAGATGGAAAAGTCAAAGACAAGAAGCATGTTTCTCCTTCTTCCACCGATAAGCTGGCCGCCAACTCGAAACTACATAAGTGAAGAAGAGAGAAGGGGAATAAATCAGAGACAGCGTAAACCAAGAAGAAAAGCTTACCTCGGCTCGGGCCAAAGCAGAGATGAGACATTAATTATTTTTCGACAATGATAACCTCTGAGGAATGGTCGAGCTAATCTTTAGATGCCCCAACTTCCGCTTACTCAAGCACCACAATAATTCGAGTCCAGATCATCCAAGACCATCACCGAAAATGGTCGATGCAAATTGAACGAGATATTGATGCGATGTATCCAGAGTCAATGGTAGCCCATCCCCGTTATCGAGAGAGGAAGTTATGGAGATCCTCACATGGAAAGATCTCCGGTTAAAGAGCTTCTCGATTAGACTTTATGATGATTATAGAACAAATGGGAGGTGCCGATGAATTTGCAGATTTTGATTTCGATATGAAGAAATCGCTCAAGTAAGATCACCACGGAGCCGATAATAATTTGAATCAATTAAAGCTCGATCCACGAGAAGCCGGGTTGATCGAACAAAGGCGAATCGAGATCTACAGAAGATCGAAGAAGCTCTGAAGCAGAGATATGCTATGAAGGACGCGGAGTCTGCCGATGATAGTGGAACTGTGCCAACAAGAAGAATTCATGACCAACCACCGGAGGCACAAACAATCAAACAGATCAAGTGACACATACCCTTCCTACATCTCACATCACCGCTGATCAACTTCAGGAGATCAGATCATGTCTCAAAGATCTCCTGAAAGAAGAAGTTGAGGGGGTGATAGCTGATCGAAAAGAGGCGATTGGCCTCAAAGAAATAACAGATCAAAGGGAATTGGCTATTTCCTGATTGAGGCAATCAAAGATCGTTCTCCCAAACTGTGACCACCGTGGTTCGCCGAACTTATAAAATCGCTTGATGACAAACTAATTGGTGGATCAACAACAAGTTTTTTTTTCGATGCTCACCGAAAAAGCTAGAACCGACGGAAGAGAAACTTGACAAACTAATTCTTACACTCTCTATCGCCATGGAATGCGTAACCGAAGCCGATCTCAAAGGTTCAAGATCTAACCGCTCAAGCTCAAGGTTTATCTGCTGCAGATCTCAACAGCGATATCGATCCTTTGGTTCTCGACCTCCACCTCACTACTCTTTTTGATCAAACCAAAAGGGGAAGGATGGAGAGGAGAAACCAACCGACACGATCGTAATAATGTAAGACCCCGATTCGCATGGGGTTGAATCTTATGGACAAAGACTAGACCATCCGGATCTTTTTGCTAACTATTTAAATTTCACAAAATATAAAAGATGGAAAAGTCAAAGACAAGAAAGGCGCAGGGTGCTTTGGACATCACAACTTCTACCACCACTCTTTTATTTTAAAGACTAAGAAAATCACAAGAAGCACTTTGAATAAAATTAGCCAAATTCAAAGCCGATAAGAAATCGGGCCGAGAAATTGTCCAAAGAACAGATTGCTCGGAAGAAGCCATTAATTAATAAGTGAAGAAGAGAGAAGAAGGCGCATAAATCAATGATAAAAAAAGGGTAAGATCCAAGAAGAAATTCAGACGAGGGCGTTAAGAAAGGAAAGATCGAAAATCTTGCACGTAACCTCGGTTAACAAAAGAAGAGTTGATGAGATCATTCCAAATATCGCCGCACACGCCGACAGGTTTGAGGAATGGAATAAGATCGGGAATTAATGGTTTCGGATGCCTTTGTTCTCGATCTTGTTCCACAAGAAGAATCTCTAGATCTTTCAATTCCTCAACCGGTTGGAAAACAAACATCCAGATTTTTTTCAAGTATCCGGAAAATGAGGCCAAGATAATCAATGTAAAAATATCTCGCCAAGAGTATGATCATTGGATTACTCGAAGAAGGCGGATGGCTCATTTGATGATCGACATTTGAGATTCTATTTTGAAATCTCGAGCAAAACGCGCATAATCGATCCTCTCAAGAAAGTCAATGATGTCAAATGGAAACTTTATCGATTTTCAACGTCCCTCAAGATCAAAAGAGATGCCGAAGGATACAAGCCTAAAGAGTGAGGAATCGAAGACTTCTCAGGATCATTTGTTTTTAAATTCAAACTTTTCGATGTAACATGTAATCGACATATCTAATGAGAAAAGTTTATTTTCCGATCCTAAGACAAAAATCGATTGTCTTACGATTATGTGCTCTTTATCGTTCTATATTTATCAACTGCGGATCGTGATTGGTTTCTCAAAGTGTTTTGGTTTCATCAAAAAGGGAAAATTGGGAAATTTAGAGTTTTGATGAAAGTTCTAAAACACATGTAATAGGACCAATCGGACACATTAGGATCGATGTTTATATTACCGTTTATAGAATACCAGTTGATAATTATTGTATAGAACAACTGATGTAATAGATAGGTCACATATTGAGGGGGAAGCTCAATATGTATAGGTCGATCCAAGATCCAAAGAATAGCCGATCATCCGACAAACCCGTAAATGCAAGAGAAGAATCGAAGAAGATCGATCGATCCGATAAGTTAGATATCTTGAAATCATGAAGCTCAAACTCGAGAATACTTGAAGATCGATGACTTCTATAAGATCGGACGGAAGACCTACATCACCGAAGTTTCGCTAGTTGAAGCTAAGTCAACCTAAGCACCGAAGACTCCATCGTAGATCGATCTTTTTTTGGATCGATCAAAGTCACCACAGTGAAAATCGATGTTTCACCAAATCATACGTCGATGATCTGAACAAGAAGAATGTCAAACTTATTTGGAAGAACAACACTGAAAAGTGCATCTGTTAACCAATAAGAACAAGACACGTATGATCGGAACCGATAATTACGGGATTTGGTGCTGCTTTCTCCAACGGCTATAAAAGACACTATTCACGATTTTGGCCATGCCGTTCCTGAAGCACGTCACATCAATCCTGTAAGCCTACCAAATATAGCCTGAAATTCAAATTGCTCTCCAACGGCTCTTTGATTTCGAGGTCTATAAATATGGGATCACACTTCAGAGTGAAGACACGGAACCCTAAAACGATCAAGAAGCTCAAGCTATAATCAGATTTCCGCACGAAGAACATGAACAAGAAGATTATTTTATTAAGTGTTCATCCCATAAGTTCTTAGCATAGAAATCTTTTCATCTAGCTGATAGGCTATCTTAAACACTAGAAAAGATTTCATAGTTGGAACCAAAATAATCTTATCCAAACCCAAAGTTAGGTTAAGTTGTTTATCAAGATTTCAGACTAGGGTTTCTAGTTCGTTTTTTTCGGGATCGGTTGAGTGAGAACTCTTTAAATATTCGACTTTGTACCGTGTTGGACTAACACAAAAATCTAAAATACAGCTTGGTTTAGTTGGTGCCCTTGTGATAGGGAAGAGTGGACGTGGGGACCGGTTTGTCCGAACCACTATAAATCTTGTGTGCCTTTACCGCTTTGATTAACTGTTTACACAATCGCACACAACTATTAAAGCAGCATACATATTCTAAGTTAAGATCAGCTAGCACCAAGCTTCTGATCTAATCAAGTTTGACACTTTTGTCAACTGGTTAAAAGACTGACTTTGGAATCTGATTTATCAAAACTGGTTTTTCACACGGGTAAAACTTAGCTTCGCGACATCGAGTTAAACCGATAGTTCGAATCGATCCGCCTTCAGCGATTAGTAAGTTGGTTATCACCCAAACCGATTCACTCAAGACTCGATCAAAGCTAATTGCCACACCGATCGAAGAAAAAAAGTTTTTTAAGTCTATTCACCCCTCCCCTCTAGACTTCTGCCCTCACAAAACCCGTTCGGGACCTACGTTCAACCTCACTAGCTCTACAAAAATGAGGCAGTCATCCACAAACAGCAGATGAGAAACCGAAGGGGCAGCTCTACACACCTTACTTCCATGCAGTGTATTCTCTATTGGGAAATAGGGTGCTCGGATCTATTCGAGGTGCAATTTAAATACAAATTTAAATTATTTAATTATTACTAGCATGAATTAATCCTATATTAATTCAAATAATAATCAAATAGCAACAACACATCATGCATATAATAAAGCCACGTAAATCCTACACATGCGGATTTCTAGGAGTTACGTAAGGCGTACCTTTTTGGCAAATTAAACGGAGACAAATGAGCAACGGTTCAACGAACACACCCAAAGTCCTTCTTTAGTATTCCCACGTCCTTGTTCAACAATCCGGTGGTAGGAAGCTCACGAACAATTAACAAAAGGGAAAAAGAAAGATATATGCCACCACCTTTGTGGATTTCTAATTTTTCTAACACATGGAATTGTGTTGGGGATGAAAAATTCATCCCCTATATATAGGCACAAGGGGACGAAAATTTTGGTGCAATATTAAGGTTAGGAAATTTCTTTGTATCTTCCCAAGATACAATCTTGAATATATCACATATATTCTATTTCCATAATATTCACAAAATATATTTTCTTCCCCAATATATATATTTGTTGAAAATTTCAATGAACAGAGGAAGACATAAGATCTTTGACTTTTCTTGAATTTATGGGATAAACTTGTACTACAAGAATACTTTATTTCATAAATTTTTTCCAAGAAAATCTTTTCTCTCTCCTCCTCATGATTTTCGAAAATAATTGAAAAAATAAGGCAACAATATTTCTTTTATTTTAAACACTTTTTTCAGTTATTGGACTTTATCTTTGGGCTACTAAAGGGGCCTTTAGGAGAATTAAGATTGGACCTTCCAATGAACTTTGAATATTCAATATTGAGCCACAATATTATTCAAGCCCATAAATATTAATTTATCCCACTACATAATTAATATTGCATTATCCATCTTAACCTTTATTGTTGTAATATGGCTCCCGGTTATTATTTCCCATGTTTAAGATTATCTTAGTCCATTAATTAATTCAAGCCACTGAAAAGATTTATATTGATTAATATCTTTTATCCTTGGTTTAAGAATGACTCAACATTATTATCCATACCGGAAAGTAGTTCCACTTGCAAGATTTGGTATGATAAATCTTCTGAGCCTCTCAAGGGGACAAATCACGTGAACTAACCTCTTGAAGTGACAACCGTTGAGAAGATGGGTATCCCGTTCACACGAACAAACCCAAAGAGCCTTCTCATGTATTCCCTCGTCCTTGTTCAACAATCTGGTGGAAGGATGCTCGCGAACAATTAACAAAAGGAAAAATAAAATCATGTTGCACCACCTTTGTGGATTTCTATTTTTTCCAACACATGGAATTGCATTGGGGATGAAACATTCATCCCCTATTTATAGAGAGGGTGTTGGTCGAAATTTTTGTGTGTGAATAAGATGGGAAAATCTTTTTCTTGATCTCCAAGAAATCTTGAATATATCCCATATATTCTTTTCTCCATAATTAAAATATTCCACAAAAACTCCCACCTTCTCTTGTTATGGAATTTTCGAAAAATAAGGCCAAGATTTCCAAGATTGGGATCTTCTTGAATTTATGAGATATTCTTGTATTCCAATAATACATATCTTCCATAATATATTTTCAAGAAAATCAAGAAAATCTTTCCTTCCTTATTTTACTCATTATTTTCGAAAATTTCAAATAAATAGCCAAGTGGGAATTTTCTTGAATTTAATGAGACAAACTTGTATTCCAAGAATACTTATCCTAATTCCATAACAAAATTCAAAGAAAATCTTTCTCCTCTTTATTTATTTATTTTCAAAAATTTAGGGAAAAATAGGCAACAATATTTTATTTAATTTTAAACACCTTTTTCAGTTATTGGACTTTATGTTTGGGCTACTTGAGGGGCCTCTAGGGGAATTAAGATTGAACCTTCTAATGAACCTTGAATCTCCAATATTGAGCCACAATATCATTCAAGCCATTAATATTAATTAATCCCACTACATAATTAATATTGCACTATCCATCTTAACCCATATTAAAGTTAATATGACTCCCGATTATTATTTCCCACGTTTAAGATCATCCAGTCCATTAATTAATTTCAGCCACTTAAATAGCTTCACTTTAATTAATATCTTTTCCTTGGTTCAGGAACGACTCAACATTATTATCCATACCGAAAAACTAATTCCACTTGCAAGATTTGGCATGATAAAACTTCTGAGCCTCCCAAGGGGACTAATCAAACAAGACGCACTTGCACACCGATTCTCCGTATTAAATCTTAGCAATCGTCATATAACTAATAATATTACCCAAGATACAAGGTATTGAATCACATTGATTCTCTACCCATCGTAAGTTAAAGCAATAGTTATTATACGTAACATTCAATGATATTTAAAGCAACAGTGATAAATAATTTATTTCAGCAAATAAGCCCAAAATTCAGTCTGGTTATACAAAGTAAAAGCATATTTTTCAAGATATAACCCTAGCGAAGTCGAACTCTTAACAATCGAGCAATTTCTTGGACAGATTGGTCGGTGTAGATCATCCAAGAAAATGTGTGAGGCACCTGCGTTGTGTCGGGTGGAACCTGAGATGGTGATTAGTATAATGCGTTATTCGGTGGGAGGGAGAAGCTGGCGACGATGGCAGGAGAACAACAAAGGTTTTTTTCTTCTGACCTTTCGTCTTTAGAGTTCTCTGAGAGAATACGTAGAAATCTCTTGTTGTTAGAAGATATTTTGGAGAGTGAAATCTATTTATATTTTTGGAAGACGAATAAGCAATATTATAAAGGGAAAAGAAAAAGAGTGTGGGCCCAAAAGTGACCATATAACCAAAAGTTACATAAAAATCATGAAGCTAGACGTCTAGCTAGCAGTAGTAGCTCCATCTAAGGAGGCGTCTAAGGCATCTTGTTTCTTCTTTGCCTTTAGTCGTGTGTTGTATTCCTGTCTTTTGTTGTTATCTTCCGTTCGGGCCCTTTTTAGTTTTGCTTTGATCAGCTTGCCCAAGGGATCTTTTGGAGACAACTTGCCTCCAGAGGCCTCAAAGTAGCGCTACTCGTGTGGAGTTAGCATCGCCTGATAATCTATGCCTGTCGGAATCGTGTTCCTTATGATCTGCCCAGACGTCACTACCCCCAGATCTTTCTCAGCATCTTCATCTAGCATGTCTGACCATCTAGCGGAGGTAGGAGAGGTTGTAGAATCCAAGTCCGAAATCCATAGACTGTTGAATACCTAAAGATTTTTTAAGACTTTTTAAAATTCGTATTGAATACCTCAGGATTTTTAAAGACTTTTGAAAATCCAGATTGAATACCCCCAAATTTTGAAAGTCTAAAAAATCCTATAGACTCCACAACCAATACACCCCCTATTCACGGTGAAACTGGTTAAGGAGTGTGACTTATATTACTAAAGGGTGTAGTCGTGATAACTGAAGAGTGTGACTTTTTACTATAAAGAGTATTACTCATAAAAGTGAAGGGTGTAACTTATACTACAATAAAGAGTTTAGTCGTGATAACTGAAGAGTGTGACTTATATTACTAAATGGTGTAATCGTGATAACTGAAGTGTAAAAATGAACCAGTTTCACGGTGAACAAGTTTCACAACATAAGGCATTATCCACTTCACGTTGTGGCTCATATATTTCGTCTTGCTATCGATCGGAACCGCCACTGCAACGGCAACAACCACCACAAGGTGTCACACATCTTTCTGCTTTTAACATCTTGACACCGCAAATTGCTTCCGCACTAGCTGCAACAAACCCATAAAGGATGGAGAATACCTGCAATAAATCCATAGAGGGCGAATAATCTCCAAGGAGGGTGGAAAATCTCCACCACTTAAATCCCATTAAAATGGGGACAGCGTGTCTCGAACCCAAGACCTCTTGATATGGGTAGTGGTGCTCTAACCACATGAGCTAAACCACTTGTTGGTCCCGAAAAAACCCGATTTAAAACTCGTAAAATCTCAATGGGAGGTGACTTTAAAATTTTTGCGAATGTGTTATGCAGATTTACTAAATTATGTATGACAGTTAATATGAAAGCAAATAAGAACACACATATTTTTATAATGGTTCGGAGTCTAACTCCTACATCCACTCTTCCCTTAACCAACATATATTTATGGAGCTCTCACTCAACGAGACTTATCTCCCTCACGGGATCGCCTATAGATGTTTAATGAGTTCTCACTCTCTCGGGACTTATCTCCCTCACGGGATCGCTTATAGATGTTTAATGAGTTCTCACTCTCTCGGGACTTATCTCCCTCACGGGATCCCTATTAACTACCTAACTTAACCACTAATTCTCTCTCAAGAAAGGATTTGGGTTTGGTGGTATTTCCAACTAGGTGAGATTTTCCCTTACATTGTTTTAGCTTTTAAGCTAAGGTTGGGAAAATCTCTCTAAGCTATTGATATGGCATTTATGCTTAGATTTAATGAAGAACATGTTGGGGTTATACTGAAAAGTATGCTTTTTATTTTGTATAACCAAACGGAATTTCTTATTTATTTACTGAAATAAATTAATTATCACTGTTGCACTAAATATGAATGAATGTTATATATATTTATTGCAAACCTATTCGATAAGTAAGTACGTATCACGTTGAAGTTAATTTGGTGATAACAGATCACAGAAGATCAAATTAACAGTCCATCGTGATTTAGTACAAAATCACAACCCAGATGGAAATGAACAATCCATCATGAAAGGTTGAAGTGTAAGACTCAGATTGGCTTGTCTTGACCAAGAGATTACACTAGTGCATTATGATGCGCTGAATAGGACCTACAGGAGGATAAATTCTTTGGTACTGAATATACAAGAATTAGACCTCAGTGGTTCATTATTTTTTAATCTCCGTTCCTTAAATAGGATCGTATGAAATTAATAAATATTGCTTTGACTTATGATGGGAAGTGAATCAATGCGATTTGATACCTTGTATCTTGGGCAATATTTTTAGTTACACGACGATTGCTAAGATTTAATACGGAGAATCGTGTGAGAGTACGACTTGCTTGATTTGTCCCCTTGGTGGGCTCATAATCTTTATCATACCAAATCTTGTAAGTGGGAATTTATTTTCGGTATGAATAATAATGTTGAGCTGTCTTTACTCCAAGGACAAAGATATTAATTAATATAAAGCTTGTTCAGTGGCTTAATTAATTAGTGGACTAAAATAATCTTAAACACGGGAAATAATGACCGGGAGCCATATTATTGTGAAATCGTAATTGTTAGTGTTAGTGTCCTAGAGACAATCTATTGAAAGGACATAATACTCTATGATATTCAGTTTGATTTAATATTATAGTTCACTTAATATTAATGTATGGCAATACACTTGTTTGAATATTATGTTTGATTGTTTGCATTTATTCATGCAAGTGTTCCCATGAGTCATTGTTGTCATTGAGGTTGTGAGAACTCAGATGACTTAAGCATGATTCTCAAATAGCCCCAATCAAGGATCTTCAAGAATGGGATATTGATGATACAATGGAGATTGGTGTGCGATCTGCATCATACTCTTAGAGAGTGTAGTAAGATCTCACTTACTACGAGATACTAGGTATCCCATGATGGATGCACAAATACCTAAGAGGGTATTGGTATACCCATTCGAGAAACCGTTTGATGTATTTCCACTATATGTGTCTACTGGTGTCTCGGTTAGTGGGAGCGATGTGATACTCCTTTGACTTGAGGTCAATACGCACGACATGTGTGGGATGATGAACTTTGACCATGACCGACGCTTGCACCCTAACCATGGGTAGATATGGCTTGGATTGGGTTCATCACGAAGTAAATGTGCGTGGTAGTTGAGCCAAGAATAGGATTCATTCCTCAAAGTGGATTTAGAGAGAATACTCATCTTCTCATCATAACTAGATCAAAGTCATTGGCCGATGCACGTCAACTTAGACTTTGTGGCTAAGTGTGACATACATGATCAATTAGTGATTTGAGATAAATTGATCAAGTTATTTGAATAGACACTTCATCATGTTCAAGGCTTAATCGAGTATTCGTGAATGAAAGGAGGAAATCGTAATAGCCCATGTTCGATTCTGGTAGTTGCACGCGTTTCGCAACGCGTACCTCATATATTGAGAATGTCTGATTTATTGTCTAGGGTTCAATTAAGACCGTTAGTTTGACTAATTGCTCGATATTTGAGGGCCTGTGGGTCACACAACAAGTAGTTCCCTTTTACGGATTATAGTTGGTTGATTAAATGTTAAATTGAATTTAATATTTAATTTATGGAGAATTAATTAATAATATATTAATTTAGAATGAATTATTATTAATATTTAATTAAATTGGATTTAATTAAATAAGAATTCCCAATAATAATATATGGAATATTATTGTAGGATTTAATATATATGGAATCAAATTCGTAGAGATTTGATATACATGAGAATTAAATCCGTAGAGATTTTATATGTTGGAAATAAATCTAAGAGATTTATTTAAATAAAGATTATGAATTTTATTTCCTAATCAGGTTAGCTTAAGATTTAAGCTGGGTCTCTCCCTATATATATGAGCTCTTTGGAATTCACAAACAACATTAATTCAAATATTCTCCATAAAATCTAGAATATGAATTTTCTTAGCAAATTTTGTCTCAGATTCAACGCTGACAAATCTGTGCAAGTCCGTGAACGGGGATTATGTGGATACCATAGTAGAGAAATATGCGTACGATTTACTGTAAGATTTCTCTTTATGTTTATAAGTATTCGATTATGCAATTACGTGTTCGTTGTTGGTGAACTATTTAATTCTGCTGCGCATGTATTACATTTTTACGTGCTTCTAAATTCCAACAGTGGTATCAGAGCTTCGGGTTCTTGATATAATTGTATATCGTATTGTTTTAAATTAAAAATTGTTTTGTTGATTTGTTTATAAAATAATTTTTTTTATATAATAATTTGGTACGACAAATTTTTTTTTGGCTTTGACCGCACCATATGAAATCAACATATTGGGGATTTATTTGCTTGGCACTTTCCTGTTCGTCTTCTTCGGGTCACCATCATCCTTTTAGGGTTTTGAACCTTCGTGAGATCGTCGCCCTTGTTGTCGGAGACATGATCGTCGCTTCGAGATGGCGGCTCACGCTATGTCTTCGGCAATTTGTGAGTCATCTTCTGCGGCGGTTGTCTTGCGGTTAGCTTGATGCTCTCATCTTCACTTTGAGACGTTTCGCGTCAGTCGATTAAAAGCGGGCGGCGACGCGCGCTCGCGTTTACCGATTGACAACGCTCCGTCTTTCTGGCTTCATACACCTGTTCCGCGTTTGATTTATTTGGATTTATTTTTTGTTTTAGGTCGATTTTGTTGTTCGCATCCGAGATTCCGCTTGCGGCGTTGAAATTGAGGTCGAATCAATTATATTCAAGCTATCGGTGTGATGCCCAGCGTATTTCCAACAATGGTAACGACGAGTCGCCCGCACGCACCTAGCGGTGGTGGTGACTTGCCTACGCGGTGACGGCGGTGATGGCTCACTGAGTTTTGGTATTGGATGTGGCGTTTCCTTCTGGTTTCGTTGTGTTCGATTCGTTTTTCTCTTCCTGATGCTGCCTGCTATTCGCTTTTCGAAAACCTTTTCTTTTGATCTTCAAAAACTGTTTGATGTTAGATATTTTTCATATGTCGAATTGTTGATGTTGAATTTTGATTGGGGTTTGGATTTTGTGAAATTAGATGTCCCAAATTATAGATTGGATCTGTCGGATTTGGGCGGTGATGTGAGGAGGGCTGTTTTGCAAAATTATTTTGAGACAGGCCCTCCAGTGCAATTTTAGAAATTTGCACCTGAGCCTCAAAATTTTAATAAATTAATTTAGTTTTAATTTAATAATTATTAAGGGTTAACGAAGTTGGACTTGAAACACGTTTATTAGTTGGACTAATGAAACTTAATTAATTGGATTAATTAACGATTTAAAAGAAATTTATTAGTTGGACTAATAAAAGGCTAGATTAATTGGATTAATTTAATTGTTTTAATAATTGGTTAATAATTATTGAATTTATTTTAAAATTAGATTTTGAAATTAATTCGATAAAGTTTTAATAGATTATTAAATCCCACTTGTTTAACTGGTTTTAATTAATTCGTTAACACTTTTATAGTCTGCATTATAACTGTTTGGGTAGGCGGCGCCCAATAATTGTCGGACCATATTATTGTTTGGGTAGACGACGCCCATATAAATGTTAGTCCGTGTAAATCATGTTTGGGTAGGCGGCGCCCAATAATTGCTCGAATATGATGTAGATTAACATGTTGGATCTCGATTAAGCAATTAATGCACCGCCTTTGAAACGTTTCTCAATAAAATATAGTTTTTCATTAAATTGAACGATGCCTTCCATCAAAGTTAAAAGTAAACCGGAGATTTCGTTCCAATGAGTATTTAAGGCCCAAGTCTTTTGCTCGGATCTACATCTAACGGGACTTTTATAGGGACATGTAGTGTCGCCGCTTGATGGTTGTAAATTAACTTGACTTTGTTTCACCAACCCAAGCAGGGAAACGAAAGTCAAGGGGCATCCGATTGAACTAGGTTCAATCAACTAGGAATTATAGTTTTGCAATTGGTTTGGAGACCTACCAGTTATGTTATTGCAGTAATCATCCCAAGCAGATATTGTAATAGTAGGAATGTGGATCCTAGTTCATTACAATTTATATCTGATATAAATTCATACTCTTCCGATAAGGTCGTTGAGTATGTGAAAATAATGGAGACAAAATAAACACAAAAGAAAGGTCATGTTTATTTTGATTGCTGAATATTGATCACTGGAATTATGTGTTTAATTCCCGTTTTATTTTATTTCTCTTGGTTAGTTGAAATGTATAACTGTTATTGAGATGTGTTTTGGAAACAAACAAATTGGTTATGCCAAATTTTCTGGACTGACACCTAAACGTGTGTTTGGTGCTAAGGCAAGAAAATATTGAGTACGTGTTGCACACTACAATCCCTATTACCCCTGCAGCTGGTTTCTTGAGACAGCTACGTTTGACGTAGCAGCTCAGAATAAGCATCAAAAGGATGCTTCCCAGACACAGTGTGTGATGTTGCTCGGCATGACTCCCGAATTGCTTAAGGCAACATGAGAAAATGAGTCCCTTCTAAATGCTCAAGCATCTAAAGGATCTCTTTGTTTCTGAATCTCGTTCTGAGATTTATGAAGTGATGAGAGATCTGTTCAAATGCCGGTTAGCTAAAGGAGAGAAGATTTCACCTCATGTGCTTAAGATGATAGGCCTAATTGATAAACTTGGTAATTTAGGCTTTGAGCTAAAAGACCAACATTTTAATTTATGTTATCCTCCAGTCGCTCTCGAATTCATATTTTAGCTTTATTGTGAACTACAATATGAATAAGACGGATGCGACCATGTCTGAACTTCACAACGTGCTCAAGACTTTTGAGTTCACTATCACTAAGATGGTGTTCAAAAGAAGGAGCGGGTAGACAAGAATGTGTGCCTCTACTATAAGTAGAAGAGGGCACTGGAAGAAGGAATATATGTTCTGGTTGCTAAAAGGAAGGCAGTGGGTGCTTCTGGCACTAGAACATGTATGTTTGTTATTAAGATAGACATATCCACAAATAACGCTAACTGTTGGGTATTAGATACCGGATATGGCTCACACGTTTGTACGAATGTGAAGGGGGCTCATGTGTCTTAGGGCAGTTAGGCCGGGTGAAGTCGTCTTACACTTGAAAACGGCAAGTGTTGCTACTGAACGTGTGGGACTTATGTGTTAGACTTACCCTTTGGTTTTAGAGTAGAACTTAATGATTGTCATTTCGTTCTTCCTATTACTCGCAACATTATTTTCATTCCTATGTTAGACATTGAGGGTTATTACTTCTATTTTAGTGATAATAATTGTTATTTCACGTTGAATGGTGTGGTTTATGGGAATGCCCATATGGTGAATGGTTTATACTTGTTGCATTGTGGATATAATGTTCTTAATATACAAAATAAAAGACTCAAACTTAGTAATCATGAAAACCCTACTTACTTGTGGCATTGTAGACTTGATCATGTAAACGAGAAAGGAATTGCAAGGTTAAGAAAGTTAGACTACTTAACCCCATTTGACTTTGAGTCTTATGGAGATTGCGAATCTTGTCTCAAGGGCAAGATGATCAACAAACCTTTTTTCTGGGAAAGAAGTGCGTGCCAAAGAAGTTCTAGAGCTGATCCACAACAATGTGTGTGGACCATCGCCCACTCTAGCTAGGGGTCACTTCGGACACTTCATCACTTTTACTGATGATTTCTCAAGATACGGATACGTGTATCTTATGAAACACAAATTCGAATCTTTTGAGAAATTCAAAGAGTTTAAGGTTGGAGTAGAGAAGTAACTTGGTAAGAGTATCAAAACTCTTCGATCAGATCGAGGAAGTGAATACCTTAGCCATGAATTCATTGATTACTTGAAGTTACATGGAATCCAGTCACAAAGGACTCCTCCCGGAACACCTCAGATGAATTGTATGTCCTAGAGAAGAAACCGAACCCTGTTAGACATGGTAAGGTCCATGATGAGCTTTTCTTCTCTTCCGACATTCTCATGGGGATACGCGTTACAAACCTCAATTTACATTCTGAATAGGATTCCATCTAAATCGGTTGAGCACAGGCCATATGAACTATGGTGTGGCAAGAAGCCAACTTTTACACATATCAAAACATGGGGTTGCCCCGCGATTGTGAAAAGGATGCTTACCGACAAGTTGGAATCCAAAGGTGAAAAGGGTTACTTTGTGGGATATCCTAAGGAAACTAAAGGATATTTCTCCTATCTACCTGAGAAACAATCAGTGATTGTTTCTAGGCAGACCAAGTTCCTCGAAGAATACTATGTCTTTAAGGAACAAGTTCGTAAGCTGATAGAACTTGAAGAAATTCAAGAACCACAAATTAACAAAGAGTCTGATATCTTGTCAAAGCAACATGACAAGGAATCAGTGGGAGCATTCAACAACTTTAACGGTGGGAGTCTTTCACTAGGTGATCGTCTTTCAGCCAGTGGGAGCGTAATTGGAGTTGGCTTGCCTGTGCAAGAACCTCCAAGTGGGCTGAATGAGAACAACATAGTTCAAACTCCCTCCCAAGAGGCATCTGAAGTGTAGCTCTTGAGGACTCTCTGGACATTGATGAAATCGATGCACCACAAAATTTTCACGATCAGAATGTACAGCCTGCACAACCACAACTCCGTAAGTCAATTAGGAATCGTAATCCACCCATCAGATACGGTTACCTCTTGGAGGAACTCAATAATATGGGCATACCGGATAAGGATGATCCTAATACTTATTCTGAAGCAATATCAGATATTGATTCAGGAAGTGGCATGAAGCCATGAAATCCGAGATGGACTCGATGTACACCAATCAAGTCTGGGACTTGGTTGTGTTGCCTAAAGGGGTTAGACCCATATTTGCAAATGGGTCTTCAAGCGTAAGACCAATGCAAATGGCAAAGTACAGACCTACAAAACTAGATTGGTGGTGAAGGGTTATAGTCAACATGAAGGCATTGACTATGATGAGACCTTCTCACCAGTTGCAAAGATCAAGTCCATTCAAATTTTACTTGCGATAGCAGCACACTATGATTATGAGATTTGGTAGATGGACGTCAAAACATCTTCCCTCAATGGCAACATTGATAAAGAAATGTTTATGACTCAACCGAAAGGTTTTATATCTAAGCCTAATTCTAATCTAGTATGCAAGCTAAAGAGATCCATCTATGGATTGAAGCAAGCTTCTAGGAGTTGGAATATCCGATTTGATGAAGCTATCAAGTCCTTTTGACTTCATCATTAATTCGGAAGATCCTTGCGTTTATCGTAAACGCAGCGAGAAGAATATTATTTTCATAATCGGGTATGTCGATGACATATTGATTTTGGGAAATAATATCCCGTTAATGCAGTCCATTAAAGATTAGTTGTTAAAGACCTTCATGATGAAGGGTCTTGGTGAAGCCTGCTACATCCTAGAGATCATGATCCACAGGGATAGATCCAAGAGGATATTGAGGCTGTCACAGTCCACCCATATAGACAAGGTGTTGAAGCGTTTTGCAATGGAGAACTCTAAGAGAGGGTCTCTACCGGCAAATCATGGGATAAAAGCTATCAAAGAAGGATTATCCTTCTAGTGAAGCTGATAACAAGCACATGAATGATGTCCCATATGCATCTGCAATTGGGTCAATCATGTACGCCATGACTTGCACTAGGCCAAACGTGGCCTACGCTATCAACATCACTGGTAGATACCAACAGAATCCAGGTGAGTCTCACTGGATTGCTGTCAAGACCATTCTGAAGTATCTTAGATGAACTAAAGAATGTTTCCTTGTCTATGGTGGACAGTCAGAACTAGTAGTGACTGGTTAAGTTGACACAAGTTTCCAATCTGACTGTGATGATTACGAATCACAGTCAGGTTACGTTTCACTCTCAATGATGAGGCGGTCAGTTGGAATAGTTCCAAGCAAATTGACCGCATATTCAACAACCAAAGCTGAGTACATTGCTATATCAGAAGCTTCAAGGAGGCTGTCTGGATTTTATAGTTCTTAAGAGAACTAGAGGTAGTTCCGAGTGTCAATTGTCTAATCAAGTTGTATTAAGACAACGTTGGTGCGAATGCGCAAGCAAAGGAATCGAGATCAACAAACAGAAGCAAGCATGTACCCAGACTTATCATTTGATCCGAGAGATCATAACGATAGGAGACGTAGAATTAAAATGTATTCCCACATATTTAATTTGGAAGATCATTTCACCAAAACACTGAGTGTTCATGTACACACTAGACATTTGATGGTCTAGGGGTTAGACATGTAGGTGATTGATTCTAGTCCAAGTGGGAGATTGTTAGTGTTAGTGTCCTAGAGACAATCTACTGAAAGGACATAGTACTCGATGATATTCAATTTTATTTAATATTATAGTTCACTTAATATTAATGTATGGCAATACACTTGTTTAAATATTATGTTTGATTGTTTGCATTTATTCATGCATGTGTTCCCATGAGTCATTGTTGCCATTGAGGTTGTGAGAACTCAGATGACTTAAGCATGATTCTCAAATAGCCACGATCAAGGATCATCAAGAATGGGATATTGATGATACAATGGAGATTGGTGTGCGATATGCATCATATTCTTAGAGAGTGTAGTAAGATCTCACTTAATACGAGATACTAGGTATGTCCTGATGGATGCACAAATACCTTAGAGGGTATTGGTATACCCATCCGAGAAACCGTTTGATGTATTTCCACTATATTTGTCTACGGGTGTCTCGGTTAGTGGGAGCGATGCGATACTCCTTTGACTTGAGGTCAATACGCACGACATGTGTGGGATGATGAATTTTGACCATGACCGACGCTTGCACCCTAACCATGGGTAGATATGGCTTGGATTGAGTTCATCACGAAGTACAAGTGCGTGGTAGTTAAGCCAAGAATATGATTCATTCCTCAAAGTGGATTTAGAGAGAATACTCATCTTCTCATCATAATTAGATCAAAGTCATCGGTCGATGCACGTCAACTTAGACTTTGTGACTAAGTGTGACATACATGATCAATTAGTGATTTGAGATAAATTGATTAAGTTATTTGAATAGACACTTCATTAAGTTCAAGGCTTAATCGAGTATTCGTGAATGAAAGAAGGAAATCGTAATAGCCCATGTTTCAGTTACACGTTTCTCGCTACGTACCTCATGTTGGGGATTATACTGAAAAGTATGCTTTTTACTTTGTATAATCGAAACTGAATTTCCAGACTTATTTACTGAAATAAATTGTTTATCACTGATGCTTTAAATATGATTGAATGTTATATATATTTATTGCATAACTGTTCAATAATTAAATGCGTGTTACATTTGTAGTTAATTTAGTGATACCCGATCACGAAGATTAAATTAACGATCCTTGTAACTATAAGTACGCCATTCACGACCTAGATGGAAATGAACAACCATCGCGAAAAGGTTGAGGTGTAAGGCTCGATTGGTTTGTCTTGACCAAGAGATTACACTAGTGCATGGTGATGCAATTTGAATAGGACCCTCTGAGGAGGATAAATTCTTCAGAACTGAACAAGGAAGAATTAGACCTCAGTGGATCGTTGTTTCTTAACCTTCGTCCCTTAAATAGGATCACGTGGGATCGGTAACTATTGCTTTGACTTATCATGGGTAGCGAATCAGAGAGAGATTCAATACGTACTTTATCTTGGGCAATATTATTGGTCACATGTGATTGCTAAGATTTAATACGAAGAATCGTGTGCAAGTACGCTTGCTTGATTTGCCCCCTTGGGAGGTTCATAAGCTTTATCATACTAAATCTTGCAAGTGGAATTTGTTTTCGGTATGGATAATAATGTTGAACCGTTCCTCGACCAAGGACAAAAGATATTAATTAATGGAAAGCTATTTCAGTGGCTTGAATTAATTAATGGGCTAGATAATCTTAAACACGGGAAATGATGACCGGGAGCATATATTGACCGTAATATGGGTTAAGATGGATAGTGCAATATTAATTATGTAGTGGGATTAATTAATATTTATGGGCTTGAATTATATTGTGGCTCAATATTAGATATTCAAGATCCATTAGAAGGTCCAATCTTAATTCTCCTAAAGGCCCCCTGAGTAGCCCAACAAATAGTCCAATAACTGAAAAGGTGATTAAAATAAAATAAATATTGTTGCTTATATTTCCTTGCAATTTTCAAAAATTATGGATAAAAGAGGGAGAAAGATTTTCTTTGAATTTTGTTATGGAATGAAGATATGTATTCTTGGAATACAAGATTATCTCATTAAATTCAAGAAATCTCCCACTTGGTTATTCATTGAGAATTTTCGAAATTTTTGAAATATTATGGGCAAGAAAGATTTTCTTGATTTTCTTGAAAAGATATTATGGAAGATATGTATTTCTTGAAATACAAGAATATCTCATAAATTCAAGAAGATCCAAATCTTGGTTTCTTGTGCTAATATTTTCGAAAATTACCCTTATTTGAGGAGGTGGGATTTTTGTGGAATATTTTAATTATGGGAAAGAGAATATATAGGATATATTCAAGATTTCTTGGTGACCAAGAAAAGTCTTATCCCACATTGAAATATCATCAAATTTTCGTGCCCCTCCTCTCCTATAAATAGGGGATGATTAGTTCATTCCCAAGTACAATTCCATGTGCTGGAAATATTAGCAAATCCACATACGTGGTGCAACAAAGTTTATTTTTTTCCTTTTGTTAATTGTTTGAGTATCTTTCCACCGGATTGTCGAGCAAGGGCTAAGGGAATACTTGGGAAGTCCTTTTGGTTAGTCCGTCCACCAAAGCCCCTTTGCCATCCCGAGAGGAATGCGTTCACGTAAACCCGTAGATTCCTCATGCGTAGGTTTTACGTGGCTTTTTTATATGCATAATATGTTGTTGCAATTATTATTTGAATTAATATAGGATTAATTCATGCTAGTAATAATTAATGAATTAAATTTGTATTTAAATATTCATCCCGAATAGATCTGTATGCGAATCATTCCCCAACAATCTGGTATCGAGCCCATTTCATTTTGACTCAATTTTTAAATTGTAATTTAATTCACGGACATTAAATTTGAAATTGGATAGTAGAACTATTAGATCTGTTTTTGCGGTATCCAATTGTCATGGATTTTAATGTTTTATTTTGCATGCATATAAACCGTGGTTTTTTAATTGATTCGATTCGGATTTGTTTTTGCCTCGTGAGAAAATCCACGAAGTAGACTAGGATTTGTTTGATTTGATCATTGTAATAGACTAGTCTAGATCTAGGTTTATTTATTTTTTGTAAATAAATTGTAACGGATCGGGAACGAAGAGATGAAGAATTAAAGGATGAAAAACCAGGCGTGGCGCAAGGCTTGGCGCTACCGGGCACATACGGGCGAGGCGAGGCCAAGGGCCGAGCGTCTTGAGAGGATGAGCAGCGCCGCGCGGGCGTGCTCCAAAGAGGCGGGGCCTTTGGCGCTACAGACGGGCATGTGGCGGAGACGCTTGGCGAGGCGGGGAGGGCTGTACGGATGAGGCTTGTCGTCCGCCGCCGAGGCCGCCGACCTCGGCCGGCTCTCTCGCCGAGGCATCCGAGGGCCGGCGTCTTTGCCAGCGGTGCCTTTAGCCTAGGCTTAAATCCTAGGCCAAGCCGGCCGACGGATCTTGGCGTGCATCATTGCGCAGCGCTATGGCGTGGCGGTTCGAGATGAAGTTTTTTTTCGAGACGAGCAGTGGGAGAAATTCGAGGCGTGTTTCTTCAAGATCAAGCCAAGAAAAAATCAAACCATGACAATTGGATAATTTGTGCCCAATATGTTTATTTTTTTCGTTATGCTTGATTTATTTGTGCTATCTTATGCTTTATTTAATTTGTTTAAATGTGTTTGCATGAGGGTTGCCAAATTGAAAAATCTCAACTCCAAAATTACTAAGTATGTTTTAAATAATTAATTGACAATTTTATTAGGATAATAAAATTGAATTAATTTTGACCTCCATGATTTATTTATTTGTGAATTCTTTTGGAGAAAATCCCCCACGGGACGGTCAAAAGATAGGTTTCACATGAATGAATTCGAAAAGGATGATTGTGGGTTATTACTAGTGGCGGCGATGACCCTCCCCACGAGGCTCGATCAAAGCGAAATAGTAATCAGTATTTAATCATGGTTATTACTTAGTTATAAAATTGATATGCATATACTTCCCCAAGTCCTGTCAATTTTATATTGGTCAGTGGGTGGGGAGCCAACTATTAATCTGGATATTAAAGGTTTTGTAATCGTTCTTGTTTGTAACGCTTGAATGTGTTTAAATAATGACCCACCCCACGTGGCTTATTTAAAACTGTTTTTGAGATGTTGGTGATGCATGTTCATATTTTTTTTGAGATTTTAAATATGATGAAATGTGATCGAACCTTGTGATATACTTGTCTTTATTGCATATATTTATTTATTTCGATTAAATTATGTCGTTACCTTTTAATCCACTGTTATTATACTTAAAGTCAATACAATATGTATGGAAACTATATTGATTGGAAAATTATAATTGTCCTAACTGCATAAAAAGCACAAGTGAATTTTGACACACAAAAATCAGATGAGCCAACTGACGAGTCAAAACATGCGGGACTCGTCAGATCACCTTGCGAGAGATGTCGTCGCTGAAATGGTGGAGGGAAAACCCGTAAGGGATTACGTCCTCAAAATAGATGGCCCATCTGAACAAACTTGAGATTCTGAGTGCAGATTATGATCTGGAGACTCAGATGAATTTGGTACTTCATTCTCTGTCCAGAAAGGTTTTTGAGCATTTTGGCCTCGCTAGCTAATTTGTTGCAAACTTTTGGACTCGGCAGAAATGATGATAAGGCACCAAACTCAAGCTTTGACGGCAAGTGGTCCGTCTTCATCTTCTAGGCCAAGGGTAGGCAAGATAAAGAAGAGGACCAAAGGCCATAAGCAATAAAACTCAACTGTTGCCAAGGGCAATGGTAAGATGAGGAATGCTTGTTGAGTCAAGGAAAATCCAAAGAGGAAGTGCTTAAGCTGCGGTGAGAGAGGACAATGGAGGTTTTGCCTATTCCAACCCCAAAAGGGACGGAAAGAAAGGTAATTCTCACACACTATGTTGAAACTTGTTTAGCGGCGTATACTTCTCATTCGTGGGTGGTTGTTACGAGATCCACTAATCATGTTGGCTTCACGGGTTCTAAATGATCCGACAACGTAGTGGGAGTGAGATCCTCATCACACTGGGTAACGTTACAAAAGTAGAAGACATTGCAATGCTACGTAAGTGGCAGATATTGCAATGCTATGGTAGTAACGATTATTGCAATACTAGCAAGTAGCATACATTGCAATGCTACATAAGTAGCAGTTAAAGCAGTGGGAGAAGTGCACCTATCTTTTGAAGATAAAGTTTTTTGAGATTATCTTTATGTTCCCAGTTTTAGAAAGAATTCACTTTCAGTTTCTAAAATTTGATTAAAGGACACTAAGTTTCTTCTAATAAGAATGACATCATTTTTGAAATGATGAGTGTATCTGTTACGGGACATTGATGGAAAATCTCTATACAATTAACTGTGCACACCACTCACGAAATGTATCCTATAACACATCAACTGTTTCCGAGAAAAGAAAACGTTCATCAGACGTGAACGAGACACTTCTTTGGCATCTAAGATTAGGTCATATAAATCCAAAGAGGATCCAAAGGTTGGTTCACTGGAGCGTCTCCAAGTTGAATCGATTCCAACCTGCGAATCATGTTTGGAGGGTAATATGACCAAGATGGCATTTGGAGCCAAGGGGAATGGGGCTAAAGAAGTGTTAGAGATCGTTCACATAGATGTACGTAGTTCAATGTCAACCAAAGCAAGAGGAGGTCATGAGTAATTTTATTGATGATTACTCAAGGTACATTTTCCTTATGAAGCATGAATCTGAGACCTTTGAGAAATTCTAAGAATTTAAGGATCAAACAGAGAATCATATGGAAAAACGTACCAAGTCTCTACGATCTGATCGTAGAGGCGAATACCTCAGCGATGAGTTTTTGAATTGCTTATCTGATGAAGGGATTGTATCCCAGCTCAATGCACCCGGAACCCCTCACCAAAACGGGGTTGCAGAGCAAAGAAACATAATTCTTTTGGGAATGGTTAGATCAATGATGAGTTATACGGATCTTCCCAAGTCGTTCTGGGGTCATGCCTTGGAAAACAACGACTTACATTCTGAACTTGGTGCTATCCAAATCAGTTCCCAGAACCCCAAAGAATTGTGGACCGGACGCAAGTCTAGTATGAGACACATGAGAACTTTGGGGTGTCCGGCCTACGTGTTGGACAAGGAAACCGGTAAATTGGATCCTCGATCAGAATTAAGGTTGTTTTGTAGGATACCCCGAGGGAACAAAAGGGTGAATGTTCTATAGTTCCGAAGATCAAAAGGTGGACATCCGCACCCACTTTAGATTTTGGAAGAAAACTATAGAACCAAAGAAAACCCAGAAGTGAGATTACCTTAAATGAGCTTAGAGGGCAAACCTCAGTGCCGACTGTACTAGATGATATACCAAACGATACGTTTTTCTGGCAGGAACCTCGTTATAGTGGGAGGGTTGTTAGGCGACTGAGAGATTCATGGGAATAGGAGAGTCCTCGGACTTGATTCCCGGAATCGAGACTCATGGACATATGACGAGGCACTCCAAGATAAGGATGCGAGTTTCTTTGGCAAAACAAACAATGAAAGCCGAAGTGGGTTCTATGTTTCATAATAGAGTGTGGGAGCTAGTCGAACCACTTAATGGGGTCAAACCCATTGGATGCAAGTGGGTATATAAGAGGAAAAGAGGATCGGACGGGAAGGTTGAAGCCTTTAAAGCAAGACTAATGGCGAAAGGTTATACTCAGAAAGAATGGGATCGATTATGTGGAAACTTTTTTGCCCATAGCCATGCTTAAGTCCATCCGTATTCTCTTATCGATTGCTGCGCATTTTCGACTTTGAAATCTGGCAAATAGATGTCAAGACAGATTTCCTTAACGGAAGTCTTGATAAAGAGATCCATATGCAACAACCCCTAGTTTACATTGAAACAGGCCAAGAACACCCAGTTTGTAAAAGCTCAAGAGGTCCATTTACGGACTCAAACAGCATCGAACTTGGAACCAAAGTTTTGATCATATTATAAAGTCTTATGGGTTTTGATCAAAACGAGTTTGAAAGTTATTGTGTATAAAAACGTGTCGAAGCTGCATTGGTATTCTTAAGATTTGTCGTAGATCACATTGTGATCATCGGGAACGATGTGAAGGTGTGATCAGACGTAAGGGCATGGTTTTCAAAACAGTTTGATATGAAAGACTTAGGGAAAACCGGACACATCCTTGGGATCAAGATCAAAAGAAAAGGATGGTCGGGTTATCGCAAGTTTCATACATAGACACTGGTTTTGAAACAATTCAAAGATGCAAGATTCAAGAAAGGATTCTTACCTTTCGGACTTGGAATCCATCTATCCAAGAAAATGTTCCCTAAGGCGAAAAAAGGAGATAGATGACATGAAAGGTATTCCTTGTGCTTGGTTGTCGGAAACCTTATGTATGCATTCTTTGTGTCACGAGACCCGGATATATGCTTTTGCCGTGAGACATGGTAGCAAGATATCGAGTAACTCAGGAAAGTTTAATTGGAATGACGATTAAAAACATACGAAGTTTACGAAAAGAACTCGGGATAAAATGTTGATTTATCGATCGGATACTCCAATCCCCATAATTTATATGGACTCGGATTTCCAATCGATTTAGATTCCGAAATTATCTGCCTCGATTAGTGTGTTTCCATTTGGGAAGTGTAGCCATCAAATGGGACGAGTGTGAAGCGAAATGCATCACCGACTCAACCATGGGACTCGGGTAAGTAGGCTGCTTGTGAAGCAAAGGAAAGAACCGATTGGGCTCTAGATCTTCTTAGTGGACTTGGATGGTGTTCTCGAATTTGTCTAGCAATATCTGCTAGAGGCGATTACAAATTCAAGAGAACCAAGAGTCCACGAGTCAAAAACAAACACATTAAAGGAAAGACATCTTATACGAGAAATCGTTAAGAGAGAGATATAGATGTGGCAAAGATAGCGTCCCGAGGACGACCCTAGCGAGATCCATTCACAAAGCTTACGCCTCTGAATACATTCGAGAGACATGTGAATGGAATGGGTGTCAAGACAGATTGCTAATCTGCTTTGAGTATAAGTGGGAGAAATTATTAGGTTCGTGTAGGTGACATTAGATGTCACGGACTACTCGAGACGTGTTGTAGTATACTTAAAAGCAGACTTTGAGTATAAGTGGGAGATTGTTGGGGATTATACTGAAAAGTATGCTTTTTACTTTGTATAATCAAAACTGAATTTCCAGACTTATTTATTTGAAATAAATTGTTTATCATCGATGCTTTAAATATGAATGAATGTTATATATATTTATTGCATAAGCTGTTCAATAATTAAATGACGTGTTACATCAGTAGTTAATTTAGTGATACCCGATCACGTAAGATTAAATTAACGAGTCCTTGTAACTATAAAGACGCCCATTCACGACCTAGATGGAAAGAACAACCATCGCGAAAGGTTGAGTGTGTAAGGCTCAGATTGGTTTGTCTTGACCAAGAGATTACACTAGTGCATGGTGATGTTGAATAGGACCTACAGGAGGATAAATTCTTCAGAACTGAACAAGGAAGAATTAGACCTCAGTGGATCGTTGTTTCTTAACCTTCGTCCCTTAAATAGGATCACGTGGGATCGGTAACTATTGCTTTGACTTATCATGGGTAGCGAATCAGAGAGAGATTAAATACGTACTTTATCTTGGGCAATATTATTGGTCACATGTGATTGCTAAGATTTAATACGAAGAATCGTGTGCAAGTACGCTTGCTTGATTTGCCCCCTTGGGAGGTTCATAAGCTTTATCATACTAAATCTTGCAAGTGGAATTTGTTTCCGGTATGGATAATAATGTTGAACCGTTCCTCGACCAAGGACAAAAGATATTAATTAATGGAAAGTTATTTTAGTGGCTTGAATTAATTAATGGGCTAGATAATCTTAAACACGGGAAATGATGACCGGGAGCCATATTGACTGTAATATGGGTTAAGATGGATAGTGCAATATTAATTATGTAGTGGGATTAATTAATATTTATGGGCTTGAATTATATTGTGGCTCAATATTAGATATTCAAGATCCATTAGAAGGTCCAATCTTAATTCTCCTAAAGACCCCCTGAGTAGCCCAACAAATAGTCCAATAACTGAAAAGGTGATTAAAATAAAATAAATATTGTTGCTTATATTTCCTTGCAATTTTCGAAAATTATGGATAAAAGAGGGAGAAAGATTTTCTTTGAATTTTGTTATGGAATGAAGATATGTATTCTTGGAATACAAGATTATCTCATTAAATTCAAGAAATCTCCCACTTGGTTATTCATTGAGAATTTTTGAAATTTTTGAAATATTATGGGCAAGAAAGATTTTCTTGATTTTCTTGAAAAAATATTATGGAAGATATGTATTTCTTGAAATACAAGAATATCTCATAAATTCAAGAAGATCCAAATCTTGGTTTCTTGTGCTAATATTTTCGAAAATTACCCTTATTTGAGGAGGTGGGATTTTTGTGGAATATTTTAATTATGGGAAAGAGAATATATAGGATATATTCAAGATTTCTTGGTGACCAAGAAAAGTCTTATCCCACATTGAAATATCATCAAATTTTCGTGCCCCTCCTCTCCTATAAATAGGGGATGATTAGTTCATTCCCAAGTACAATTCCATGTGCTGGAAATATTAGCAAATCCACATACGTGGTGCAACAAAGTTTATTTTTTCCTTTTGTTAATTGTTCGCGAGTATCTTTCCACCGGATTGTCGAGCAAGGGCTAAGGGAATACTTGGGAAGTCCTTTTGGTTAGTCCGTCCGACCAAAGCCACTGCCATCCCGAGAGGTACGTTCACGTAAACCCGTAGATTCCGCATGCGTAGGTTTTACGTGGCTTTTTATATGCATAATATGTTGTTGCAATTATTATTTGAATTAATATAGGATTAATTCATGCTAGTAATAATTAATGAATTAAATTTGTATTTAAATATTCATCCCGAATAGATCTGTGCGAATCATTCCCCAACACCTCATATATTGAGAATGTCTGGTTTATTGTTTAGGGTTCAATTAAGACCGTTAGTTTGACTAATCGCTCGATATATGAGGGCCTATGGGTCACACAACAAGTAGTTCCCTTTTACGGATTATAATTGGGGTATTAAATGTTAAATTGAATTTAATATTTAATTTATGGAGAATTAATTAATAATTGATTAATTTAGAATTAATTATTATTAACATTTAATTAAATTGGATTTAATTAAATAAGAATTCCCAATAATAATATATGGAATATTATTGTAGGATTTAATATATATGGAATCAAATCCGTAGATATTTGATATACATGGGAATTAAATCTGTAGAGATTTTATACGTGGGAAATAAATCTAAGAGATTTATTTAAATAAAGATTAGGGATTTTATTTCCTAATCAGGTTAGCTTAATATTTAAGCTGGGCCTCTCCCTATATATATGAGCTCTTGGGAATTCACAAACAACGTTAATTCAAATATTCTCCATAAAATCTAGAATAGAAATTTTCCTAGTAAATTCCGTCTCAGATTCAACGCTGACAAATCTGTGCAACTCCGTGAACGAGGATTACGTGGATACCATAGTAGAGAAATATGTGTACGATTTACTGTAAGATTTCTCTTTATGTTTATAAGTATTCAATTATGCAATTACGTGTTCGTTGTTGGTGAACTGTTTAATTCCGCTGCGCATGTATTACGTGTTTACGTGCCTCTAAATTCCAACAGTAATGTGGGTTAAGATGGATAGTGCAATATTAATTTTATAGTGGAGTAAATTAATATTAATGGGCTTGAATAATATTTTGGCTAAATATTAAAGTTTCATACCCCATTGGAGGTCCAATCTTAATTCTCCTAAAGGCCTCTCAAATAGCCCAAATTAAAGTCCAATTAATGAAAAGGAGAAGAAAATATTTTGCCTATTTTTCCATGAGTATTTTCGAAAAAATAGGTAGGAAAGAGAAAAAGATTTTTTCTTGATTTTCTTGGAAAGATTTTATGGAATAAGTATTCTTGAGATACAAGTTTATCCCATAAATTCAAGAAAGGAAAAAGATCATATTTCTTCCTTACTTGTATTCAATTTTTGAAAATAAGGAGCAAAGGAGGAGGAGAAGATTTTGTTGGGAGATATTTTGGGAAATAGAATATATTGGATATATTCTAGATTGTATCTTGAGGAAGAAGCAAGGAAATTTCCCAATGCCCAACATAACCAAAATTTTGCCCCCCCCTAGTCCTATAAATAGGGGATGAATTTTTCATCCCCAAGGCAATTCCATGTGTTGGAAAAATTAGAAATCCACAAAGGTGGTGCCAAATATTTTTATTTTCTCCTTTAAATTAAAATCGTTGGTTGAGAATCCTTCCACCGGATTACGTTCGTGGACGTGGGACATATTTGGGAAGACTCTTTGGGTTGATCCAACGTCTCAACGGTTGTCTCTACAAGAGGTAAGTAATCTCGTAACTCCTAGATTCCGCATGCTTAGGATTTACGTGGATTATGTGTACGCATGTTGCTTATTTGCTTGTTTAATTATTATGTTGAATTGATTTAGGATTAATTCATGTTAGTAATTAATTAATTAATTTAAATATGTATTTAAATTCATCTCGAATAGATCCGGGCACCCCTAATTTCCCAACAACTAGTATCAGAGCCTCGATTTCGAGCTCTGTATTTAAATTGTTATTTAAATTATATTGGCCATTAAATTTTATTGAAAATTGGATAGTAGAATTGTTAGATCTGTTTTGCAGGTATCTAATTGTCATGGTATTTAATGTGTTTAATTTTCATGAGTATGTTTTGGTTTTAATTCGACTCGTTCGAATTTATTTTTTTCGTGAGAAAATCCACGAGTAGATTAGGCTATTTGATTTGTTCAATGTAATAGACTAGTCTAGATTTAGGTTTATTTATTTTTGTAAAATAAATTGTATCCTGATCAAAGACGAAGACGGAGACGAGGAGTTAAAACGGATCCAAAACTGTACGCGTCGCCAGACGTGTACTGGCTTGGCGCTGGGCGCACGGGCGGGGTGAGGCACGGGCGCGCCTAATGTGCCATGTAGGATCGGGCCTTAAACCCACCGGGCATCGCGGCGCTTAAGGCTAGGTACGACGCCGGAAGAAGAAGTGACGAGGCGGCATGCGGCGACCGCCCACCGCCGCCGAGGTCGCCGAAATTGTGGCGGGCGCCACGCCGCGCGCTAACGGCCTGGGCGGTCGCTCGGCCAAGGGGCCATTTGGATCTTGGGACGTGCATCACGAGCTACTCTTAAGCGATTCTTAAATTTTTTTTCGAGACGAACGAGTGGGAGAAATTCAAGACGGCGTTTCTTCAAAATCAAGCCAAGAAAAATCAAGCCACTACAGTTGGATAATATGTGCCCAATATGTTTATTTTCTGCTTTGCTTAATTTATTGTTGTATTTTCTTATGCTTTATTTAATTTGTTTAAATGTGTTTGCATGAGAATTGCACAACGAAAAATCATAAATTCAAAAATTACTAAGTATGGTTTAAATAATTAATTTGGTTTTGAATCAAATTAATTTTGACCTCCATGATTTATTTATTTGTGAAATCTTTTGGAGAAATTCCCCTAAGGGACGACCAAAAGAAAGCTTTCACATGAATAAATTCTCAAAAGGATGATTATGAATTATTATTAGTGGCGACGATGACCCTCCCAAGAGGCTCTATCAAAATGAAGTAGTAATTCTGTATTTAATCATGGTTATTACTTAGGTACAAAATTAATATGCATATACTTCGCCGAAGTCCCTGTCAATTTTGTATTGATCAAATGGGAGCCAACTATTAATTAATTTTCTTTTAATAAAAGGTTTGTAACTGTTCTTGTTTGTAACCTGCTTGAATGTGATTTAAATGATGACCCTCCCAAGAGGCTCATTTAAAACTGTTTTGAGATGTTGGCTGATACATGTTCATATTTTTTTGAGATTTCAATATGAACCATGTGATCGAATTATGTGATATTTTTTTTGTTGATCCGGATATTGAAACAAGATGTATGTTTATTTTCAGTATCATCATATCGTAACCTTTTAATCAACTGTTCAATATACTGAAAGAAATTTACTTACTGGAGAAAACTTTGTTGATTGGTATCGAAAACTTACTATTGTCCTCACCGCACAACATCACAACTGGGTTCTTACTACACCCAAATCAGAAAAGCTAACTGATGAGTCTAGTAAAACGGAAAAGAAAGAGTATGCTGACTGGGAGCATTCCAACGAAATGGAAAAGTGTACCATCTTGGCTTCTATGTCAGATGTGTTGCAACACCAGCACCAAAACGTTGAAATTGCTGCAGACATCATGGTCAATCTTAAAGCGATGTTCCAACATCAGAACCGTGTGGCTCGCCAGATCACCATGAGAGACATGCTCTCAATGAAAATGGTGGAGGGAATTCCCGTAACGGACACGTTCTTCAGATGATGGCTCACCTTAACAAACTTGAGGTACTTGGTGCTGAATATGATATCGAGACCCAGATCGATTTCATACTCCATTCCCTGCCCAAAAGCTTCGAGCAGTTCAGGCTCAACTACCAAATGAACAATCAGAAGTTTTCATTGCTTGATCTGCTACAAGCTCTAGTCTCGGCTGAAGGAATATTAGGAGAGAGCAGCCAAGCCTTAGCGGCAGCTGGTCCATCTTCCTCTTCTAGACCAAAAGGAGGTAAGAAGAAGAAGAAGAAGGCCAAAAAGTGAAGCTAACTCAAGCGTTGTCAAGGGCAAAAGAAAGGTGAAGAGGGAGGGAGGAGTAAAGAAACCGGCTAAGGGGAAGTGTTTTAGCTGAGGTGAAAAGGGACATTGGAGGTCAGCCTGTTCCAAACCCAAAAGGAATGGAAAGAAAGGTAATTCTCACGCACTAGTTGTTGAAACTTGTTTAGCGGCGTATGCTACCCACTCGTGGGTAATGGATACGGGGTCCACTGATTATGTTTATTTCACATTACAGGGGTTCAAACGGACCCGACAACTTAGTGGAAGCGAGATCCTCATCACGCTAGGCGATGCTACGAGAGTGGAAGCTGAAGTAGTGGGAGACGTGCACCTATCTTTTGAAGACAAGAGTTTAATTTTAAGAGATGTTCTTTATGTTCCTATTTTTCGGAAAAACCTTATTTCTGTTTCAAAACTATTTGCTGATGGATATTCTGTTCATTTTAATAGACATGTTACTATTTTTCGTAACGATGTGGTTATCTGTCATGGAACTTTACGGAACAATCTCTATATTATTAACTGTGCACATCACTCACAAAATGCATCCTATAACACATCTACTGTTTCAAGTAATAAAAGAAAACGTTTGACCAATGTGAACGAGACACTTCTTTGGCACCTAAGATTAGGTCATATTAACCCGAAGAGGATCCAAAGGTTGGTCCAAGATGGTTCATTAGAGTCCCTCCTGATTGAACCATTTCTAACTTGCGAATCATGCTTGGAGGGTAGGATGACCAAGAGGGCATTTGGAGCCAAGAGGTTTAGAGCTAAAGAAGTGTTGGAGATCGTTCACACCGATGTGTGTGGTCCAATGCAAATCAAAGCTAGAGGTGGCTACGAGTATTTCGTTACATTTATCGATGATTACTCACGCTATGGGTACGTTTTCCTAATGAAGCATAGATCTGAGACCTCTGATAAATTCAAAGAATTTAAAGCTCAAGCAGAGAATCATAAGGAAAAGAGTATCAAGTTTCTACGATCTGATCGTGAAAGCGAATACCTCAGCGAAGAATTTTTGAACTACCTGTCGGATGAAGGGATTGCATCCCAGTTGACTGCACCCGGTACCCCTCAACAAAATGGGGTTGCAGAACGAAGAAACAGAACACTTCTAGAAATAGTAAGGTAAATGATGAGTTATGCGGATTTACCAAAATCGTTCTAGGGTTATGCCTTGCAAACAACAGCTTATATTCTAAACCTAGTGCCATCCAAATTGGTTCCCAAAACCCCTAGAAAATTGTGGATGGGGCGCAAGCCTAGCTTAGGACACATGAGGATCTGGGGGTGTCCGACATACGTGTTGGATAAGGAAGCTGGTAAATTGGATGCACGTTCGGAATTAAGGTTGTTTATAGGGTACCCCGAAGGAACAAAGGGATGCATGTTCTATGGTCCCGAAGATCAAAAGGTTGTAATTAGTACGTACTTTAGATTTTTGGAAGAAGACTATATGACCGATAAAAAGCCTATAAACGAGATTACCTTAGAAGAACTTAGGGGGTCAACTCCATTGCCAACTGTACAAGACGAAGTACCAAGCGTCACACCTACACAACCAGAACCTCATCGTAGTGGGAGGGTTGTTAAGCAACCCGAGCGATTCTTGGGGATAGGAGAGTCCTCGGACTTGATCTCAGGAGAAGAATCAGATCCATGGTCCTACAACGAGGCGATCCAAGACAAAGATGCAAAATCTTGGCAAACCGCAATGGAAGCCGAGATGGGTTCAATGGATCACAATAAAGTGTGGGAGCTAGTCGAACAACTTAATGGTGTAAAACCCATTGGATGTAAGTGGGTATACAAGAGAAAAAGGGGACCGGACGGAAAGGTTGAAACCTTTAAAGCGAGACTCGTGGTGAAAGGGTACACTAAGAAAGAAGGGATCGACTATGAGGAAACCTTTTCGCCCGTAGCCATGCTCAAGTCCATCCGCATTCTTTTGTCGATTGCTACGCACCTAGACTTTGAGATCTGGAAAATGGATGTCAAGACCGCTTTCCTCAATGGGAGTCTTGATGAAGAAATCTATATGCAACAACCCGAAGGCTTCATTGAAAAAGGCCAAGAGCATCTGGTTTGCAAGCTAAAGAAGTCCATTTATGGGCTAAAGCAAGCATCCCGTGCTTGGAATCAGTGTTTTGATCAAGTTATAAAATCCTACGGTTTTGATCAAAATAATTTTGAAAGTTGTGTTCATAAGAAGCGTGACGAAACTGCCTTGGTATTCTTGGTACTATACGTAGACGACATTCTGGTCATCGGGAACGATGTAAAGATGTTGTCAGACGTAAGGGCATGACTGTCAAAACAGTTTGATATGAAGGACTTAGGGGAAGCCGATCACATCCTAGGGATCAAGATCACTCGAGATCGCAGGAAAAGAATGATTGGGCTTTCGCAAGCATCATATATATACACCATTTTGAAGCGATTCAGCATGAAAGATTCCAAGAAAGGTTTTGTGCCTTTCAGACACGGAATTTTGTGCCTTTCAGACACGGAATCCATCTATCCAAAGAAATGTGTCCCAGGACACAAAAGAAGATAGATGACATGAAGGGCATTCGTTATGCTTTGGACTGTAGGAAGCCTCATGTATGCAAAGCTGTGCACGAGACCGGATATCTGCTTTACCGTAGGCATGGTGGCAAGATATCAAAGCAACCCCGGAAAAGAGCATTGGACTACAGTTAAAAAATTTCGGAAGTATCTGAAGAGGACACGAGACATAATGTTAGTTTATCAGTCAGACAGTCTAATCCCCGTCGGTTACACGGACTCGGATTACCAATCAGATTTAGACTCCAGAAAGTCAATCTTGGGTAGTGTGTTTTGCATGGGGGGAGGAGCCATGACTTGGAGAAGCGTTAAATAGAAATGCATCGCTGATTCTACCATGGAATCCGAATATGTAGCTGCTTGTGAAGCAGCAAAAGAAGTGGTTTGGCTCAAGAACTTCCTAGTTAACTTGGACATTGTTCCGGATTTGCCGGGGCGAGATCACGGTTTCTTTGTGATAGCTTGAGGAAGCGATTGCAAATTCTAGGGAACCGAGAGCCCACAAGGCCAGGAAACACATAGAAAGAAAATACCATCTTATACGAAAAATCAATAAGAGAGGAGACATAGAGGTGACAAAGATTGCGTCCGAAGACAACTTAGCAGATCCATTCACAAAGGGTTTGCCTCAGAGTACATTCGAGAGACATGTGGAAGGAATGGGTGTCAAGACCGTTGCCAATCTGCTTTGAGTATAAGTGGGAGAAATATTATTAGGTTCGTGTAGGTGACATTAGATGTTACATAGAACACGAGACATGTTGTAGTATACTTAAAAGAAGACTTTTAGTATAAGTGGGAGATTATTGGGGTTATACTGAAAAGTATGCTTTTTACTTTGTATAACCAAGTGCATTATTGATTTGTGAAATAAATTAATTAGGACCCACTAAATATGAAGGATAAATATATTTTATGCAAAATATACAAGAATTAGACCTTGAAGTGGTTCGATTATTTCAAATTAATCTCGATTCCTTAAATCACAAGGATGGAAATGGGAAATTAATAAATATTGCTTTGAGTCTTAGACGATGGGAAGAGAATCAATGCGATTATGATGTGCTAAATAGGACTTCCACAGGAGGATAAATCTTTGGGCAATATTAAGAATTACCTCTGGTTCGATTAAATAGGAGTGGGAAATTTAAATATTGACTTACGATGGGAAGAGAATCAATGCGATTCGATAAGTATCTTGGGCAATATTATTAGTTACATCTTGATTGCTAAGATTTGTCCTTGCTTGATTTGTCCCCTTGGTGGGCCCAGAATCTTTATCATACCAAATCTTGCAAGTGGAAATTTATTTCCGGTATGGATAATAATGTTGAGCTGTCTTTACTCCAAGAATAAAGATATTAATTAATATAAAGCTTGTTTAGTGGCTTAATTAATTAGTGGACTAAGATAATCTTAAACACGGGAAATAATAACCGGGAGTCATAATATTGTGAAGTCGTAATGTGGGTTAAGATGAATAGTGCAATATTAATTTTATAGTGGAGTAAATTAATATTAATGTGCTTGAATAATATTTTGGCTAAATATTAAAGTTTTATACCCATTGGAGGTCCAATCTTAATTCTCCTAAAGGCCCCTCAAATAACCCAAATTAAAGTCCAATTAATGAAAAGGAGAAGAAAATATTTTGCCTATTTTTCCGTGAGTATTTTCAAAAAAAATAGGTAGGAAAGAGAAAAAGATTTTTTCTTGATTTTCTTGGAAAGATTTTATGGAATAAGTATTCTTGAGATACAAGTTTATCCCATAAATTCAAGAAAGGAAAAAAGATCTCATTTCTTCCCTACTTGTATGCAATTTTCGAAAATAAGGAGCAAAGGAGGAGGATAAGATTTTGTTGGGAGATATTTTGGAAAATAGAATATATTGTATATATCCTAGATTGTTTCTTGAGGAAGAAGCAAAGAAATTTCCCAATGGCCAACATAACCAAAATTTTTGCCCCCCCCCCTAGTCCTATAAATAGGGGATGAATTTTTCATCCCCGAGACAATTTCATGTGTTGGAAAAATTAGAAATCCACAAAGGTGGTGGCAAATATTTTTATTTTCTCTTTTAAATTAAAAGCGTTCGTTGAGAATCCTTCTACCGGATTACGTTAGTGGACGTGGGACATATTTGAGAAGGCTCTTTGGGTTGATCCATCGTCTCAACGGTTGTCTCTACAAGAGGTAAGTAATCTCGTAACTCCTAGATTCCACATGCTTACGATTTACGTGGATTATGTGTACGCATGTTGCTTATTTGTTTGTTTAATTATTATGTTGAATTGATTTAGGATTAATTCATGTTAGTAATTAATTAATTAATTTAAATATGTATTTAAATTCATCTCGAATAGATCCGGACACCCCTAATTTCCCAACAGAACACTCTTGGGTAAATTTGAATATTTAATGTTCTGTGTTCTTGAATGGAGATGCTTGAATATTTGGCTTTAATCTTCACTTTGCAGGATCCTCCATTATCTTCTTTTGAAGATAGTGCAATGTATTTATAGTGTGGATTTGAATATTTCCGTTGGAGAGTAAATTCAAATCCATACTAATAGTCTTTCAATTTTTCTTTGTCCTTTTACACTGTTGCTTGCAACTTTATGTCACATCGATATATGTGTTGTCATCTTCTCATTGGACAATATTTTGTGTGTGTAACGGATCGATTTTTTCGCCTTATTCTTCGTTCATCTCTTCCGATTCAGGTCGCGATTTACGGTCACTTTGATTTGGTATGCACCTTACGATCGATCGGTCAGATTATTTGCTTGACCGGTCATGGCGCTACTGATCGAGATCGCCCTACTGATCGGATCGATCGCGTTACTGACGGATCGCATTTCTTCTTCTTTTTTATGATTTCTGCACAGCATTATATCAGCTTTTCTTCCTCACAAATCATCATGCTTCTTCTTGTTCAGCTCATCAGTTAACTCGGAACTCATCCTACTCATCTGATCTCGATGGCGGCCTCGTCTCTGACCTCGTCGATATTGATCATCTTAAATGCGATTTCATGAGTTCCCCCTTAACTTGTTCTCTCGTTCCCCCTCAACTTGTTATCTGTAGATTAACTTAAATAACACAAGTTGATAATGTTTTGGCATAATTCATCAAAACTAAAATATCCCAACAATTTCCCCCTTTTTGATAATGATGCCAAAATTGACTAACAATAAAAACATACGAGAAAAATAGTGTTAGTTAAACAAGTGAAATGATGAAGAATGTTGTATGCATTTTTAAAAAAAAATGATGAGAAGATGATTGTCAACCTCCATGAATTTTATAAATAATATGCATTTTAAACTAAATAGGTTTTAAAAAGATCAGTTCAGGTGGTCACATTAAAAGATTGTGAACTTTTGAACTCCTGCTTTGATACCACTTGTTGGTCCCAAAAAAACCCGATTTAAAACTCGTAAAATCTCAATGGGAGGTGACTTTAAAATTTTTGCGAATGTGTTATGCAGATTTGCTAAAGTATTTATGACAGTTAATATGAAAGTAAATAAGAACACACGTATTTTTATAGTGGTTCGGAGTCCAACTCCTACATCCACTCTTCCCTTCATGTGGCACTTCCTTAACCAACATATATTTATTGAGCTCTCACTCAACTGGACTTATCTCCCTCACGGGATTGCCTATAGATATTTAATGAGTTCTCACTCTCTCGGAACTTATCTCCCTCACGGGATCGCCTATAGATGTTTAATGAGTTCTTACTCTCTCGAGACTTATCTCCCTCACGGGATTGCCTATTAACTACCTTACTTAACCACAAATTCTCTCTCAAGAAAGGGTTTGAGTTTGGTGTTATTTCCAACTATGTGAGATTTTCCCTTACATTGTTTTAGCCTTTAAGCTAAGGTTGGGAAAATCTCTCTAAGCTTATGATATAACATTTATGCTTAGATTTAATGAAGAACACTCTTGGGTAAATTTGGATATTTAATGCTCAGTGTTCTTGAATGGAGATGCTTGAATATTTGGCTTTAATCTTCACTTTGCAGCATCATCCATTATCTTCTTTTGAAGATAGTGCAATGTATTTATAGTGTGAATTTGAATATTACCGTTGGAGAGTAAATTCAAATCCATACTAATAGTCTTCTAGCTTTTCTTTGTCCTTTTGCACTGTTGCTTGCAGCTTCATGTCACATCCATATATGTGTTGTCATCTTCTCATTGGACAACTTTTTGTGTGTCTAACGGATCGATTTATTTCCTCGACATCATTTCATCTCTTTTGATTCCGGGTCACTTTGATTTACGGTCACCTAATGTGGTGCCTGACGCTTCATCGATTTGGGCGCCACTGGTCGGGTCAAGATATTTGCTCGACCAGATCGTCTGACACTGATCGATCGCGACGCTTCTGACAGATCGCACGCTACTTGATCAGATCGCACATTACCTGACAGATCGCACGCTACCTGATCAGATCGCACCCTACCTGATCAGATCGCACATTACCTGATCAGATCGCATTTCTTCTTCTGTTTTCTGATTTCTGCACAACATTACATCAGCTTTTCTTCCTCACAAATCAACATGCTTCTTCTTGTTCAGCTCATCAGTTAACTCGGAACTCATCCTACTCATCTGATCTCGATCAGCCTCGTCTTATCTCGATCATCTTCGTCTGATTTCATGAGTTCCCCCTTAACTTGTTCTCTCGTTCCCCCTATACTTGTTATTTGTAGATTAACTTAAATAACACAAGTGGATAATGTTTTGACATAATTCATCAAAACTAAAATATCCCAACACCACTTTGACCCAAATTATTTATTTTCAATTCCTTAACTTATTGAAGTTTCCTAATGTTTTCTAAAAAGGCATAAAGCCCTGCGTCTAATAAAATTAATTTCAGCAAAGGAGATATCTCCAAATTTGTTTAGTTTTTCAACTTTCCATTGTCATATGCTTCATTTCTTAAAATTTCATTATTAATATTAATAGTTACAAAATTTTATTATTTAATTATTTTAGGTTAAAATTCTAAAATAGAGTGATTTGATCTCATATTAAAAAAAAAAATATATATATATATATATACACGTATATTATATTTTTTAGCAAATACTATAAATAAGAAATCAACTTACAATATATGTCACAAACAAAATCAATGTATAAAAGCTGAGAGCACATAAAATGGAATCAATATGTCATGCTATAAATGTGTATATACTATAATTACGCTAGTGGAGACACGAACGTCAACGCGAAAATTTGAAAAGGAACGTGAAACGCCTCCTTCCTTAAGCAAGGCTGAGATATGATGCGCAATTTCTTAGAATCTGATAATAAAAAAAGATGCAAAATTAATACCAGATAGATTTTACGAAACAAAATTCAAGAAAACATTGGAGAAAAATAAGAATGGGATTTCAAGCAATGGTAATTCAATGATCCAGTTCATTGAGTTCTGTAATTAGCTGTATATATATTTATGCAATGCAGTTTTTTTAGTCAATTGCTATTGTATACAGTAGATGACACCCAAAAAAATCATGAATCATAAAATCACATAGTAACACTAAATCTAGGTTTTGTATTCTATTCGATTTTGAAATAGAAAATGCCAAACAATGAAATGATATATAGGACGACACATATGAATTTTTTCTCACATAATGACACATAGGTTAAATTGTTGTGGCGTTGACACATCATCCAAAAACAACTCCCTATTAGTATATAGGGATATAGGGAGATTCTCTTTTACATATTCTATACGTAATGAATTTTTACAAGATTTTTTCGATTTGATAAATTTGTTTATTCCACAAAATGTCTTTTCATTCTTGAATATTTATAGTTTATTACATAATTTTTTTTTATTGTATATTAATTTTTTTTTTTTTTGTAGGTAATGGATTCAAAATTTGCCCCCATCAGTACTATTAATCATGAAAAAGAGACTTGGCCCTTAAAGGTTAAGGTCATGCATTCATGGATGATGGTGTCTTGAGAATCTAAGGAAAAGTTTAACTGCGAGTTGATTTTAATTGATGAGAATGTAAGTAATTATGTTCTTCTAAAAAAAATTATTTTATATTTAACAAAAAATAATGCTAGGATTTTTTTGACGTTTTATATTAACTGTGCTAATTTATATTTCTCCTGTATATTATTTGCAGGGAACCAAAATACAAACAACAGTTCGGAAATATTTTATCAAGAAATTTGCAAATTTGATTAAAGAAGAGAATACTTATATAATATCAAACTTTGGGATAGGTCAAAATGTGGGAAAGATGCATGCAACTGATCACCTCTACAAGCTGACCATCCTTTTTCATACCAACGTTCAACGGTGTTCACCAATGAAGTTGACTAAATCTCAATTTCATTTCATTTTATTTCTTTTGATGAAATAATGGCACACACTGATGAGGAATATAAGATCCTCTGAGGTTTGATATATTATTTGAAGATAATTTCTTCAATTAGTTTTCCATTATTACACATATTATAACCTTTTTTGTTTATATATTTACTTATTTGATGTTTAAAATAATGTTCTTTTTTACAATTTGAAGATATAATTGGATTTGTTGTGCACAATAATGGAGTTGAGACGGTCAAAGTCAATGAGAGGATGGAGACAAAAAAGTTGGATATTCAAATTGAGGATAAGTGGTAATATTTTTATTATTTTTGTAATGTTACTTATTATGTTATTAATTTATTAAATATTTTATCGTTCAATTTATTTATTTTTTGGTCGGTTTTATCGTTCAATTTATAATAGGAGTGCAAGAATGAAATGTACATTATGAGAGAGATTTTTTCAGAAACCTCTTGCTTACAAGAAAGATGAACTGGCTAAACCCATGATTATCATCCTTGAATTTGAGAAAATTAAGAGGCGTGACAGAGGTATAAAATATACTATTATCATGTAAAGTATTTGTTATCTATAAGTAGTTATTTGTTAATTTATTAACCAGTTTTTCTTTTTGTACTAGAGAAAAATTTATCAAACTCGATGTATGCCAATAGACTAATTATCAATGGAGATGTTCTAGAGGTTCACGAATTTAGGCAGAGGTGTCATTTTATAAAATGCTTAACAAATCTTAGTAGTTTTATTATAAATTACACAATGATATATGATTAACATTATGTTCTCATTTAAGGATTGAAGTTGTTCTTATAAAAATTCCTACACCAACGTTTTCAAGTCAAAGTTAATTTTCACGCTCTTTTGCATATGATGATTTCACTGAAGAGGTTGATGTTGTGTGTTCAGCTGATGTTCATCAACATTCCATGGTACCATTTATTTTTGAATGCTTTATTATCGACTTAAATCTTATTTTAAATTGTTTACTTCATTTAATTAATTTTTTTAAGGAATGCTACTGTGTGGTAATTGCTACATGCGATAAGATAGAATTGGAGTATAATTGGTATTATGAAGCATGTCCTAAGTGTCATAAGAAGGTTTATGTGGAGGGTGGAAAGAAAGTTGTGTATCGTGTGATAAGACATTGAATGCGGTTTACCCAAGGTACTAAATTATTTATAAAAATTAATTCTTTGTTTGTAAATAATATTTTTTTAACATCTTTTATATTGTAAGTAGGTTCAAGCTGCAGATTCGCGTGAGGAATTGTACAAGATCTATTTCTTTAGTTCTTTTTTATAGGGACGTGTATAGTTTGATTGGTAAAACAACGTTGGAAATATTCAATGATCTAGACAAGGTAATATTTAATATTATAATATTTAACCTATAACGACCTAAAAAAAGAGCATAATTGTCAATATTGATAATATTTATGTGGAATTTCTTAATTTAAAATATAAACTTACATAATATACTAACATTCTTAATATTTTTTATGAAAAAAATAGAAAGGCTTAAAGACACATTCCCGAAGGAACTAGAAGAGATTTTTGGAAGAAGGTTCATTGTCCGCTTCGATGTCAGCAAATTCAATTTATCACAGGGGTGGAATGCTTATACAACTTTGAAGTTGTCATCTAATCCATCTTTGATAGGAAAAATTGAACATAAGGATTGCTCATTCAAGGTATTCATTTTGATAACATCGTATCTTTAATTAATCTTAACGATTTATAGTTGTATTTATAACATTTTATGATAAAGAAAAGATAATATTTTTTTATTTCAATATATATTTTTTTAGTGTTTCAAGGGTTCGGAAGCCATGAGTGATGCTCACCATGAATGTTCTTATCAAGCTAAGGTATATTTCCTTTTGAATAATGAGTCCTAAGTAATATAAATATAAAAAAATTAAAAATGGAAAATGTTAATTATTAGTATTAAATATATGTACGCAGGCAATCTCATCATCTGTTTGCGATAATCAAAATCCTGATTGTGTTGAGGTAACCCCCGACAAAAAGAGAAAGAAATGCAATTATCTGATCTTATATGCTTTTACTGTACACGTATTTTAATGACGCACGCCCTGCAGAGCATTTAATGCGGACGTGGGGAATATGTATTAATTGCTATTAATTGCATTTTTTAAATCCAAAAAGGCAACAGTGCTTGAATTTCCTGACCGCACGATCAATTCCTTTTAAAACTGCTTAATCTCAATCGTTCATCTTGTTCAAAATTTTGGTTTTCCAATCTCGGTTTTCCAAATTAGTTTTCCCTCATTTTCAAATATATATAGCCTTCGTCAAAACCCTTCAAAACTTCCTTTACCCTAAATCTTCTAAAAAATCACTTACACTCTACAATTCCAACACAATTTCTTGTGATTCATCTTTTCTAAAAGCAAGCAGCAAGAATCTGGTAATTGTTGCTTAAATGTCTATTTAGTTTTATGTGTTTGGATGTTGTTATATGAAGGGTATAAATTTACCGTATGTGCTATATGTTAGTGTTAGTGTCTTAGAGACAATCCATTGTAAGGACATAATGCTTAGATAATATTCAGTATTGATTTAATATTATTGTTTATTTAATATTAAATATATGACGTTACACTTATTAGAATATTATGTTTGATTGTTTGTATTTGTTCTTGTCTGTGTTCCCTTGAGTCATTGCTGTCATTGATGAGTGAGAACTCAGATGACCTAAGCATGATTCTCAAATAGCCCCAATCGAGGATCATCAAGAATGGGATATTGATGATGCAATGGAGATTGGTGTGCGATCTGCATCATACTCTTAGAGAGTGTAGTGAGATCTCACTTACTACGAGATACTAGGCATCTCATGATGGATGCACAAATACCTTAGAGGGTATTGGTATACCCATCCGAGAAACCGTTTGATGTAGTTCCACTATATGTGTCTACGGGTGTCTCGGTTAGTAGGAGCGATGCGATACTCCTTTGACTTGAGGTCAATACGCACGACATGTGTGGAGTGATGAACTTTGACCATGACCGACGCTTGCACCCTTCCATGGGTAGATATGGCTTGGATTGGGTTCATCACGAAGTGCATGTGCGTGGTAGTTGAGCCAAGAAAAGGATTCATTCCTCAAAGTGGATTTAGAGAGAATACCCATCTTCTCATCATAATTGGATCAAAGTCATTGGCCAATGCACGTCAACTTGGACTTTGTGGCCAAGTGTGACATAAGTGATCAATTCGTGATTAGAGATAAATTGATTAAGTTATTTGAATAGACACTTCATCATGTTTAAGACTTAATCGAGTATTCGCGAATGAAAGGAGGAAATCGTAATAGCCCATGTTTCAGTTACAGGTAGTTGCACATTTCCTCGCAACGTACCTCATATATTCAGAATGTCTGATTTATTGTCTAGGGTTCAATTAAGACCGTTAGTTTGACTAATCGCTCGATATATGAGGGCCTATGGGTCACACAACAAGTAATGGTTGTTTACTAATTATAGTTGGTTGATTAAATGTTAAATTAGATTTAATATTTAGTTTATGGAGAAGTAATTAATAATAGATTAATTTAGAATTAATTATTATTAATGTTTAACTAAATTTGATTAATTAAATAAGAATTCCCAATAATAATATTTGGAATATTATTGTAGGATTTAATATATATGGAAATAAATCGTAGAGATTTATCATATATGGAATTTAAATCCTCTCCTATATATTTGATCTCTTGGGAATTCATAAAACGTGAGTTCATATTTTCTCCATAAAATCTCTAAGTTAGAATTTTCCTAGCAAATTCATCTCGTGGATTCAAAGCTAGCAGATATGTGCAAGTTAGTAAACAACTGTTACGTGGATACCATAGTTGAGAAATCCGTGTACGAATTGCTGTAAGAATTCTGTTTACATTTACTCGTATTTAATTATGCAATTAATTGTTCGTTGTTGGTGAACTTTAATTTTCGATGCGCATGTATTACGTGTTTACGTGCCTCTAAATTCCAACACTATACACTCTCTAATTTGGAGTCTCTGTGTTTACCATTAGAAAACAAAATCTATTATATGTCTGAGGATCCCAATATGTGATTTATTTTATGTTTAATGCATAATTCTCACATAGATCTCTTTTGGTTCAGATGGCAAAACACGGAATGGGAAAAATCATGTGTAATTATGCAAAATTATCCAATCAAATTGTAGAGGATAAATATGTGGTATTTGGGATTACTCAAGATCCAGAATCAATGGAGGTGGAGCAATTACTAAAGGGATGTGGACTTGAACAATATTGTGCAGCCCACTCCAATCCGGTTATGCAATATGAAGCCCTGGAGTTACAGCGAAATTTGGAGGTAGTGACACCTGGCGATGAACTGTCATCATCTGTCAATGGTGAAGATGTTGGAAAATTAGGGGTGCCCGGATCTATTCGAGTTGAATTTAAATACATATTTAAATTAATCAATTAATTACTAACATGAATTAATCCTAATTTAATTCAACATAATAATTAATCAACAAATAAACATCATGCGTACACGTATTTCACGTAAAACCTAAGCATGCGGAATCTAGGAATTACGTAAATACAAACCTCTCATAGAGACAACCGCTGAGACGTTGGATCAACCCAAAGTGCCTTCTCAATTATGTCCCACGTCCACGAACGTAATCCGGTGGGAGGATTATCAACGAACGATTTTAATCTTAAAAAAAAAAAAAAAATGGCTACCACCTTTGTGGATTTCTAATTTTTCCAACACATGGAATTGCACTTGGGGGTGAAAAACTCATCCCTTATTTATAATACATGAGGTGTTCGAAAATTAGCCCTAGGAATAAGATGGGAAAATCTTTTCCTTGATCTCCAAGAAATCTTGAATATATCCAATATATTATTTTCTCCATAATTAAAATATTCCACAAAATATCCCACCTCCTTATATTATAGATATTTTCGAAAATCTCACATAAGTAGGGAAGAAATAAGATATTTTTCCTTTCTTGAACTTATGGGATAAACTTGTATCTCACGAATACTTATTCCACAAGATATTTCCAAGAAAATCAAGAAAAAATCTTTTCTCTCTCCCATCTATTATTTTCGAAAATAATTAGGAAAAATGGGCTAAAATATTTTCTTCTCCTTTTCATAAATTGGACTTTAGTTTGGGCTATTTGAGGGGCCTTTAGGAGAATTAAGATTGGACCTCCAATGGGCTATGAAGCTTTAATATTTAGCCAAAATATTATTCAAGTCAATTAATATTAATTTACTCCACTATAAAATTAATATTGAAATATTCATCTTAACCCACATTACGACTTCACAATAATATGGCTCCAGATCATTATTTCCCGCGTTTAAGATTATCTTAGTCCATTAATTAATTAAGTCACTGAACAGCTCCCGGTCATTATTTCCCGCGTTTAAGATTATCTTAGTCCATTAATTAATTAAGTCACTGAACAGACTTTATATTAATTAATATCTTTGTCCTTGGAGTAAAGACAACTCAACATTATTATCCATACCGGAAATAAATTTCCACTTGCAAGATTTGGTATTATAAAGATTCTAAGCCCACCAAGGGGACAAATCAAGCAAGCCGTACTTGCACGCGATTCTCCGTATTAAATCTTAGCAATCGTCATGTAACTAATAATATCGCCCAAGATACAAGGTATCAAATCGCATTGATTCTCTTCCCATCATAAGTCAAAGCAATAGTTATTAATTTCACACGATCCTATTTAAGGAACGGAGATTAAGAAATAACGCACCACTGAGGTCTAATTCTTGTATATTCAGTACCGAAGAATTTATACTCCTGAAGGTCCTTTTCAGTGCATCAGGATGCACTAGTGTAATCCCTTGGTCAAAACAAGTCAATCTGAGCCTTACACTTCAACCTTTCATGATGGGTTGTTCATTTCCATCTGGGTTGTGAATTTGTACTTAGTCAGGGGGAACTGTTAATTTGATCTTCTGTGATTTGGTATCACCAAATTATCTACAACGTTACACGTATTGACTTTATCGAATGGGTATGCTATAAATATATATAACATTCATTCATATTTAATACATCACGTGATAAATAATTTATTTCAGTAAAATAAATAAGAAATTCAGTTTGGTTATACAAAGTAAAAGCATACTTTTCAGTATAACCCCAACAGACGAGTTTAGAGTCACCAATGCAGACATCACAAGACTGTTTAACTTGCCCAAAGGGAAAATCTCACCTGCTCACTACAGATAAAATGAAGATGAGCAGATCAGAGATCAATTGTTCAGAGAAGCTAACAAACATTATACTGCAAATTTTGTCAGACCTATGATGAAAAGGAAGTATTGTCTGCTCTTTGACATTCTATCAAAGACAATAATGGGAATCTCTTTTAGCCCTGATGGACTGACTGCTGTCAAAATGCACTGTATGGTAGCAATCGTGGATGGAGCCACAAACATCAACTGGGCAGGATTCCTGAAGGTGATTCTGTTGCAAGAACAAGCAAAGTTCGGGGTAAATGAACAGAGAGAAGTATTTCTGCGTAAAAGGATCAGCAACCTGAATAAAGTGGCAGTCATTCTGAGGGACAAGTTTCCAACTGCTCAATGGTACCAGACTGGATTAAAAAATTACAAGGCATTTCTAACCAACACTTATGCCATTTTTGGTCCTCCTGATGACGACATGAGGATGACCATTAGGAAAGGCAAGGGAAAGAAACTGCCTCAGCTGCGTCAGCTCATCCACTGAAGAGAAAGAGGATCGTGACGAAAGAACTGGCGAAGAAGCCAAAGAGAGTAAAACAAGCTCCAATGACTCTTTTCTTGGAAAATGAGTCAGATGAAGAGGAAACGCAGCCCAGCCTGATGAACAGACAAAATCTGCTGATAAATCTGAGAGGCATACTTCACAGGTGGGAAGCTCACCAGAGCAATCAGAAGGAGAGCTAGGGAAAGGAAAGGAAAGGACAAGATCACCCTCTCCCCAGTCACGCGCACAATCACCTATCAGATCGCCACTTGCAAAACGCATGACTCCTTCTCCCTCTCTATCTCCATCTCCAAGAATTGAGCCAATCAGATCACCACCTGTTCATACTAAATCTGATACTCAACCCGCTCATGAACAGACTGCTCAACCGCCCCCGCCAGAACACTCTTCAACCCAGCAACCATCAGATCAGCGTGCTACACTAGAAAAGTCCACTGCTACTTTGCCACCTATTGAGTCATCTCATCTTCAACAACCATCTGCCTCTGCCAGTCAACCAGAGTCTCTTCCAGAATCCAGAGCTGCGAAGACGATTTCTGGAGTAATGATCAAACTAAGGGTGGAACAGAATTTGGATGTAATGTTCCCAGAATTAGAAGATCACCTAAGAATCAAACATGAAGTGCTTGAAATTCTTACTTGGAGAGATCTAAGATTGAAAAACTTCTCGGATTTCATTGTCCTGATGGAGCAGATGGGTGGACCCGATGAATTTGCTGACTTCGATTTTGACATGAAGAAGGCAGCAGGAGTAGGATCACCAGTTGAGCTTATACCTGGAGAAGCAGTGAAGGCCCTGGTGTAAAGGAAGTTAGGTAAGTCTTTTGACAGGGTTGTTGTAGGTTCTGATAAAGACACATTCCAGAAAGAAACTGTTATGAGAGATGTGGGAGCTGCCAATAAAGGTGGTCTTGGTGACACGGTTCAAGACCAGCCACTGGAGGCAAAGGCAACTGAGGCAACGATTGAACCTCAACTTCCAGCAGATCAGATTATACACATCATACCTGCTACACACATCACTTCTGACCAATTGCAGGAAATCAGATCATGTTTTAAGGATCTGCTGAAAGAGGAAGTTGAAGGAGTATTGGCTAACTCAGTTAGCAATACCATAAGTGATCAACGACAAGCCCGTATCCATGAACTGAAGGATCAGCGGGAGTTTGCCATCTCACAAATTGAAGCGTTGAAAGATCAGTTCCACCAGACAATGACTGCACTAAATGGTGAATTCAAACAGTCTTATGGTGAGAAGATGACCCAAGTTGATCAACTACAAGTATCTCTTCTGATAGTCACAGACAAGCTGGAAAAGACATAGGAGAAGCTCGACAAACTGATTCTCACATTCTCAACTGCAATTGAAGCTGCAAAATCTGAACTGATGAGCAAAATTCAAGACCAGACAGGTCAATCCGCAGGACTCTCGGTGCAAGACCTTAATCGAGCTATCGCTGTTAGCTTTGGTTCTCTGACTTCCCATGTCAATGCTCTTTTTGATAAAACCAAGAAGGGGGAAGGACAGAGTGAAAAACTAGCCAACATCATCAGTACAATAGAAGATCTGATTCAAACTGTTGAATCATACGGGCAAAGACTTGATCATTTAGATATGTTTGCTGATGAAATAACTGCCAAGATGGAGAAATCCAAACAGAGAAAAGAAGCTGCGGGAAAAGCTGGATCATCCGGACCCACAAAGACTGCATCTCTTCCACCACCAGCTCAGACTCATTCAAAAAGGGTAACTCGGAGTGCTGCCTCACAGATTGAAGCTGATAAGGAACTAGCAGTCAAGCTGACTAAAGAGCAACTAGATGAAGAGTCCCGTCTGAGTGAAGCAGAAAGGAGATCAGAAAAGCTAGCTGAGGCTCAAAGTCTGAAGAAAAGATATGATGTCAGAGAAAAGAAGGGTCAAGTTGGGAAGAAGATCGTTGGGCCACTGATTCTAGCTAAAGTTGAAGATATCATTCCCAAGAATGAGAAATATGAAGAAAGGATGAGGGAATGGTTGAAGATCAGAGCAAAATGGCTTTTGGATGCATTTGTTCTGGATATTGTGCCAACCGAAGAACCACCTGATGAAGAATTTTTGAACTGGATGGAGAACAAACATCCAACCCTCTTGAAAGAGCTAGAATATGATGCCAAACTAATCAACGCAAAGATCACACACCCCCCATATGATGTGTTGGATTACAATAAGAAGAAGGATGGTTCTTTTGACAAATTGACGTTTGAGAGATTCTATTTTGATCTGATGGGAAAAGCACCCATAACTGATCCGCAATAGGTGAATGATGTCAAGTGGAAATTATATCATATCTTCGATGTTCCACAGGATCTGCGAGAGATGCCGGAGGGCTACATTCCAAAAGTTTGAAGATCAGAAGATAGTTTTAAGATCAGTTGTATTTTATGTTAAAACTTTTCAGATGTACCTTGTAATGACAAATATGATGAATGAAAAGTTTGTTTTACTGATCCTAAGATAATCGCTCATTGTATTCTAATTATCTGTTCTTTACTGCTTTATAAGTTTATCAACTGGTGTTATTTTCTCAAATGTTTTGGTTTCATCAAAAAGGGGAAAATTGTTGGGAAATTTAGAGTTTTGATGAAAGTTCCAAAACACTTGTAATAGGACCAGTCAGACCTGTTAGCTGACTGATGATCTAGATACCAGTTTAAGGTGACCAGTTGATAATAACTATATAGAACAACTGATGTAGTAAATAGGTCACATATTGAGGGGGAACTCAATATGTATAGGTTAAGTCTTGAAGAAGATCAGAAAATCAGACGAATCAGAAGATCAGAGAAGTCAGATAGTCAGATAATCAGACGAAGACAAGAAGCTGAAGAACAGAATATCTGAAGATCAGATAACTACCAGAAGATCAAGACCAGAAGACCAGAAGACTTACATCAGAATAATGAAGAAGAGTCTGCTAGTTGTGCTAAGACAACTTGCATCAGAAGACTCAATCAGGTAGACTGATCAGTTTTATTTGATCAGGTCAGCTCATATCAGGTGACAACTGGATAATCACCAGATCATACGAGTTAATCAGACAAGAAGAATGTCAACCTTAGTTGGTAGAACAAACACTGAATAAGTGTACTTGTTAATCAATGAGAATGAGACACGTATGCACGGAGCTGATTATGCGGGATTTGGTGCTGCACAGTCAAACGACTAGAAAGGACAAACATATATGCTTTTGGCCATGCCGTCCCTGAAGCACGTCATATCAAGCCTGCAAATCTACCTAAAATAGCCTGAATTTCGAATTGCTCTCCAACGGCTAGTTTGAATTCGTGCCTATAAATATGGGATCAAACCTTCATAGTAAGGTCACGGAAATTATTATCAAGCTCAAGCTCAAGAAAGATTTCCGCACGTAGAACACAAATCAAGATTCATTCTAAGTGTTCATCCCATAAATTTCTTAGTATATAATTCTTATCCTCTAGCCTTAGGCTACTCAAATACTAGGATAGAATTCCAGTTGGAACACAACAAATCTTATACCCAAACCAAAAGTTAGGTTAAGTTTGTTTAGCAAGATTTCAGACTAGGGTCCCTAGTTTATGATTTCTGGGATTGGTTGAGTGAGAACTTTTGAAACATCTGGTGTACTGTGTTGGACTAACACATTAAACTAAGTCCAGTTGGTTAAGTTGGTGCCCCTGCGGATAGGGAAGAGTGGACGTAGGACAGGTTGTCCGAACCACTATAAAAATCTGGTGTGCTTTATCTGATTTACCTGCTTTACAATTTGCACACTACTTGTTAAAATATTGCATGCATATTCTGAGTCTGGATCAGATTTGTAGAAAGCAACTGATCTAATCAGATTGACACTTTGTCATCTGACTCAAAATAGATAACTCAGAATTCTGATTTGACAAACTGATTGTTGGGATATTTTAGTTTTGATAAATTATGCCAAAACATTATCAACTTGTATTTTTGAAGCTAATCTACAGATAACAAGTTGAGGGGGAACGAGAGAACAAATTGAGGGGGAACTCACGAAATCAAACGAAGATGATCGAGAGATCGAGCGAAAGCAGACGAGGATTTGTCGAGATCGAATAGTAGGATGAGTTCCTAGTAAACCGATGAAATTTGAACAAGAAGAAACATGCTAATTTTTTGAAGAAAAATCCGATGTCACGGTTCGCGATCTTCTTGACCAGATCTGGTGACCATATCTGGTGACAAGATCTGGTGACGATGATTCTTGACCAGTGCGGTGACGATCTTTCTTGACGAATCTGATTGACGATCTTTCTTGACGAATCTGGTGACGATCTTTATTGATGAGATCTGGTGACGATCTTTCTTGACGAGTCTGGTGACGATCTTCTTGACGGGTCTGGTGACTGATCTTCTTGACCAGATCTGATTGACGGATCTGGTGACGATCTTTCTTGACCCGGATCTGATTGACTGTTCTTCTGACGGATCTGGTGACGATCTTCTTGACGGTCGATTGACGAATCTGATTGACGAGATCTTTGCGACTGATGTTGTCCGTCGTCTGTTTGTCTTGTCGAATCGAGAATCAATCTGCGAACGATTTCTCTGGACAGATTCTGCGGACGAAATCTGCATACGAATCAAGCGACCGAGAACGGAAAATTTGAACAGTAATAAGGACAGTGAAATTAGATCCGTTAGACACACAAAAATTGGCCAATGAGAAGATGACAACACACGTGATGTGACATAAAGTTGCAAGGAAAAGTTGAAAAAAGGACAAAGAAAAATTTGGAAGTTATTAGTATGGATTTGAATATTACTTTCCAACGGTAATATTTAAATCCACACTATAAATACATTGCACCATCTTCAAAAGAAGATAATGGAGGATCTGCAAAGTGAAATTAAAGCCAAATATTCAAGCAACTCCATTCAAGAACACAGAGCATTAAATATCCAAATTTACCCAAGAGTGTTCTTCATTGTATCTAAGCATAAATGTCATATCCTAAGCTTAGAGAGATTTTCCCATCCTTAGCATTGAGGCTAAACAAATGTAAGGGAAAATCTCAACCTAGTTGGAAACCAAACAAATTTTACCCAAATCAGTCGGTTAAGTTTGTAGGTGAGTGTGAACTCGGTAAACATCTAGCAATCCCGAAAGGGAGGGTAGGCAATCCCGTGAGGGTGATAAGTCCCCGTTTGAGTGTGAACTCGGTAAACATCTGTTGGGTGTTGGACTAACACGTTAAACTAAGTCCAGTTGGTTAAGTAGGTGCCCCTGTTGATAGGGAAGAGTGGATGTAGGAGTTGGACTCCGAACCACTATAAAATCGTGTGTTCTTTACTGCTTTATGTTCTTACTTGCCATATGCATTTGATTATAAGCAAAACACACACATCGTTCTTAAAAGCAAAAAAAATCTGGAATCACTCTGCCCTCACCCCTGTTTTATTTGCATTGAATGAAATGTTTGCTTCCGCATGCGCAAAATCGGTTTTAATCGGGACCTCACACTGATTTTTCACACGGGTTAGAACTTAGCTTCCGCACATCAACTAAACTGATAGACACCGAACTGATATGCCCTCAGGCGATCAGTAAGTTGGATATCAGTCCAAACTGATTCATATGCACTCTGATCAGACATACTTGTTATTCGCACCTGATCTCACGAAAAAGTTTTCAGAAGTCTATTCACCCCTCCCCTCTAGACTTCTGCCCTCACGAAAACCCGTTCGGGACCTACAAGTGGTATCAGAGCAGGAGTTCAAAAGATCACTAGATTTTAATGTGACACCTGAACTGATCTTTTTTTGTTAAAACCCATTTATTTTGAAATGCTTATCTTTCATAAAATTCATGGAGGTTGATAATCATCTTCTCATCATTTTAAAAAAAAAAAATGCATATAACACTCTTCATCATTTCACTTGTTTAACTAACACTGTTTTCTCGTATTTTTTTGTTGTTAGTTAGTTTTGGCATCATTATCAAAAATGGGGAAATTGTTGGGATATTTTAGTTTTGATGAATTATGCCAAAACATTATCAACTTGTGTTATTTAAACTAATCTACAGAGAATAAGTTAAGGGGGAACTCATGAAATCAGACGAAGATAATCAAGATCAGACGAGGCTACAGACGAGACTGATCGAGATCAGATGAGTAAGACGAGTTCCATATAAACTGATGAGCTGAACAAGAGAAGCATGATGATTTGTGAAGAAGAAAAGCTGATGTAATGATGTGAAGAAATCAGAAATCAGAAGAGGAAATCAGAAAACAGGCAGAAACTGGACAGCTGTGCAGAACTGATCTGCTATGCAGAACTGATCTGCAGTGCAGAACTGATCTGCTGTGCAGAACTGATCAGGCGAGCTGATCAGATCAGGCGAACTGAAATCAGAAAATAGGCGAGCTGATCAGATCCGTTTGACACACAAGAAGCTGGCCAATAAGAAGATAACAACCCATATATGGATGTGACATAAAGCTGCAAGCAAGAGTGCAAAAGGACAAAGAAGAGCTGTAAGATTATTAGTATTGATTTGAATTTACTCTCAAACGGTAATATTCAATCCACACTATAAATACATTGCACTATCTTCAAAATAAGATAATGGAGGATGCTGCAAAGTGAAGATTAAGGCCAAATAATCAAGCATCTCCATTCAAGAACACAGAGCATTAAATATCCAAATTTACCCAAAAGTGTTCTTCATTATATCTAAGCAAAAATGCCATATCATAAGCTTAGAGAGATTTTCCAACCTTAGCTTAAAGGCTAAAACAATGTAAGGGAAAATATCACCTAGTTGGAAATAACACCAAACTCAAACCCTTTCTTGAGAGAGAATTAGTGGTTAAATAAGGTAGTTAATAGGCAATCCCGTGAGGGAGATAAGTCCAGAGAGAGTGAGAACTCATTAAACATCTATAGGCAATCCCGTGAGGGAGATAAGTCCCGAGAGAGTGAGAACTCATTAAACATCTGTAGACGATCCCGTGAGGGAGATAAGTCTCGTTGAGTGAGAGCTCCATAAATATCTGTTGGTTAAGGAAGTGTCCCATGAAGGGAAGAGTGGATGTAGGAGTTGGACTCCGAACCACTATAAAAATACGTCTGTTCTCATTTGCTTTCATATTAACTGTCATACATACTTTAGCAAATCTGCATAACACATTCACAAAAAAATTTAAAGTCACCTCCCATTGGGATTTTTCGGGTTTTAACTCAGTATTTTTCAGGACCAACAACGATGAAGTGGAAATATTGGATGAAGATATTGGTATTAAATGTCGGATGTCAACTACTAAGAGAATGGTGAAGATTAAGACTGAGGAGGAAGAAGCTTGAAGATTTGATTCAGTTGTGTGTTTTTTCGAAATAATTTTATATTGATGTATTGGTGTGTTTAAGTGTTTGAATTTTTGTGTGTGTGCATGTGTGTGTGTTTTTTTTTTCTAGTTTAGGGGGGATGTTGAGATTTTTAATAACTTATGGATGAATATTTTTTTCTGGAATTCCAATATTATTGTTTTTTTAACAATTTATTTTCCTTCATTATCCGCACATTTATACTCGTGATGGCAAAGTATTGTATGAAACTGGTGTACAATTGTCATAACCGTGCACTACTATCCGTCTGAAATTCGGATCTTTAAATGGGTCAATATATAAGGCTTAATTTCCAATTTTCCCCCATTTATTTTCATTATTCTCCTAACACTAACCCTTGCTCCTGCCGTTCTCATTCATGCTCCTTCTCTTCATCTCAATTTCACAGTTTTTCAGTCTCAATCTCACAGTTATAAGCCACGCTCCATCTCTCTTCTGCAATTTCGTCATCCTTCGCTGCTTTAGGGTTGACTAATCATGAACCATGGGCGAGACTATAGTGAATGAACACCTTCAAATTCATCAATTTCCGGTACTTCTGCTTTGCTTAAGATAATTTAAGACTTGTTTAATTTGTATCTGATTTTATTTTATTTCATAGTTCGCCTTCAATATTCTCTGCTATTGTTGAATTTATATGCTCTGATATTATTCTGATATTGCCAGTCTGATTCTTTATTTGTATTTGAGAGTCATATGGAACTAAATTAACTTGGACTTGGAACTGTTGCGGCTGGATTACTGATCTTATTTCATTAAAAAAGATGCAGTAGGATTTAAAATTTTAATAGAGTGATAGTGAGAAGTTAACTAGGAGATGATTTTGATCTTTTTCCTCAGCAAGCCTGCTTTAGTCATTTCAAGAATTAACATGAATTTGTTTCTGACGTCATGTTATTCCTATTTCGGCTACAATCCAACCATGCTGTAATATGACTTAAATCCGTATCTATAACGTACTTTATGAAATTAATGATTAGATAAAAAATTTTCTTTCTTTTATGCTGGATGCTGTTGGAATTTCATTTTCAAATCTGGTGTTTTTATCCAAAATCCTCTTGCATACCTCTACTCTTACCAAGGTGCATAGCTTTATTTTATGAGCACTCATTTGTATACAGTAGCCATATGTTGAATTTACTTTACACTTTATACTACATCTCCTCTCCCATAAGTTATAAAGAAGTTTGTTGAGCTCTAGACGATGGTTTCTAGATGTATGACTAAAGAAACTTGCTTTTGAAATTCAAATGTGCACAATATTTTTCTGTTTAAGGATAAATATTGTCTCCCAAGTCCCAATTTTAGTATCATATATTGTCAAATAGCTAGTGTGATCAAAAGACTAAAATAATTAGAAGGTTGACTGAGTCGAGGCATATGAAGGTTGACTAAGTTGAGGCATATGAAGGATAATGAGTTTGAAAGTGACGAGAGTTTTTAAGAATAATGCCTATAGCGTAGGGAGAGTGGCGACAAGAGAATGATCCTGAGAGAAGTCGACCTAATTTGAGATTATGATGATTCTGATTACAAGAGCATATAAAGTTGATGCTTGACTACAAATTTGTTGAGAGGAGACTTTATTTTGGAGTCATGATTATTAGGTCTCCAAATGATAAATGTATTATCTGTTTCTTTTGCAGGTTTGTTGTGGAATACATTGTGCCGGTATCTGGAGCTGCGCTTGATTTGATAAAAAAATGCTCGAGGATGAATCTCAGACCCAACCATGACACATATTTTTCCTGGACTGTTTAATTGATGTATGCTAGACTATAACCTCTGCTATAGTTAGCGGAATTCTTATTTGTTATGTCATGTTTGCTTAATTATTTTGCGAATTATTGCCAAACATGTACTTTCCTTACCCACTTGCACCTTATGCATAATTTATTTATTATTTAGCATATATTTCATCAGAACTAGAAGGTTTTATTTAATTGTCTACAGGGTAAAAATATTTAGTTGTGTTTTTTAAATTATGATTATGACTTCATGTTCAATTGAAAGGTTTTATTTAATTGTCTGCAGGATGGAACCATGACTTTCTCTACTCACAATGTGTCTGTGCAATGAGCTCTTCGACTTGAATTTCTTACAACTCCAAGAACTGTGGATTTGCCGAGTAGGACCCTTGTTTAATGAAGTGAATAAGATTGAGAAATAATTTGTATTAAATTAAATTCTTGTTTGTTATTTCTATTGATGATAGCTAGATTGGTTTTGAAAACTTGTGCAGCAATGATACTGCAAAGCTGAAAGATGAATTTCTTGATTGGTTGAACTTTTTCTCTTGCTATTCTTGGCAATCTTTATCTATAATTGCACATCTGAAAACTATTTGTATGCTATTTAGAGGGAAAAATTAGTAGAATCCATAGATGTCTACATTAAAGTAGAACTTCCATTCCAGGAACCAATGACCATGATGCAAATGGTGTAATATAAAATAGAGAATTTGTATTTTAATTTTATTGTATTATTGGGTGAGAATGTGTGTTACTGTTTACAAGGTCGTCGCAAATTCTTGCTTAAAATTTATAGTTAGTATAATAGTACTTTAGTTACTGTATAGTATTACTTTATATATAATATAATATTAGTTTAATTTATGAGTAGTACATATTGTGTGGTAACTTAGTCTTTTTTGTTATGTTAATTGCAGTATTAGTTTGCATTTTGTGTAGTATTAGTTTTTCTTTTGATTTGGGCAACAATACTATATAAATTGATGTGATATGAACTATAGTATTAGTGGAAATGAACTATAATATTAGGTGATATAAACTACAATATTAGTTTATATGAGCTATATTATTAGATGATATGAGCTATTGTATAAGTGGATATGAGCTATAGTATTAGCTTATACGAGTTGTTGTATTAAATGATATGAGTTATAGTATTAAGTGATATGAGTTATGTTGGGGAATGATTCGCACAGATCTATTCGGGGTGAATATTTAAATACAAATTTAATTCATTAATTATTACTAGCATGAATTAATCCTATATTAATTCAAATAATAATTGCAACAACATATCATGCATATAAAAAGCCACGTAAAACCTACGCATGCGGAATCTACGGGTTTACGTGAACATACCTCTCGGGATGACAGTGGCTTTGGTCGGACGAACTAACCAAAAGGACTTCCCAAGTATTCCCTTAGCCCTTGCTCGACAATCCGGTGGAAGGATACTCGCGAACAATTAACAAAAGGAAAAAATAAACTTTGTTGCACCACTTATGTGGATTTGCTAATATTTCCAAAGACATGGAATTGTCTTTGGGAATGAACTAATCATCCCCTATATATAGGAGGGAGGGTGGACGAAATTTATGTGATTTTTCAATGTGGGAAAAGACTTTTCTTGGTCACCAAGAAATCTTGAATATATCCCTTATATTATTTTTCCCATAATTAAAATATTCCACAAAAATCCACCTCCTCTATTTTATGGCATTATTTTCGAAAATTTGAGGATGCAAGAATCCAAGATTTGGATCTTCTTGAATTTATGAGATATTCTTGTATTTCAAGAAATACATATCTTCCATAATATCTTTTCAAGAAAATAAAAAAAATATTTCTTGCCCTCTATTTTCAAAAATTTCGAAATATCACTATGAATAACCAAGTGGGAGATTTCTTGAATTTAATGAGATAATCTTGTATTCCAAGAATACATATCTTCATTCCATAACAAAATTCAAAGAAAATCTTTCTCCCTCTTTTATCCATAATTTTCGAAAAATTAGAGGAAATATAAGCAACAATATTTATTTTATTTTAATCACTTTTTCAGTTATTGGACTATATGTTGGGCTACTCAGGGGGCCTTTAGGAGAATTAAGATTGGACCTTCTAATGGATCTTGAATATCTAATATTGAGCCACAATATAATTCAAGCCCATAAATATTAATTAATCTCACTACATAATTAATAATGCACTATCCATCTTAACCCATATTACAGTCAATATGGCTCCCGGTCATTATTTCCCGTGTTTAAGATTATCTAGCCCATTAATTAATTCAAGCCCTTTGAAATAGCTTTCCGTTAATTAATATCTTTTGTCCTTGGTCGAGGAGCGGTTCAACATTATTATCCATACGAAACTAATTCCACTTGCAAGATTTGGTATGATAAAACTTATGAACCTCCCAGGGGGCAAATCAAGCAAAGCGTGCTTGCACCACGATTCTTAAGTATTAAATCTTAGCAATCACATGTGACCAATAATATTGCCCAAGATAAAAAGTATTGAATCTCTCTCGATTCGCTACCCATGATAAGTCAAAGCAATAGTTACCAATCCCACGTGATCCTATTTAAGGGGCGAAGGTTAAGAAACAACGAACCACTCGAGATCTAATTCTTCCTTGTTGATTCTCGAAGAATTTATCCTCCTCAGAGGTCCTATTCAACAAGATCGGTCATGCACTAGTGTAATCTCTTGGTCAAGACAAACCAATCTCGAGCCTTACACCTCAACCTTTCTCGATGGTTGTTCATTTCCATCTAGGTCGTGAATGGCGTACTTTTAGTTACAAAGGGACCATTAATTTAATCTTCTGTGATCTGGTATCACTAAATTAACTATAGTGTAACACGTACGAATTATTGAACAGTTATGCAGTAAATATATATAACATTCAATCATATTTAAAGCATCAGTGATAAACAATTTATTTCAGTAAATAAGTCTGGAAATTCAGTTTCGATTATACAAAGTAAAAAACATACTTTTCAGTATAATCCCAACAAGTTATAGTGTTAAATGATATGAGCTATAATATTAATTTATATAAGCTATAGTTATTATGAGCTATAGTATTAGTGGAAATGAGCTATAGTCACTACTACACATTTAAGCTTGCACAGCTGCACTTGGACAACCATTTTTTCACACAGCTCTCCAAGCTATAGCTTGGAGAGCGGTTTTAATTAAAAAGAAAAAAAATAGACAGCGGTTCAAAACCGTTGTCCAAGTTCAACACTTAGAAAGCGGTTGAGAACCATTTGTGCAAATGGTTTTTAGGCAATGGTTTTGAACCCATTTGTCCAAGGAACATAGATTTGGACAATGATTCGGAACCGCTGTCCAAGAGTTCGGATAATTAAATATAAATACACCCAACGCGAACCAGAAGCTTATTTTCCCCAAATCGCGAAGCTGCAACCTCCTTCTTCCTTTACCCTAAATCGAACTCCGTCGCGTGTCCTCCCCTTCCGCCACCGTCGTCGTCTTCCCATTTGCTCTTATTTCCCCAAATCGCGAACCAGAAGCCCTAGCCTCCTCCTCCCTCTCCCCCAAATCGAACCATCCACCGCGCGTCCTCCCCTACCGCCATCGCCGTCGCCTTGCCCCCAACCTCCCCTACCGCCGCCGTCGCCGCCTTTCTTCTTCCATAGGTAATTATTCTTTTATATATATATGTATGTATGTATATATATGTTAGTATATATATATATGTTAGGATTAATTGTTTGTATAAATGTGTTTGGCTTGATTAATTAGTTAATTTGTTAGGATTAATTGTTGTTAGTGTTAGAGATGAACAATTGATGCTTGGTTTATATATTGTTAATTGTTTATATATATATATATTGTGTGGCTTTGTTTAATTGTTGTTAGTGGCTTTGTTTAATTGTATGTATGGTGTATGTATATTGGTGTATATATATCATGTTGTATGTATTGGTGTATGTATGTTGATGTATGTGTATTGGTGTATATATATTTGTGTTTGATGAACTCAAGGTGTTTGATAATATGCTTGTGTGAGGATTTAAGCATAAATTAGTGTTAATTTATTAGGATTAATGTTGTTAGTGTTAGAGATGAACAACTTGTTAGAGATGAATATATATTGTGTGGCTTGGCTTGATTTTTTATGCTAATTTAGATATGAACAATTGATGCACTCAAGGTGTTTGATAATATGCTTGTGTGAGGATTTAAGCATAAATTATGATTAATACATTAGGATATATTTTGGTTATATTAATTTGATGATTTGGTGAATGGATAGTAGTGTGTTGCTTTAGATGATTAATGATGGTACATTAGGATATATACATTGTTTTAAGATTCAACAAATCCTTAGGTACATGCAATATATAAACCTTAGGTACTACCACATTCTATATGCAAGTTTTATACATTAGGATTGTAATACTTTTAGGTTTAATACTTTTAGATTTGTTTCTTCTGCTTTATTAAATGTTGTTTCTTCTGCTTTATTGAATGTTGTTTCTTCTGCTTTATTGAATATTTTTTGTTTTTTGTTTATTAAATGTTGTTTCTTCTGCTTTACAGGATCATGTCTTATTTGCCATATCCCGGAGATGATGGAGATGATGATGGAGATTATGATGGATATTCTGATGGAGATCATGGCGTATATGATCGACAGCATACTGATGACTTGAGACAGGGTGACACTGATGCTCCCACCACTAGCAGCTCTGGGGAGAAGCGCACGAGGGTTATAGTCACGATGTCTTCTATTAAGAGAGCTCGTAGCAAGGGGAAAATAATTCAGGTGATTTTATTACAATTGAACAGTTGAAATTGTAATTATATTGATTGATCGTTGAACCTAATTAAATACTATGTTATTGCAGTTATCGTTCAATGAGTATGGGCAGGCAATAGGAAAAGAGAGTGAGAAGTTGTCCGTCTACCTTGGAGCTGCAGTCAGGAGCGTAATCCCTATCGTGCTGCCAACCAAGGACTGGCGTAGCGACAAACTGACTCCTTTGAAGGAAAGATTATGGGACGAACTTTCGGTATGTTAATTATATGCTTATTGAAAGTTGTTGTATGATTACTAAATTTACTAAATTGTTATGTTATATGCGTATAGACTACATTCATCGGCCTTGACCATACAAAAAAGAAGCAAATTATGTCGCAAGCTGGAGTAATGGCCAAGAATTTTTGGACTTGGCTGAGAAGTAACACACGAGATCCGGAAACTGATCTTTACTCAACTAGTCCGCCTCCGGCGTATCAGAATAGCCCTACGTTGGCCCCGTACTGGGAGGAGTTTGTGCGTAGAGCTATGGTCGATGATTTCCAGGTAAAATTGATCAATGTTATTTCCTCAATTCCTAATGCCCTATGCTTTTCAGTGTTTATCGTATTTCTATTACACTGTAGAATCGAAGTAAGAAAAATCACCAACAAGCCAAGGGGATGGAGGCGCGATATCGTGGATCGAACAAAGGTTATGCACGCATAAGAGAAGATATGGTGAGATCAAAATCCTAACTTTTAATTTTTTTTATATATTCACTTTTAATATATCTAATAAAGGGTCACTTTCATCTCTATCGTAGAAAGAAGAAAAAAGGAAAGCTGGAGAGAGTGAGCCTGTTGTTACCTGTTTCTGATTCCAGTGCACAGCGTATCATCGAAGAAGCGGTAATCTATCCATTAATATATCTTTCAATTACAAACTATTATTTCTAAACAAATAATTAAATAATAATCTTTTGTGATTCAGGAGCGTATATCTTAGACCAAGACGGCTCGGCGACATCCCGACTATCTCGGTCTCGATGATGCGCTTAGGCGGGCCATAGGTCGCTTGGGGAGCATCCGTGCCGCTACGAAGTTTTGGATATGGCGTGACGAAGACATCATTAGCGATGGCACCTGGTCTTCAAACCATGAATATGGTGGGTATACTTTATGAACAGGTTGCCAAGTTGACTAAAGATGTGGAACGTTTGAGGTCCGAGAGAAGATCGAGTCACGGAATGTCGTCAAGTGGAGCAAACTATGAAAATAGTGTTGCTGATGCTATGTTTTCGGCGAATGCTAGGGACCACTTTATTGAGGCACTTCAAAACGTCTCTCAGGTATCAGATGTGCATGTCTGGCATTTGTTTTAATTAAAGACTAGTGTATTAAAATTTTCTAACTAAATATCTTATTCGAACAGTCACCGACCTTCTGCTACATTTATTTGGAGGATCCTATTCGGTTGGTGGCCACAGGAACATTGCATAATAACTCCGGTGGAATGATTCACGGTCGTCCCCTCACTCCAGGTTTTGTGAGGGTCACACTAGATGTACCCGTACTCGGAGAAGAAGATTCACCAGTGCCGAAACCAATAGATGATGATGTCACAATCGGAACAGCGGTCGGGCACTTCATCGAATGGCCGAGCAACTTGGTCTCACGCACCATGAAGGTAAAATATATGTTATTAAAGTTTATTATCTTATTTGTCATTCTAAATAATGTTGCAAATTGATTCTAGAATTTGCCGACACCACAAAAGCCTAAACAGAAATCACCACAAACGGCTAAAGAGAAATTAAGAGGTGTCGTAGACAGTCAGAGGGAGAGAACTAGAAACTCCACTATTGGTGAGCGCAGACTTGGTTATCCAATGCCTGGAAACTTAGATCACGACTGCACCGTACAGACTATGGTGAGCACGATGGAGGAGTCCAATGCTTTCGATACCCTCACAATTCCGATGAGTGCTCACTTTCATCGAAATTCTTCTGAAGAATACATCGTTCAGGAGCATGTGCTTGAAGTCTTGAACGACGAGTGGTTGAGTGCAACCACCATAGCCTTTTACCTCAGGCATGTGTTTATTAATTATCAGTATTTACTTTCTATATAGTTTAATTTTATTTTTAAATATTAATTAGCGTATATATGTTGGTTAAAGATATTTGGGTGAGGTATATCTCTCTAGAGATGCCCGAGCATGTGGAATGTATTCCTTCATCGCCCCCCAAGTGTCTTGCTTAATGGGTGATAGGGCACTGGGCATGGAGGGGATAGTCGAACATATGCTGAGTCATACTAGGAGAGAACATCTCATTTTTTGGCCAACAAATGTGGGTTGAGTACAATAAACATTTCGTTAAAATTTGTATTCATAATATGATATTTTCACATATGCTAAATTTGCAGTTAATTTTAATATTCTTAATATAATATAGGGAACATTGGGTGTTGGTCACCATAAATATGAATACATTAAGTGTGTTTTTTATGGACCAAGCTGTGAATGGGGTGGCTGCAAATCGCCCTGATCTCACGTCATACATGAAAGCGTAAGTTCATTTTTAATATTCTAATATAATGATTTGTTATACTTTTAAAATTATGCATATTTAATCTATTTTTATTTTTTAATTATAATAATAGTGTGATGACGATGTATCGGAGTCGCCTTCCGAATCAAGGCTCAAGATCTAATTTGTCTAAAGTGAGCTGGACAAATATTAAGGTAAATTTAATTTAGTAAGTTATCAAATTAATAGAAAATAATCACAATTGTAATACTTGCTTGTTGGGATATTTTAGTTTTGATGAATTACGCCAAAATATTATCAACTTCTGTTATTCAAGCTAACTTACAGATAACAAGTTGAGGGGGAACGAGAGAACAAGATGAGGGGGAACTCATGAAATTAGACGAAGATGATCAAGATCAGACGAGGCTGCAGATGAGGCTGATCGAGATCAGATGAGTAAGACGAGTTCCGAGTTAACTGGTGAGCTGAGCAAAATCAATAGAAAAGAAAAGCTAAGCCAGCTAATCAAAAGAATCAGAAGTGACCTGATCAGATGACCAGAAAAGATAAATTTGGTCGGATGTCGAATCGGATGACGAGATCGGAAGAGGAAGAGATGAGACCGATCGAGATCGGGGCGTGATTGAGATCGAGATAAGATGACTGATCTATATCTTGATCTTATCGGTGAATTTGATCGGATCAGCGAGAAGAAATCAGAAGACAAGTCATCTGAAGTCATGTTCATCGAGAATCGAACGCCATCTTGATGATCGGATAGCTGAAGTGCTAGTGACTGAGGGTCGATTATGCGAAGTCGGAAGAATCAACTCGATTAAGCCTAAGTGTCAGTATGCCTGATCAGACAAGGTACGCTGAAGAAAAGTCTGCTGAATCAAGAATCCTGAGTAGAAGTATCCTGAGACTCAGAAGATCCTGAAGAATATAGTCGTTAGATTCAACTGACGTGGACCAATGAGAGGAAGACAACAAGCTGAAAAAAGCGCAAAAGTTCTGAGAATAGTATGGATTTGAATGTGACTCCATCCAACGGTAACATTCAAATCCACACTATAAATACAAGATCTTCCATCAAATTAAGGTGAAAAATGCGTGAAACATCCAAAAAGCCAAATCTTCTAGCATTTCCACCATAGAACACTGAGCAAGAAATACACACATATATTCAAGAGTGTTCTATCCTAGATCTAAGTACAAATGTAATATCCTAAGCTTAGAGAGATTTTCTCATCCTTAGCATTGAGGCTAAACAAATGTAAGGGAAAATCTCAACCTAGTTGGACACCAAACAATCTTATACCCAAACCGAGTGTTAGGTTAAGTTTTGTTAAGCAAGGAATTTAAGTTAGTTGTACTAACTTAAATTCTGGGTGTGAGTGAGAACTCGTTAAACATCTAAGCAATCCCGTAAGGGAGGGTAGGCAATCCCGTGAGGGAGATAAGTCCTGAGAGAGTGAGAACTCATTAAACATCTGTAAGGTGTTGGACTAACACAATAAACTAAGTCCAGTTGGTTAAGTTGGTGCCCCTGCTGATAGGGAAGAGTGGATGTAGGAGTTGGACTCCGAACCACTATAAAATCTTGTGTTCTTTACTGCTTTATGTTCTTACTTGCCATATGCATTTGATTTTAAGCAACACACATCATGGATTAATCAAAAAAATTTGGAGTCACTATTCCCCCACCTATGTTTTATATGCATTACATGATTTTTTCCGCATTTCATGGGTATTTTACGGGACCAACAGTGCTTATAATTGCTAATCAACAGGTTCTGAGGCAACGAGATGGTGCCCATTGTGGACATTTTGTGTGTTGCTATATTGAAGATATAATATGCGCTTCTCAAACAACGATTCCTAACAATGTAAGTCAATTTATCGATTTATTTAAATTATTATTGATTGAATAAAAATTCATATACTATATATCTAACTATATTGATGGATCGTTGTTTGTAGTTTGTCTATGAACGTCCGCTCAAGACTTACTCCAACAAAAGAATGGAGAAATGGAAAAGAGATTGGACGGGGTACCTTTACAATCGATTTTTGTATATTTATAATTAAAGTGGTATAACTTTTGGTAGCATGTAATTAACTTATATATTTGTGATGATATTTCATGTTTTTGGTATATATTGGACGTATGTATGTGTATGTTTATTAATTTATTTCATGATGTGTATGTTTATTTAATTAATTATTTGATGTTTTAGTATTGGAAGTATATATATTATAGTGGTATAAGTTTTGGTTTTTGGTTTTAGGTTTTGTATAAATAGGATTTTTAAAATATATATTAATTAAAAAAAATAAAAAATTGGACAGTGGTTATAAACCGCTATCTAACTAATATAATAAAAAATTATTTAAAAAAATATATAGCTCAAAGGTGCCTCTTGCAATGCGGTTCAGAACCGCTGTCTAAGCTTAGACAGCTGTTACTTGGACAACCCTTATAACCGTTGTCCAATGTCATTTTTAACAGCTGTCCAAGCCCAAATGTCTATTAGTGAGTATTAGGTTATATGAGCTATAGTATTAGATGATATGAGCTATAATATTAGATGATATGAGCTGTAATATTAGAATATATGAGCTATAATATTAGTTTATTTTAGCTATTGAGCTATAGCATTAGATGGTATAAGCTCGTTGAAGTAAGACATTTTTTATGAGTAGTACATATTGTGTGGTAACTTAGTCTTTTCCATTATGAAGTGTAGTATTAGTTTGCATATTGTGTAGTATTAGTTTTTCTTTTGATTTGGGCAACAATACTATATAAATTGATGTGATATGAGCTATAGTATTAGTGGAAATGAACTATAGTATTAGGTGATATAAACTACAGTATTAGTTTATATTAGTTATAGTATTAGATGATATGAGTTATTAATATTGGCATATATGAGCTATAGTATTAAATTATATGAGCTACAATATAAACATATATGAACTACAATATTAAATGATATGAGCTATAGGATTACCATATATGAACTATAATATTAAATGATATGAGCTATAATATTAATTGATATGAGCTATAGTATTAGCATATATGAGCTATAATATTAAATGATATGAGCTATAGTATAAGCATATATGAGCTATAGTATAAGCATATATGAGCTATAGTATTAATTGATATGAGATATAATATTAATTGATATAAGCTATAGTTATTAGGAGTTATAATATTAGTGGAAATGAGCAATAGTATTAGATGATATGAGCTATTGTATAAATGGATATGAGCTATAGTATAAGCATATATGAGCTATAGTATTAAATGATATGAACTATAGTATAAGCATATATCAACTATAGTATTAAATGATATGAACTATAGTATAAGCATATATGAGCTATAGTATTAAATGATATGAGCTATAATATTAATTGATATAAGCTATAGTTATTAGGAGCTATAGTATTAGTGGAAATGAGTTATAGTATTAGTGGAAATAAGTTATAGTATTAGATGATATGAGCTATAGTATTAGAATATATGAGTTGTAATATTAGTTTATATCAGCTATTGAGCTATAGTATTAGATGGTATAACCTCGTTGATGAAGTAAGACTATGAATTTTTTTGAAGATGTTGTGTATTGTACAGAACGAATAAATTTTCGATTATCGAGTTTTTTTTTTAATTTTCGAGTATCGAGTACTTGAACACGATTCAAAATTATGAGATTGGGTATCGATATGTTATTTCCATTTTTTCAATTTTATTTTAAACACATTGGGTATCTCGGGAATCCAACATATCGAGTACTAGATTTTGTCAAATCCGGTACTATTTTTCCATCTCCGAATTTCTGGGTACCTGATATTATTGATCGTGTTTGAATACTTTTTTTTCTATCCAAAATTTTTGGTACCCGAACCCGAGATACCCGATCTGATGCCCATCCCTAATTGAGGTATAGTCTTAGTAGAAATAAACTATGGTATTAGATTATATAATCTATAGTATTAAATGATATGAGCTATAGTATTAAATGATATGAGCTATAGTATAAGTGGATATTAGCTATATTATTAGTGGATGTTGGTCCCGGTGCTAACGAGTCTCACACGTGTATGGGGGTGGAATACACGTGTTCAGTGATTTTTAAAACTTTTATTTCACTGAGGTCAGATGGGTCAGGTTATCCTGATGATTTTGCCTTGAGAAGCACAGATTGCCCTGAGTCAAAGTCTACTGAGACAATGATCCTGAGCTGCTTTCAGAAGCTTCAGATTAGCCCAACTGAGCCTAAGTTTTATCAGAGATCCTGAGGCGCTTGGATCAGGTAATTATCTTACTGAACCCTCAGTAGAGTTAGTTCAGTTTGGTAACTATCTGTTCTAGCTACTCAAGTGTGCGGAATGGTTAGCCCTAAGTTTATACTCGTTTTAGCTTTGCTGAAAATCTTTCCTTCAATAAAATAGTGATTAAGGTTGTGATCAAGTTGATTCAAGTTCAGTGGATTGGTTCCAACTGAATATCAGTGAATTATGCTTTCAGTGAAAAACATGCAACAGATAATAATGCAGTACAGAAAGCAAAACAACACATCAATTATAGTGGTTCAGAGACTCAAGCTCCTACGTCCACTCTCTCTGATCTTCAGAGAAATTCCTTAACCACTTCCTAAAGCTTTCTGGCTAACTCACTGTAGCTTACTCACTTTTCTACCTTGAGTTTTCTGGCTGACTCACTGCAACTTACTAACTCAAACACACACAAGTGTTCAGACTACCACAAGTAGCTTACTAACTTCTTCTCTAGAGTTTTCTGGCTAACTCACTGTAGCTTACTAACTCTTTACAACTCCAACTCACCAACAAAACACACACAAACTACCTTACAAAGGGTTTGAGTTTTGGGTTGGTTTCCAACTAGGATGAGATATCCTTTACAATAAGAACAATGTAAAGGCTAGGATATCTCTACTAAGCTTTGGATATTTCATAGCAATCTAGGCTTAGTGAATGAGTTATCTCCAACGTGAAACACTTGGGAAATTCTAGAGTTTTCGAGTGCTTCAATTTGCAATAATACGATTGAGCTCTTGAGTTGCTTTGAAATTTCCCGTGACCTCTCAATGTAAAGGGTCACTAGTATTTATAGGAAACTTCACCAAGGTCACTCTTGAAAAACTATCCGTTGGAGGAGATAGCTTCATGAGTTTCCTCTTATGGTGTTTGATGAACGACTATTTTTAGGGTTTGAATACTCCCTTGCATGTTTTAGGAAATATGCATTCATGTAGCCAATCACCAATTTTTGCAGTCTGGAACATAGTACTACTGACATGATTCAGTGTCCTGTCGCTTTCAGTGTCAGTAAAGTACAATGTTGTCTTCCTCTGATTGATTCTTGTCTTCAGTAAATGTAGACAAACATAACGACTCTTTTTGGTCAATCTCTCTGAATGAGACAACCTTAAACAACACTTGGACTTAGTTCCTTTTGTCTGCATATGAATGTTTTGGGCAATATCTACTTTTCTGAATATTTGCGTTTTTCTCAGTTTTGTAGTCTTCAGATAGATATTATACAGTGCCTCTGAACATTCAGGTTATACTGAGTATTCAGTATCTTATTGAGTCTTCGATAACTCTTTGGGTCTTTAGTATCTTAGTGTCTTATATCAGAGTCTTTATCATCGAGTCTTGATGTCTTTGATCCGAGTCTTTCGATGACATCTTGAGTCTTGATCATCGAGTCTTGATGTCTTGATGACATCTTGAGTCTTGATGTCTTGATGACATCTTGAGATGTCTTGACATACTGAGTCTTCAGTGTCTTCAGTGGCATACTCAGTCTTTAGTGTCTTGTCTTCCTTCGAAGTCTTGATTTCTTCTTCTTGAGTCTTGATTACTTGAAAGACTTCTGAGTCTTGATTTCTTCAAAATCTAACATGTTCTATATCTGCTGGCTTTACATGGTGCAGATAACTTCCTGAACAATCTATATTGAAACCTGACTCAGTCTATCAAGATTATCCTGAACATGTCATACTCAGGGGTTTTGGGATCTAATCAAAACTTCTTTATTAAATTCATCTCCCAACAGTGGACATAAGCTATATTTATTTGGAGTTGATAAGAGTTATATTAAAATGAATTTGAATTGAAAATTTGTCAACAAGACAAGTGTTTAAAATTTAAATATATAATTTATTTATTTTTTGAACGGACCTGAAATTTAAATGTTGTACCCATAGATAGGTGAGTAAAAATAATTTTTTTTTTAAACAAAGAAAAAGATTATTTATAAAAATAAAACTTGAATTGAGAATTTGATTTAGACAAATTCTCATGTGCATCATTTGCACCAATTTTGATTTGGTGTAATTGGATTTCAATTCAGTTTTTTTTTTTCTATACATGGGCCCGAGATAACGAGAATGGTTCATGGTTCAATCGAATATGTCATGATTTAGTATTTAGGGTGTAGATGATTCATCCAAATTAAAGTACTCATTGATTTAAAAAAAAGTCGCTGGAAAATTAACTTTTGGAATAAAGGATAGGGGGGAAATTATAGTAAAAATAAAATAATGTTGGGCTAAAGGATAGGAGAGAAAATTATGGGCTACAAGATAGAATTTTGGGAAACAAATCAAAAATATCTTTCAAATGTTTTAAACTTATCTGCTTTAATTCTCCCGGGTCAAGTTCTAGATCCATTTTAATAATATGGATTAGCCATTCCAATTAGAAACAAAACAAAAATTAAAAATAATGTGTGATTTATATAAAATATTTTATATCACAATCGTGCCTTGCGGGTCAGGGCAAGTGTTTTAGATGCCAATGGCCGGGTCATATAGCTCCCCATTGTCCCAACTTTGGTGGCCCGAATCCTGCACCTAAGGGCAATGCACGAATTTACTCTATGGTTGAACAAGAGGATGAGGAACATCAACGTCCTGATACCCTGACAGGTATTTTAACGTTAAATAAAGTTGTAATTATAACTTTATTTGATACGGGTACGACACATTCTTTTGTGTCCATGAAGTGTTGCACTAAAGTTGGTTGCAAGGAAACCAATACAGTCGACGCACTTGATGTAAGTATTCCCTCAGGTAAAACGATAGTTACAGATAAAGTAGCTAAGGACGTGAACTTAGATATATGTGGTAGAAGTTTAGAGGCCAATTTATACGTTATAGAGATGGAACACTTTGATGTTATTTTTGGGATGGATCGCTGTCTAAGTATCACACTAGCATTGACTGTCGAAAAAGAGAAGTGGTGTTAAAACTGCCAAGTGGAGAGGAATTAATATACTTTGGCTCTCGGACGAGCACTAAAAACCTCATCGTGACCACTATGAAGGCCATGAAGATGCTACAGAGGGGCGATTGTCAGGGGTATTTGGTCAACGTAATTGGTACAAAGACTCGTGAAGAAAAGATTGAAGATGTACCAGTGGTGCGAGATTATCAAGATGTATTTCCGGAGGACTTCCCCGGTATACCGCCCGTAAGACAAGTGGAGTTCACGATAGACTTGTTGTCGGGATCAGCACCCATATCCAAGGCCCCGTACCGAATGGCACCAAAGGAGTTGGAAGAGCTAAAGGTATAATTACAAGAATTGTTGGATAAGAAATTCATTAGACCCATTGCTGCCATGGCGATACAACCCTTGTTACGAGATAGAATAAAGGAGGCTCAGAGTAAGGATGGATTCTTGAAAAAGATGAGGGAACAGGTGCAACAGGGAAAAGGTAAAGGTTTCATGATAGCACCGGATGGTCCACTTGTTTTCGAGGGACGGTTGTGCGTACCTAAGGATAAGCAGTTGAGAAGAGAAATCCTGGAGAAAGATCATTGCACACCATACACAGCCCACCCTGGAGTAACAAAAATGTATCGAGATCTAAGAGCAATCTTTTGGTGGAGAAACATGAAATGAAGCATTGGAACTTTCGTTGAACAATGTTTGACATGCCAACAAGTTAAAGCTGAGCATCAACGACCTTCAAGGTTACTAAAACCACTTGAAATTCTGAAATGGAAGTGGGAACACATCACCATGGATTTTGTTGTAAGTTTACCGCGATCAGTAAAGGGAAATCATGCAGTTTGGGTCATTGTTGATAGACTGACGAAGTCTGCACATTTTTTACCGGTAAAGATGACTTTCGGAATGGACCAACTTGCTCAGATATACGTACGAGAAATTGTGAGGCTTCATTGAGTTCCTGTTTCGATTGTGTCGGATAGGGACACTAGATTCACCTCAAAATTTTGGAGGAGTTTACACTTGTCTATGGGAACGAAGTTGAACTTTAGCACGACTTTTCATCTGCAGACTGATGGATAGTCTGAAAGGACTATTCAGATCTTGGAGGACATGTTGCGAGCATGTGTTTTGGATCTTGGCGGGAATTGGGAATCTCATTTGCCATTAGTTGAGTTTGCCTACAATAACAGTTATCAAGCGACAATCGAAATGGCTCCTTACGAGGCATTGTATGGAAGAAGATACAGATCTACATCTTATTGGGACGAGGTTGGTGAGAAGAAGATTTTGGGACCAGAAATAGTTGAGCAGACTGTTGGGGCAATACACAAAATCCGAGAAAGGATCAAGGTAGCCTAAGACAGACAGAAGTCGTATGCCGACAAACGAAGGAAACAATTACAATTTTCTCAAGGGGAGAAAGTATTCTTAAAGATCTCGCCCACTAAGGGAGTTATCAGGTTCTGTAACAAAGGAAAACTCAAACCAAGGTATATTGGCCCTTTCGAAATTCTTGAGCGAGTTGGTGATCTAGCCTTCCGACTTACTTTACCCCCATCATTGGTTGTTGTGCACAATGTTTTTCACGTGTCTATGTTGAGGAAGTACGTACATGACCCGAGTCATGTTGTCAATCACTCTACCTTGGAGATCAACAAAGACATGACTTATGGAGAGAGCCCCGAACAAATCCTAGAGAGAAAGGTTCACAAGCTTCGCAACAAAGATGTGTCCCTCATCAAGGTACAATGGAGCCGACATAGAAGAGATGAGGCCACGTGGGAACGTGATGACGAGATACAAGCGAAATACCTAGATTTCTTTCCATGTGGTAAGCTTCTAAAATTTCGAGGACGAAATTAATGTTAGTGGAAGAGGTTGTAATACCCTTTTTTATTTTTATTTATTTAATTTATTATTATATTCATTTATATTTTAATGTGTGTGTATATATATATATATAGATACATATAATTATATTTTTTCATTCCCTCACATGTCCAAAATTTTCTCCTTAATAAAAGCCTACATTTAATTACACTTTTAATTCGTCATTAATAGGACCTTCAAATCGGGGAAACAATTGATTAATCCTGGTCAAAACCTAATTGACTCCCCCCAAATATGGAAAGAAAGACACAGGATTATTGTGAAACGTGGCTCATTGGTAAAACATGATTGAAGTGAGTGATGTTATGCCATGATGACACTGTACGAAATATGTACATCAATTCGTTTGATCAGTTTGAATATGGAGTATTTCATGACATGCTTTGTTGTTTATTATTATTATTATTATTATTATTATTATTATTATTATTATTATTATTATTATTATTATTATTATTATTATTATTATCATCAATATTCAGTTTAGTGGTAGGCATGCCTTAGAATTTTATTGAAGAATTATTTTCTAAAGTAGAATTTACTTATTTATGCTAGGCATTGTTGACTACGAGGAATAAGTTTTAAGGCTTTTGCATCCATCTCACCCATGACATTCGTACAAGGTGGAGATTTAAATGCTATCAACTCTACAGTGGTTTCGTAGAGTATGCATGTTATTCAATTTTAATTGTTATGTATAAATGACTTGAGATGCTTGTTTAAATTTAGTATTCCATGTCATTCTAATAGCCTGTGGCCCTTTTGAGGTCCTGGACCGACGGGTCTTCGGGTGTATCCCGCCGTGCTCGGCAAAGTCTAATAGTCAGGGAACCCTTATTGAGGTCCGGGGCCAATGGGTCTTCGGGTGTATCCCACCGTGCTCGGCAAAGTCTAATAGCCAGGGGTCATCATGTGGTCCAGGATCGACGGGTCTTCGGGTTTAACCCGCCGTGCTCAATATCTATGTGACAAAGTGGCAAAGTTATATGGCAAAGTTTCAATAGCAATGTTCTATGGCAAAGTTACTATTGGCAAAGTTACATGTGAATTCTTTATTTGACTTGTATACCTTGTAAATTATATTTGCTTTTAATTTTGAATAATTTATTTTCACTGAGTGTGCTTGCATGCTCGCCCCAATAATTTCCCCATTTCAGGTTGAGGAGTTGAAGGGCGAGGAGTGGTGATGGGAAAAGAATTTTTAGACGTTATTTCTAATTAAATAAATTATTGAAGATTATGTTCAATCGAATGTTTGGTTTTCCTAGGGATTTTACTTATTCGTGAATCGTCTTTACAATTCATTATTGTGGGTACTTTCCGTTATTTAATAAAGGTTATTTATAAAAAGAATTTAGCCGTTGTTCTTACCTTTAGATTATTTTCGAATAATTAGCCGTAGTTGTTATCGTTATAATTTTGAAATTTAAATTTAGTCGCGCTCAAGTTAGTTATTTTAACTACTTTTTGAAATGTCCGCTTTATGAAAATTGGGGCGTGACAAGTACCATCAAGAAGTTACATTGGTACATATGTTAAAAGCCACTACATAAATCTAAATTGGAATTTAAATGCTTTCAAGAAATTATATTGTACTCAATCTTACCAACTTGATGAAAATGCATACCTTGGGAGTTCGAAATTTCTAAACCTTCTTTGCAGATTGTTGTCAAGCTCTTTGTTTGTTTTGGTATCCTTCATCTAGGTTGTTTAGATCGTAAATATTGACACACGACATTAATTTCTATAAAAGTCTCCACCTTCAGAGGAAAATTTTGATCAACTTTTAAATAAACGATTGCAAAACCCACAAATACTGTAATCAGCATGCTCAAGAGCTTTTTGCTGGTAAATTTGAATTGCCATAACAAGTATTGCTGCACCAATTAAATACTAAATTTTTATTACCAACTTTTCTTAGTACATATCTTCTAAATAAAGCTTATTGATATAACTGACTATTCTTAATGACACATTACTTTCCAATGCAAATCAAACAATTTGAGAACTTTGTATAAACCACTCACAACTCAAGGTACATCTGTTTTTCCTAATTAGTTCTAAATCAATCGTTTTTCAATACTATCAAAAGCAATCTCCAAATATATTAAAAAGAGAATCTGCAATTTGTCCCATTGAAACTGTTGAAATTCAAATTCCTGTAAATTCACAATAACAAATTTGTAGGATAAGGTGGTACTTATTTTTCCTTCAAATAAAACCTATCATGTGAAAATAACTTTACATAACAGATGTGTTTTACAGAGAAAAGTATGCTCTAGTTTGTTCGAGTTATAATGTAGGATTAAAATACTGTCAGAAAATTATTTTTAATCATGGATACATCAATGACAAATTTGGATATTCATTAAAATGGGAAGGGATGAAACCAGAAATGTTGGTGAAATCCATCAATATCAAACAACATTAACACTCCGAGATTGATACGCGCGCACATCAGAAATGCAATATCCAAATATGAATGAAAGAACCAGTGGCGGATCCAGGATTTCAACTTTGGGGGCGAGAGTACACTAAACTCGTGTTTTAAGTCTAACTAATATGTATCAACACTTAAATATTGATGTAACTATACTTATATATACATATAAATCCAAAGAAGAAAGAAAAATACACATATTAATATAACTATATACATGTGGACATATATATATACATAGTACTCAAAAAATCTAGGGGGCAGCAGCCCCTACTGAAAAGAACTACATAAAATTCTATCTGTATTAAAAACGAAAAAAAAAGAGAATTTAATTTTTTACCTATTTGCAGAATTCGATTTTTGGGGGGATATCTTGCAAAATGAAAACAAAAACAGATCAAAGCGGGCGCCGCTAGTTACCTAAATCACTGCGATTCGCGGCGGTTGTTCTGCCGAATGTAAAACCAGGGATGCCATAAAGGGAGCGTCGGCGGACACATTGAGATCGGAAACAAACCGCTTCACAACAACAATTTAGTGATCGAAACAACAAAATCATGCAAACTCATATGGAGAAATATTCATTTACACACGGATTTTATAGAGAATGCCTATATTAGAAATTAAGAAAAGAGAGAATTTAGGGTTCAAGGCGAAACCAGATCGAACACTGCCATAGTTTCTTGCTGTTTATAAACTTTTCTCGGTAGTCTGCAATCGCCAATTTGCTGCGGCTGCGGCTGACACCTTCACTCAGTAGGCATTGTAGATTTCCTCCCTTTTTATCCGAATTTTCTTTTTTCTTCCTTTATACTTGATTATGGTGATGAGATGAAAGGGCTAATTAATAAATTGCTTTCAGATTTTTACCGTGGAGACTGGAGATCGAGCGACGGTAGTCGGTAGTGAAAAAATATGCATAGAGAAAAAAGAAGCATTAAAATTGAAAGTAATTACGTGGCAGAGTATTTGACACATGGCATAAACAAATGGAATTCAGATTGACACATGTCAAAAGCTAGTAAAAGGCAAATTGACACATGTCAGAATTCGGTGAGGAACATCCTCCTTTTATATATATAGATTTTAAACTATATTAAGTGTTCAGGAGTACTGAACCACCGTTTGATATTGAAGGAAGGAGTGTCGGTAATGCTTCTTAAAAATATTGACCAAAAATTAGGTTTGTACAATTGCACGAGGTTGATTGTAACAAAACTTGAAAATCATATTCTTGAAGCATAAATAATTTTAAGAATGAATATTTGGAAAAAGGTGTTCATCACTATCTTTCGGATGTAGGTTTGTATCCTCTCAATTGAGTTTTCACATACGAACCTTTATTATATGTGTCTTGATTCGGATGAGAGGCCATAAAAATATACTACAAATGTTGTTTTCAAAAAAGTTTTTTAAAACATGTAATTTCAAGTACTTTTTTTTTAATCTAAATTTGTGGATTCCTTTATTTTTTATAGAGTCGTTGAGTATAAAAAACTTAATTTCAGTTTTTGCATATTTAGAGTACATTTTTATTTTTACTATTTTTGAATTGCAAATGATTTTGATCATAAAAATATTAAATAACAAACAAAACATTAAAATTTATTTTTTGTTTTCAAATAAATTTTTTCTTTCAACCCGCGAGGTTCGCGGGGCTAAGCTCTAGTTAATCACTAATTCGTTACTTATAAGTTATTTAAGGAGGAAATAATTTGTTATTAGCAATTATTTGCTAAACAATTTCGTTAATTAGGGAGGAAATTGTTTAATTAAATTTCTCTGATTAATATTTAATTGGTCTTCCCATGTCTATTCCGTATAAGTAACGAAATTGGTCTTTCCAGAGCTAAACAATTTCTAATTGCTAAACATAATTATTCGTTATTTTCTCCCAGATATAATCTCTATTCCGTATAAGTAACAAGTCAATCAATTTTCAATTATTATTGATTATCTATCAATTATATGCTTCATATGGTAAATACAAGCACGCAATCGAATTATTTAATTTAGCATGCAATCATTAAATAAATCTATAGATATTTTTGTTAATTATTTTTGTATGTCAAATCATATACATTAGGTTAGTAAATACACAAAACAAATCTATAAATATGATTAGTCTTTTGTACAATTCTTCGTAAACTTTTACTTCATCTGTCAATTTTACACCGTTTAGAGTATTCACGCGTGTTGGGAAATTTGTATTAAGTTTTGATGGAAGTTCCAAAACAGTTTGTAATAGGACCAGTCACACCTGTTAGATGACTGATGATTTAGAATCAGGATAGGATGACTAGCTGAATTGTATAGACAATTGTTGTATAAGATATGTCACATATTGAGGGGGAACTCAATATGTATAGGTCAGGTCAGAAGATCAGAAGACCAGATGAGGTCAGAAGATCAGAAGACGAGTCAGGTAAGAAGACAAGTCAAGTCAGAAGACAAGTCAAGTCAAAAGATCAGACGGGCAAATTAGTCAGATGATCAGGTGAAGACATGAAGCTCAAGTTCCGAAGACTGAAGATCAGATGACTACCAGAAGATCAAGACCAGAAGACCAAAAGACCTACATCAGTCGAGTCTGCTAGTTGAGCTAAGACAACTTGCACCAGAAGACTCTATCAGGTAGACTGATCAGTTTTATCTGATCAGGTTAGCTCACTCCAGGTGTCAACTGATGTTACACCAGATCACGTTGTCAATCAGAACAAGAAGAATGTCAACTTTAGTTGGTAGAACAAACACTGAAAAGTGTACTTGTTGACCAATGTTAACCAAGGACAAAAATATACACGCTTTCGACCATACCGTTCCTGAAGCACGTCAAATCAATCCTGCAACCTACCAAAAATAGCCTAAAATTCAATTTGCTCTCCAACGGCTCTTTGATTTCAAGGTCTATAAATATGGGATTGCTCTTCATAGTGAAGACACTGAAATTATCATCAAGCTCAAGCCATAAGCAAATTTCCACACGAAGAACACAAAATTCAAGTTTATTTTATAAGTGTTCATCCCATCGTTCTTAGCATAGAAATCTCATCCTCTAGCTTTAGGCTACATAAACACTAGGATAGATTTCCAGTTGGAACAACAACAAATCTTTACCCAAACCCAAAAGTTAGGTTAAGTTTGTTTTGCAAGATTTCAGACTAGGGTTTCTAGTTCTGATTTCTGGGATCGGTTGAGTGAGAACTCTTTAAACATCTGTTGGTTGTACTGTGTTGGACTAACACAATAAACTAAGTCCAGTTGGTTTAGTTGGTGCCCCTTGTGATAGGGAAGAGTGGACGTAGGACTGGTTGTCCGAACCACTATAAAAATCTTGTGTGTATTTTAACTGCTTTACACTACTGCACACAACTTGGTTTAAACTGCATACATATTCTGAGTTAGGATCAGTCTGCATCAAGTAACTGATCTGATCACTTTGACTCTTTGGTTACCTGATTGAAAACAGACTTCAGAATTTGATATTATAAAACTGGTTTTTCACACGGGTTAAAACAAGCTTCCGCACATCAGTTAAACTGATAGACACCGAACTGATCTGCCATCAGGCGATCAGTAAGTTGGATATCAGTACAAACTGATTCACTCACACTCTGATCAGGCAACCTGCCATCACACCTGATCTTGCACGAAAAGTTGTCAGAAGTCTATTCACCCCTCCCCTCTAGACTTCTGCCCTCACAAACTCGTCATTTCCAACAAACCATGGTACAAATATGTTGTTTCTCTAGAAAGCACATCCAATGCACCACACGAGGAGGAGGCGTTGCATATGATTCGTATGGCAAAGCTTACTTTTCTGATCGCAAATCAACCAGATGCTGAATATGCCAAGGAGGTAATTGAGTTTATTTTTAATATGCAATTGGATGACGAAAATTGCATAGAGTCTAAGATTACGGCGTTGCATTTGGAACATAGTACAAAATATGTGGATTTTGTTAGGGAATTATATATTATTCCTAAGAATCTGAATTCCATATATGAGTTAAGTGATAGAGGTGAAGACCCTACGGTATACATGATGGGTAGGGAACAAGAGTATTTGGATAAAATTACTAAGCATCCGGTAAAGTTTGAAGCTACTTTGAATAAGAGGCATTTGAAGCCTAAATATCGAGTATTGTTGGATATTGTAAGCAAATGCATCATGAGTAGATCGGGTAGTTTCGAACAGATAAGCACGCCTAAGTTAGGGCTAATGGCGGCGATTGAAGATTCACCTACTACGGCATTCAATTGGTTGCACTATTTGATCAAGGTGGTGAGTGATCAAGCCAAATAAATTCAGAAGGTGAATGGCACTGTAGTTATCAAGGGAAGAATTCTACATGCAACCAAGATTGCATTTATCTTGGAAACGTGCAGAGAAAATGAGGACATTTTTGCCGATTCCACTTCCTTTCCAAAGTCAAAAATCATGTTCAAACCAACGAAGAAGATTTTGAGAGGATAGAAAGAGAAAAACACTGAGTCTCAGGAGGAGATTGCCGAAGAGGAAACTGAGGAAGATACAACAGTGGTGGAGCAAGTCAGGGAAACAAGACGGACTTCTCAGAAATCCACTGAGATAACTAATGAAGAAGCCAAACAAGCTAGGGGGAAAGCCCTGATGCAAATTAAAAGAGAGAAAGGTGAGAAACTGAAGAAGAAAGCACTGGCTCCTCAGAAGCGCAGAAGGCTTCAAACAATTGCAGAAAAGGAGGCCAGTAAACCTGAAGAAACTCAACCTGAAGGCCAGCAAGGGTTGAAATCTCCACTTCAGGTTCTTGCTCAGATGGTGACAAATGTGTAGGAGCAAGAAACTGAGGAGCAGGTTTTCTCTGAGGTACTTGAAACATCTCTGAGCTCAGACAAAATCTCTCAGGAAATCTTCAAGGGACCTCAGATCTCTACTGAAGAAATACCAGCGCATACTTCAGATCAGTCTGAACCTCAAGAATTGCTGAACTTGGATATGCTTCTGAATGAACTTTTTCTTGATCCATCAGCACTGGTTGTACAATCTGAGCAAACAACTCCTGAAAGCCCAAGATTGAAGAAGGGTGAAGCCGAAGAGACTGAATGGCAGAGCAAGGGGGAATGGTTCATCCTGGACCGATACCCTGAGCTAAATGTTTATCCTGACCTTCAGGATATGCTCTTCAGGCTCAGAACGAAAGTATACATCCTGAATCAGACACTTCCGGAAATGCTGATCATCGCATCATCCAGAGGAGAAGAGTGGTGGAATCTTTGAGACATTTGCTACTGGATGAATTCTCGGACTTGGAAAGACAAAGCTCAGGATGAAAGCTGCTGACTTTGATGAATTGGTGAAAAAGAAGTTAGCTGAAAGGAAAGATACTGAAATAGTAGATGCATCAAGTTCTCATGATCAGAACAAAGATGGAGATCAGGGAGGTGATGCAGAAAGGCAATCTGAGGGGGAGAAGGAACCGGGCGGATCTCGAAAAAAAAAAAAAGAGATCGAAAGTCGGATGGGAAGGACATCGATCTTTGACAGGTCGATATCACACATCCTCAGACTGAAGTTAGCACTCTTCAGGTATCTTTTGGCACTATTATACATTATGCCAAAGCTACTGAAGTTCCTATCTTTAAATCTGTTATGTATGATATACAGACTGAGGCTCAATTGGAGCAACCAGCTCAGTTGGAGACAATTGTTTTGCCTCGTAAAATTGATTTGATCTGTCTGGATAAATTGAAGAAGGTGGTGCCAATGGTGGAGAAAGTGACTCAAATTGAAGAAACCTTGGCAAGCCAATCTCAAAAAGTGGAAAATCGAGTTCATCTTCGGACATGTCAGAAACTACAAACAACTCTTGCAGATAAAATGACTACTTTAGAAGGAAAGATTGATGTAGTCAAAACCGAGCTCAATGCGAGAGATGGAGCAAAGGTATCAAACCGTAGGCGCTTACCTTGAAGTTAAACCGATTGAGAAGAATGATCGATAATCAAGACAAAGATTGAGGAAATGGGCTCCCCTGCTCATGACCAAGATGATAGACATGATGCATGAAGTGTTCTCAAAGCGGTTGCTCTCACTCGCAGATGAATTCTCAATGGCCAAGAATTACATGATGAGGCTAGAGGATGAGCATGATCGGTAAGGTGGGCAAGATCAAAAGATATGGGCAAGGAGCAATACTATATGGATCTTTATCTTGACTCAACTACTCCCAAGGTATGGTGCCAAAAAGGGGGAAAAGGTGGTGGCAAATTAAGTGAGTTGTTGGCACAAACCTTGGAGAGAAAGGCTCAAAAAAAAATTTGAAGGAAAGAAAATTTTGGATGCCATAAGTGAGATTGAAGCCACTGAGAAACTGAAGTTCAAAGAAGCAGAAAAACCTACCTTCACTCAAACATCTGAGCAAACCATTCAGGAAGTAATTGGTGGAAAACTGAATGATAGAAGGATGATTGAGACAAGCAAAGCCGGTGAAGAGCAAGTCGAGGACACGAAAAAGAAAAAGGTTGCATTTCGTGGAACAAGAAAAAAGAAAAGAGCCAAAGTTTCAAAACCTACTCAGAGGAAGTTGATAATGAAATTTGAAGAATCTGAGGAAGAAACTGAAACTCGGAAAGAAGTCTTCGATACCAAGAAAACTCTGAAAGTTCTTCAGATTGAAAAAAAAAAAGAAGATCTAACGCTTGGGTTTGGTGTTCCAATCGGGAAGAAGAAAAGAAGAAGAAGAAGAAAAAAGAAGAGGTGGTTTTAAAAAGTTTTTAAGCAAAAGGAGGGGTACGGAAAAGACTCAGAAGTGGCCGCACATTGACAAGTGGATGCCTATACAGTTCAATGATGCATGGGAAGAGATCAAGAGAACCTTCTGGTTCTATTATGAGATTCTAAGAGAATGGAGGGGGAGCTGCTTGGATAAGAATGAAGCCTTCATTGAGTACTTACTGGCATTCTATCCTAAATACCAACAAAGTTGGATCAACATGGCAGATGAAGGAAACATGCAGATAGTTTCCCCTGGTCCATACATGTACCCAACTCCTATGTTTTAGAATGGTTATGTAAATGAAGCAGCCATTTCTCAGGAAATAGCCCAGTATGCCATCCAACTAGGCCTAACAGGAAACAACCCTGATATCTTCAAGGCAAGGGATGAACTGAAGAAGAGATACTACGGGATGTTCAACCTGGAAGTGCCAGAGGATGAAGTGGAAGAAGATCAAGACTTTGTTCTTTCCGATTTATTTTTATTTTCATTGTAATCTGTAACTCTTATTCTATATCAATGAAAATTTTATCTTTATGCTCAAAAGATAATATCTCATTATCTTTTTACATGTCTTTAATTACTTGATATGCCAGATTGTTTAGAAAATTGTTGGGTGAAATACCTTTTTGGTTTGTAATAGATAAACTGAAACCTAAGGATAGGTTAGGTTTTCTTAAATGTAACAAGATGGTTTTGGCATCATCAAAAAGGGGGAAATTGTTGGGAGATGAATTTAATAAATAAGTTTTGATTAGATCCCCAAAAACCCCTAAGTATGACATGTTCAGGACAATCTTGATAGTCTGAGTCAGGTTTCAGCATAGATTGTTCAGGAAGATATCTGCACAATGTATAGTTAGCAGATATAGATCAGGTTAGATCTTGAAGTTACTGAAGAACTCAGAAGGTACTGAGTAACTAAAGAAGAATAAAGAATCGAGAGAATCGAAGAATCGAGAGAACCGAATGTTCAAAAATGTCTTCAAGATCTTTGAAGAAATGAAGACTTCGGATATTCTTGAAGACTCGATGAAGTTCTTTGAAGACAATGAAGACTCGATAAGTTCTTGAAGACAACGAAGACTCGATGAAGTTGTTGAAAGACATCAAGACTCGATGAAGTTCTTTCAAGACTCGATAAGTTCTTTGAAGACAATCAAGACTTCGGTATGTAATGCCGATGAAGATGTGGTCACAGCTGAGGCAAACTCTGAATCTATCAACCAAGGAGGATCAAATGTCTCTGACAATGTTCTGAATAGAATTTCCTCTGAGGAAGATGATTCCCTTTCTCCTTTTATCTTATTCCCTGAATTTGATGAACTGTCTGAACCTAACATTTCTGATGTTGAGGACACTACTGAAGGGGGAACATCCAGGATAAAATGGTTTGATAGCCATCCTACAAGTCAGATTGTGGGTGATCTATCAGAAGGAGTAAAGACAAGACGGTTCCAAGGTGAAAGTGCTTTATTCTGCTATTTTCTATCAGAAAAGAAACCTACTGAGATTGAAGAAGCTCTACAAGACTCATTCTGGATTGTTGCTATGCAAGAAGAATTGAATCAATTAACAAGGAATGAAGTTTGGGAGCTAGTGGACAAACCTAAAAGGCACAATGTGATTGGAACTAAGTGGATGTTCAAGAATAAGAGAGATGAGAACAACAACATTGTGAGAAACAAGACAAGACTAGTTGCACAAGGTTATTCCCAAGAAGAAGGCTTGGATTATGATGAAACCTTTGCTTTTTGTTGCAAGACTAGAAGCCATCAGATTGTTTCTTGCATATGCTGCCCACATGAAATTCACAGTCTATCAGATGGATGTGAAAAGTGAATTTCTGAATGGTGTGCTTAAGGAGGAAGTATATGTGGAACAACCTCCAGGATTTTGTCAGAATGACCAAGTTTACAGGCTCAGGAAAGCCTTGTATGGTCTTAAGCAAGCACCCCGAGCATGGTATGATACCCTTTCTCAGTTTCTTACTGACCATGGTTTTATCAAAGGAACTGTTGATAGGACTTTGTTCAGGATAGAAGATGGAAAGGATATTTTACTAGTTCAGATCTATGTGGATGACATCATATTTGGATCTCCAAATCATCAGTTGTGTGAAAAGTTTTCTACTCTGATGAAAGGAAAGTTTGAGATGTCAATGATGGGGGAGATGAATTTCTTTCTTGGACTTCAGGTGAAACAAACTAAGGAAGGAATATTCATCAATCAAGCAAAATACACCGTAGAGATCGATTGCAAAGTATGGAGTCTGATTGCAATGCAGTTAGAATTCCCATGAATACTAACTACAAGATGGATCCTGATCCTGAAGGCAAATCAGTAAATCACACTGATTATAGAGGGATCATTGGATCACTGCTATATCTCATAGCAAGTAGGCCTGATATAACATTTGATGTTGGGATATGTGCAAGATACCAAGCTAATCCTAAGGCTAGTCACATGGAGGCTGCCAAAAAGATTCTAAAATATCTTAAAGGCAATTTGTGAATAGAGGTTATGGTATCCGGTGATGATAACCTTGAATTAACCGGTTATTCGGGATGTCGATTATGGAGGATGTAGAATTGACGGAAGTCTACCACAGGAACTTGTCAATTTCTTGGAAGTAAACCTATATCATGGTTTTCCAAGAAACAAACCTCGATAGCAACGATCTTACTGGTGAAAATTTGAATACATAGCTGCGGGGAAGTCATTTGTTGTGCATGATTCTTTAGCTCGCACAACAATTGAGGGATTATAAGATTATAGCCAATGAAGTACCTATATTTTGTGATAATAATAGTGCAATTGCTATTACACAAAATCCTGTATTGCACACCAGATGTAAGCATGTTGATATCAGACATCACTTCATCAGAGATCATGTTGAGAAGAAAGACATCAGAATGGAGAAAATTCATACCGATAAGCAGAGAGTCGATATCTTGACTAAACCTTTCATTTGAATCAAGATTTAGGAACTATCGATTGAATTAGGTATGTTGGATCCGGTGAATAAAAGCAAATTTGAAAAATTGAAGGTTTTCGGGATGCATGAAGTTTTTTCTCGGGTTTTTCTCGAAAACTTCGGGATAAAATCGAGAAGTCCTGAACACTGAGTCTTGGGAAACTCAGTTATCCTGAAGTTCAGTACTCAGTATTATACCAACATTTTATCAAGGTCAAAACTCAGTAAGACTGATGGAGAAAATTAGTCTGAAGAAGTATTTACTCATGCACCACATTTATTGTCTATCTGAATCTCAGTAATCATTGGCAATAAATGACAAAACACCTGAAGAAATAATTGGGTGGGACCTTTGAAATTCTCGAGGAAAGTCAATGGTCTGCAGGAACATAATTAAATGCACTGTTCATTAATCACCAATATGGATAAATTGGCGGCTAAGTACTTGCGAACCGTCCTTTCAAATACCCATTTTAGTCGGTTTTTTAATCTTGACCGTCAAAACCTTCATCTACGCGATTTTCCATAAATCAAAATCATATATCCATTACAAAGACTCCATTCAGGCCCTATTTTAAAAAAGGCATTCGTCTTCACAAACCCTCTGCTTCAAAACCTTCGATTACCCAGAAATCTCTTATCTCAAAAATCCTTCACTCAAAATCACCAAAAAAATGAAACTCTCTAGATACGACAAACTCGCCATTTCCAACAAACCATGGTACAAATATGTTGTTTCTCTGGAAAGCACATCCAATGCACCTCACGAGGAGGAGGCGTTTCATATGATTCGTATGACAAAGCTTACTTTTCTGATCGCAAATCAACCAGATGCTGAATATGCCAAGGAGGTAATTGAGTTTATTTATAATATGCAATTGGATGACAAAAATTGCATAGAGTCTAAGATTACGGTGTTGCATTTGGAACATAGTACAAAATATGTGGATTTTATTAGGGAATTATATATTATTCCTAAGAATCTGAATGCCATATATGAGTAAAGTGATAGAGGTGAAGACCCTACGATATACATGATGGGTAGGGAACAAGAGTATTTGGATAAAATTACTGAGCATCCGGTAAAGTTTGAAGCTACTTTGAATAAGAGGCATTTGAAGCCTAAATATCGAGTATTGTTGGATATTGTAAGCAAATGCATCATGAGTAGATCTGGTAGTTTCAAACAGATAAGCACGCCTAAGTTAGGGCTAATGGCGGCGATTGAAGATTCACCTACTACGACATTCAATTGGTTGCACTATTTGATCAAGGTGGTGAGTGATCAAGCCAAATAAATTCAGAAGGTGAATGGCTCTGTAGTTATCAAGGAAAAAATTCTACATGCAACCAAGATTGCATTTATCTTGGAAACGTGCGGAGAAGAGGAGGACATTATTGTCGATTCCACTTCCTTTCCAAAGTCAAAAATCATGTTCAAACCAACGAAGAAGATTTTGAGAGGAAAGAAAGAGAAAAACACTGAGTCTCAGGAGGAGACTGCCGAAGAGGAAACCGAGGAAGATACAACAGTGGTGGAGCAAGTCAGGGAAACAAGACAGACTTCTCAGAAATCCACTGAGACAACTAATGAAGAAGCCAAACAAGCTAGGGGGAAAGCCCTGATGCAAATTAAAAGAGAGAAAGGTGAAAAACCGAAGAAGAGAGCACTGGCTCCTCAGAAGCTCAGAAGGCTTCAAACAATTGCGGAAAAGGAGGCCAGTGAAACTGAAGAAACTCAACCTGAAGGCTAGCAAGGGTTGAAATCTCCACTTCAGGTTCTTGCTCAGGTAGTGACAAATGTGCAGGAGCAAGAAACTGAGGAGCAGGTTTTCTCTGAGGTACTTGAAACATCTCTGAGCTCAGACAAACTCTCTCAGGAAATCTTCAAGGGACCTCAGATCTTTACTGAAGAAATACCAGCGCAGACTTCAGATCAGTCTGAACCTCAGGAATTGCTGAACTTGGATACGCTTCTGAATGAACCTTTTCTTGATCCATTAGCACTGGAACTTGTACAATCTGAGCAAACAGCTCCAGAAAGCCCAAGATTGAAGAAGGAAGAAGCCGAAGAGACTGAATGGCGGAGCAATGGGGAATGGTTCATCCTAGACTAATACCCTGAGCTAAATGTTTATCCTGACCTTCAGGATATGCTCTTCAGGCTCAGAACGAAAGTATACATCCTGAATCAGATACTTCCGGAAATGCTGATCATCGCATCATTCAGAGGAGAAGAGTGGTGGAATGCTGAGACAACTGCCCTGACTGAATTCTCAGACTTCAGAAAGACAAAGCTCAGGATGAAAGCTGCTGACTCTGATGAATTGGTGAAAAAGAAGTTAGCTGAAAGGAAAGATACTGAAATAGTAGATGCATCAAGTTCTCATGATCAGAAAAAAGATGGAGATCAGGGAGGTGATGCAGAAAGGCAATCTGAGGGGGAGAAGGAACCTCAGACAGATACTGAGAAAGAAAAAGAGACTGAAAGTCAGATGGAGAAGGACACTGATGCTGCACAAACTGATATCACACATCCTCAGACTGATGTTAGCACTCTTCAGGTATCTTTTGGCACTATTATACATTATGCCAAAGCTACTGAAGTTCCTATCTTTAAATCTGTTGTGTATGATATGCAGACTGAGGCTCAATTGGAGCAACCAGCTCAGTTGGAGACAATTGTTTTGCCTCCAGAAATTGATTTCAGTCCTGTCCTGGATAAATTGAAGAAGGTGGTGCCAATGGTGGAGAAAGTGACTCAAATTGAAGAAACCTTAGCAAGCCAATCTCAAAAGCTGGAAAATCTTAGTTCATCTACAGACATGCTGCAACTACAAACAACTCTTGCAGATAAAATGACTACTTTGGAAGGAAAGATTGATGTAGTCAAAACTGAGCTCAATGCAGAGATGGAGCAAAGGTATCAAGCCAGAACTGCTTACCTTGAAGCTAAACTGATTGAGAAGAATGATCAGATAATCAAGACAACTGTTGAGGAAATGGGCTCCCTGCTCATGACCAAGATGACATACATGATGCATGAAGTGTTCTCAAATCAGTTTGCTCCACTCGCAGATGAATTCTCAATGGCCAAGAATTACATGATGAGGCTAGAGGATGAGCATGATCAGTTGGCAGGGGCAGTACGCAGTATGGGCAAGGAGCAATACTATATGGATACTGCACTGACTCAACTACTCCCAAGGTATGGTGCCAAAAAGGGGGAAAGGTCTAGTGGCAAATTAAGTGAGTTGTTGGCACAAACCTTGGAGAGAAAGACTCAAAAAGAAGCTGAAGGAAAGAAAATTTTGGATGCCTTAAGTGAGATTGAAGCCAGTGAGAAACTGAAGTTCAAAGAAGCAGAAAAACCTACCTTCACTCAAACATCTGAGGAAACCATTCAGGAAGTAATTGGTGAAAAACTGAGTGATAGAAGGATGATTGAGACAAGCAAAGCCGGTGAAGAGCAAGTCAGACCTGAAACGAGAAAGGTTGTTTCATTCGTGGAACAAGAAAAGAAGAAAATAGTTAAAGTTTCAAAACTAATTCAGAGGAAGTTGATAATGGAATTTGAAGAATCTGAGGAAGAAACTGAAACTCGGAAAGAAGTCTTCGATACCAAGAAAACTCTGAAAGTTCTTCAGATTGAAAAAGAGAAGAAGACTGCTGCTTCAGTTTCAGGTGTTCCACTAATCAGGAAGAGGAAAGAAGAAGAGCAGAAAAGTAGAGGTGGCTTTAAAAAGTTTTTAAGCAAAAGGAGGGGTACGGAAAAGACTCAGAAGTGGCCGCACATTCACAAGTGGATGCCTATACAGTTCAATGATGCATGTGAAGAGATCAAGAGAACCTTCTGGTTCTATTATGAGATTCTGAGAGAATGGAGGGGGAGCAGCTCGGATAAGAATGAAGCCTTCATTGAGTACTTACTGACGTTCTATCCTAAATACCTGCAAAGTTGGATCAACATGGCAGATGAAGGAAACATGCAGATAGTAGCCCCTGGTCCATACATGTACCCAGCTCCTAGGTTTCAGAATGGCTATGTAAATGAAGAAACAATTTCTCAGGAAATAGCCCAGTATGCCATCCAACTAGGCCTAACAGGAAACAACCCTGATATCATCAAGGCAAGGGATGAACTGAAGAAGAGATACTACGGGATGTTCAACCTGGAAGTGCCAGAGGATGAAGTGGAAGAAGACTGAAGACTTTGTTCTTCTGATTTATTTTTTATTTTCATTGTAATCTGTAACTCTTATTCTATATCAATGAAAAAATTATCTTTATGCTCAAAAGATAATATCTCATTATCTTTTTACATGTCTTTAATTACTTGATATGCCATATTGTTTAGAAAATTGTTGGGTGAAATACCTTTTTGGTTTGTAATAGATAAACTGAAACCTAAGGATAGGTTAGGTTTTCTTAAATGTAACAAGATGGTTTTGGCATCATCAAAAAGGGGGAAATTGTTGGGAGATGAATTTAATAAAGAAGTTTTGATTAGATCCCAAAAAACCCCTAAGTATGACATGTTCAGGACAATCTTGATAGTCTGAGTCAGGTTTCAGCATAAATTGTTCAGGAAGATATCTGCACAATGTATAGTTAGCAGATATAGATCAGGTTAGATCTTGAATTTACTGAAGAACTCAGAAGGTCTTGAGTAACTAAAGAATCGAAGAGAATGAATGTTCAAAAAGGTAATCAAGATTTCAAGATCTTTGAAGAAATGAAGACTCGAGATATTCAAGACTCGATGAAGTTCTTTCAAGACATCAAGACTCAAGAAGTTTTTCAAGACATCAAGACTCGATGAAGTTGTTGAAGACATCAAGACTCGATAAAATTGTCAAGACATCAAGACTCAAGTAAGTTCTCAAGACACCTTTGAAGACTTCGATGGTTCTTGAAGACTCGAAGAAGATCTTGAATACTCAAGATAACTTTGAATGTTCAGAGGCTTTGAATAATATCTATCTGAAGACTACAAAACTGAGAAAAATGCACATGTTCAGAAAAGTAGATATTGCCCAAAATATTCTAGTGCAGACAATAGGAACTAAGTCTAAGTGTTGTTTAAGGTTGTCTCATTCAGAGAGATTGACCAAAAAGAGTCGTTTTGTTTGTCTACATTCACTGAAGACAAAAACCAATCGAAGAAGAACAACAACTTTGTACTTCTCGACTTTCGAAAAGCGACAGGACCACTGAATTATGTCGGTAGTCTTAAGTTCAGCATGACAAAAATTGGTGATTGGCTACATGACTGCATATTTCCTAAAAACATGCAAGGGAGTGTTCAAACCCTAAAAATAGTTGTTCATCAAACACAGAAGAGGAAACTCATAAAGTTATCTCTTCCAACGGATAGTTTTTTCAAAGAGTGACCTTGGTGAAGTTGCCTATAAATACCAGTGACCCTTTACATTGAGAGGTTACGGGAAATTTCAAAGCAACTCAAGAGCTCATTCGTATTATTGCAAATTGAAGCACTCGAAAACCCTAGAATTTCCCAAGTGTTTCAAATTGGAGAGAGCTCACTATTATAAGCCTAGATTGATAGATATATCCAAAGCTTAGAAGAGATATCCTACCCTTTGCATTAGTTCTTATTGTAAAGGATATCTCACCCTAGTTGGAAACCAACCCAAAACCCAAACCCTTTGTTAAGGTAGTTTGTGTGTGTTTTGTTGGTGAGTTAGAGTTGTAAAGAGTGAGTAAGCTACAGTGAGTTAACCAGAAAACTCTAGAGAATAAGTTAGTAAGCTACTTGTGGTAGTCTGAACACTTGTGTGTGTTTGAGTTAGTAAGCTGCAGTGAGTCAGCCAGAAAACTCAAGGTAGAAAAGTGAGTAAGCTACAGTGAGTTAGCCTGAAAGCTTTAGGAAGTGGTTAAGGAATTTCTCTGAAGATCAGAGAGAGTGGACGTAGGAGCTTGAGTCTCTGAACCACTATAATTGTTGTGTTGTTTGCTTTTTGTACTGCATTTTATCTGTTACATGTTTTTCACTGAAAGCATATTTCACTGATATTCAGTTGGAACCAATCCACTGAACTGCATAAAATTGGTAACAACCATATTCACTGTTTTATTAAAGGAAGAAGATATTTCAGCAAAGCTAAAACGAGTATAAACTTGGGGCCAACCATTCCGCCCACTTGAGTAGCTAGAACAGATAGTTACCAAACTGAACTAACTCTACTGAGTGTTCAGTAAGATAATTATCTGATCCAAGCTCCTCAGGATCTCTGATAAATTCAGGATCATTTGGGCTAATCTGAAGCTTCTGAAAGCAGCTCAAGATCATTGTCTCAGTAGACTTTGACTCAGGGCAATCCGTGCTTCTCAGGACAAAAATATCAGGATAACCTGACCCATCTGACCTCAGTGAAGAAAAAGTTTGAAAAATCACTAAACACGTGTATCCCCCCCCTCCCATACACGTGTGAGACTCGTTAGCACCGGGACCAACAGAAACCATAATCCTCTATTCACTGTGCCTTTAAGATGTCTCAGGATCTTTTTGGCAGCTTCCATGTGACTAGCCTTAGGATTAGCTTGGTATCTTGCACATATCCCAACAGCAAAAGTAATATCAGTTTTATTTGCTGTGAGATAGAGCAGTGACCCAATGATCCCTCCATAATCAGTGTGGTTGACTGCATTGCAATGTTGTACACCATACTTAGCAATCAGATCTCTGGTGTACTTTGCTTGGGTGATGAATATTCCTTCCTTTGATTGCTTGACTTGAAGTCCTAGACAGAAATTCATCTCCCCCATCATTGACATTTCAAACTTCCCTTTCATCAATGTAGAGAACTTATCACACATCTGATGATTAGGAGATCCAAAAATAATGTCATCCACATAAATCTGAACCAGTAAAATATCCTTTCCATCTTCAATCCTGAACAAAGTCCTATCAACTGTTCCTTTAATAAAACTATGATCAGTCAGGAATTGAGAAAGAGTATCATACCATGCTCTGGGTGTTTGCTTTAGACCATACAAGGCTTTCCTGAGCCTATAAACTTGGTCATTCTGACAAAAGCTAGGAGGTTGCTCCACATAAACCTCTTCTTTAAGCACATCATTCAGAAATGCACTTCTCACATCCATCTGATAAATAGTGAATTTCATGTGAGCAGCATATACAAGAAAAAAATTGATGGCTTCTAGTCTTGCATCAGGTGCAAAGGTTTCATCATAGTCCAAGCCTTCTTCTTGGGATTAACCTTGTGCAACTAGCCTTGCTTTGTTTCTCACAATGATGTTGTTCTCATCTCTTTTGTTCTTGAAGACCCATTTTGTTCCAATCACATTGTGCTTCTTAGGTTTATCTACTAACTCCCATACTTTAGTCCTAGTGAACTGATTTAGCTCCTCTTGCATATCTATAATCCAATTAGAATCTTGAAGAACTTCTTCAATCTCAGTAGATTCTTTCTCTGATAGGAAGCAGCAGAACAAATCACTTTCACCATGGAATCTTCTTATCTTAACACCTTCTGATGGATCACCAACTATCTGACTTGAAGGGTGGCTATTTAGCCAAGATCTTCGGGATGTTCTCCCTTCAGTGGTATTCTCATTATCACAAATGTTAGATTCACGTATATCATCAAATTCAGGAAACAACAAAAAAGGAGAAAGAGAATCATCTTCCTCAGGGAAAATTCCATTCAGAACATTGTCAATGACATTTGTTCCCCCTTGATTGATAGATTCAGGACTTGCCTCAGTTGTGACCACATCTTCATCGGCAGTACATACCTGAGGTTGAACTGGAGTCAGTTCAGGCGGTTCAGCTCCAGTGTGTTGGCTTTCCTTCAGTGGAGAAGTATCAGCCTGAGTCTCACTAGTCTGAGTGTTATCATCCTGAGCTTCTTTCTCTGAGTCAAACTCACTCCATTCATATAATGTAATGGGCTTTTCCTTTTCAGGCTCTTTGGATGGTTTTTCAGCAGTTTTGTTCTCCAGGCTTAATCTGGTGATTCTCTTGGTTAGTTCTCCTGAGTTAATTTCCTGTTCTATAAGAACACAACATGAGGTGTTTCTTCCACAATAAGGGTCCTACAGTTGTAGACTCTGAAGGCTTTACTAACTTCAGAATATCCCAAGAATATTCCTCCATCAGCTTTGCTATCAAACATTTTCAACTGATCTTTACCATTATTATAAATGAAACACTTACAACAAACACACGAAAAAAAGAAACAAGAGGCTTCCTTTCATTCCATAGTTCATATGGTATTTTTCCTTGATTCTTTGTCAGCATGGATCCGTTCTAAGAGTAGCATGCAATGTTGATAGCTTCAGCCCAAAATCTCTTAGGGATATCAGCTTCAACAATCATTATCCTTGCAGCTTCTTTCGGAGTCCTATTTCTTCTTTCAGCAACACCATTCTGTTGAGGGGTCCTTGCAGCTAATGTTTCATGAGTTATTCCATTTGCTTCACAATAATCAGAAATAATATGGTTGATAAACTCAGTGCCTTTATCTGATCTGATTCTGATCACACTCAGGTTCTTTTCATTACTGAGTCTCTTTAGTAATTCAGGTAGTTTTCTCAAAGTTTCTTTCTTACTGAGTAAGAATATGACCCAAGTATATCTTGAGTAGTCATCAACTACTACGAGTGTATATTTTCTGCCATTGGTGCTCACAGATGTTACTGGACCAAAGAGATTTATATGTAACAGTTGAAGTATTCTATTAGTAGACACTTCTACTTTGCTTTTGATGTTCAAGTGATTCAGTCTTTTGTACCATAGCCATCTAGTTTCAGTAGCTTTCTTAGCAACCAAACATGTATATGGGGGAGTCAATCTCCAATTAGCAAGATACACATTTCCTTTCCTAATACCAGTCAGTAGTACTTGATGTGAAATGTTATCCTTCACATAACATAATTTCTTAGAGAACTCAACATTGAATCCTTTATTACAGAATTGAATGATAGAGAGGAAGTTATGCTTTAAACCAGACACATAAGATACACTGTTGGGATAATTTTAGTTTTGATTATTATGTCAAAACACCTTGTAATAGGACAAGCTAAGTTGTATAGAAAGCTTGCGTTTCTAGACTTAGTTTTATTTTACAGGTAAAAGTTGAGGGGGAACTGATCAAGATAAGACGAGACTGATGATTTCGGACGGATCGTAAAAAAAAAGGAGAATCGATCATATATGCACAAAGATCGATGTCGTGCGAATCGGATCGGTTATCTTGAAAAAGGATCGGATCTGCTATCTTTGAGCGGATCGATATCCGAATCGATGAATAAAGTGAAATCGGTGATGAATAAGTGAAATCGGAATCGATGAACAGTGAAATCGATCGATGAGCAAAGGTAATGAAATCGATGGTGAAATCAAGAAATATGTCTGAAATCAGAACTGATGAACAGTGAAATCAGCAAATATGAACAGTGAAATCAGAACTGATGAACAGTGAAATCAGACTAATGAATAATGAAATCAGAACTGATGAATAGTGAAATCAGAACTGATGAACAGTGAAATCAGCAAATATGAATAGTGATTTCAGCAGACCAGAAATCTACATATCAGTTCTGCGGACCCGAAAATCAAAGCGACCGAAATTAGGTGACCGTAATCGGAAGAGATGAGCGAGAATCAAGGCGACTTCGATCGGATCCAGATTAGACACACAAAAGCAACTGGCAAATGAGAAGATAACAACACATATATGGATGTGACATAAAGCTGCAAGCAACAGTGCAAAAGGACAAAGAAAAGCTGGAAGACTATTAGTAAGGATTTGAATTTACTCTCCAACGGTAATATTCAAATCCACACTATAAATACATTGCACTATCATCAAAAGAAGAAAATGGAGGATGCTGCAAAGTGAAGATTAAAGCCAAATATTCAAGCATCTCCATTCAAGATCACAGAGCATTAGATATCCAAATTTACCCAAGAGTGTTCTTCATTGTATCTAAGCAAAAATGTCATATCCTAAGCTTAGAGAGATTTTCCCAACCTTAGCTTAAAGGCTAAAACAATGTAAGGGAAAATCTCACCTAGTTGGAAATAACTCCAAACTCAAACCCTTTCTTGAGAGAGAATTAGTGTTTAAGTAAGGTAGTTAATAGGCGATCCCGTAAGGGAGATAAGTCCCGTGAGAGTGAGAACTCATTAAACATCTATAGGCAATCCCGTGAGGGAGATAAGTCCCTTTGAGTGAGAGCTCCATAATATATGTTGGTTAAGTTGGTGCCCCATGAAGGGAAGAGTGGATGTAGGACGAGTTGTCCGAACCACTATAAAAATACTTGTGTTCTTACTTGCTTTCATATTACCTGTCATACATACTTTAGCAAATCTGCATAACACATTCGAAGCAAAAATTTTAAAGTCACCTCCCATTGAGATTTTACAAGTTTTAAATCGGGTTTTTCGGGACCAACATACACCATGGATATGAATAGTATCAATTTCAAGTGTTCCATATCCTTCAGTCTGTCATTTGGAATTGTCTCAAAATGTTATCTGAGGGCCTTTTTGTTCAGCATAGTCAGTGCGGAGATATTTGTATCCTGTCATATGTCTTGAACATCCACTATCCAAATACCATGCAGCAGGTGCAACTTCATCTCCACTCATCAGGGCTATGTTGTCTATTCAGCTCAGTGCCCAATTCCATCACCTGAAACAAAATCAGGCTTCAGGTACCCATTTGGTGTAGGGTCCTACCAAGTTAGTTGTACCTTATGGAATCCAAATATGCCTCACAACTCTAATTACTTTAGAGTGACTAATTTATCTTCCATAAATATTTACATACACATTCACTTCTCTAAGTGCCTTAGGAGTAACATGTGTATGAGTTCCAATCTTAGCATGAACATGAGCCTTAGAGTTCTTCTTGGGTTCAGGCCTCTTGTTCAGATGCTTTGACCTTGGTGCAGCTGGTCTAGGTTTCTGTTGACTTGGGTTCAGAGGACATTTACCCTTAGGCAAGTGGGGTTTGGGTCGTCTGTACTAAAATTGGGATCTTTTAGTATTCTGAGGACTTGGTCTTTTCAACTGAGAATTTCTCTGCTGAAAATTCCTCTATTGGTTCAGTGCAGATTTCTTCAGGTTGTTATTCTTAGCCTGAGGCTTCGAAGTACTGGCCTGAGAATTTCTTACTGAGTGTTCAGGGTGTCTGGCTTGTTCCTTAGGTTTGGGCCTTTCTCCCTGAACCTTCAGGTTCTCTGAAACCATAGGTCATTTACCCTTGTCTAAAACCCGTGGTTGTTCTTCAATAAGAAGATCAGTACGAACCGTAAATTTAACAAAAAACATCTTAGTGCCACTAGTGGAAGCAGCATTAAGTTGACCTTGTGAAGTTCCCCCTGGAATGTAACCCAATCCAGTTTTTATAGTTGCAGGTCTCTGATAGCTCTGAATTTCATCTATTGCACTAGATGAAGAATTCAATAGAGCTAACTTTCTCCGCAAGTTATCCTCACTTTTCTTTAGAGTTTCATGTTTCTCAAAGAGGTCATTGAATTCAGTTTTGATTAGCTGATTCTCTTCAGTGACAAATGAGCAATTATTAAAAGTAAAAGAAGAAAGGGTGTGTCACAACCACTCTCAGATAACCAAATAAATAATATGTTCGAAATAAATTTACGAGAATTGACTTGTGACTTCTTATTTTCTTTTTCTTTTTATTAAATAGTTAACAGAATGACAAATCCTTTGAACACTTATAAACTTGATAAGAAGGACTCATAATAAACAAAATTATATATATATATATATATATATATATATATATATATATAACAACTCGAACGCCTCACAGGTCGTCATCCATCTATACAACTCTCAGAATCTGCAGGTACTCTAACCACATCCAGTGCAAGTTGACAAGATTACCTACAATGCATAAACTAAGTGAGACATATAAATCTCAGTAAGTAGAAATTATGCATATGCTGTGAATCTTTGAAAATCCTCCCCATGCACTCTCTTTTGAAATCACCAATTTATTTATGAAACACTCGCAGGGCCCCAGACTAACTGTTATACACCGACACAAGCTCAATCCACCCATATATATAAAACGATGTCCTACGCTGGGTAGCCCGCCAGGGTCTCCCTGGTCACTCCACTCCCAGGTCGCCCCTTCCGTAAAGTCACCTCAAGAGACGGCGCCAGGGTCTCCCTGATTGCATTACCCCCAGGTCGCCCCTTCCTATTGGAATTTAGAGGCACGTAAACACGTAATACATGCGCAGCGGAAATTAAAGTTCACCAACAACGAACAGTTAATTGCATAATTAAATACGAGTAAACGTAAATAGAATTCTTACAGCAATTCGTACACGGATTCCTCAACTATGGTATCCACGTAACAATTGTTTACTAACTTGCACAGATCTGCCAGCGTTGAATCCCCCAGATGAATTTGCTTGGAAAATTCTAACTTAGAGATTTTATGGAGAAAATTTGAACTCACATATTATGAATTCCCAAGAGCTCATATATATAGGAGAGGATTAGCTTAAGTCTCAAGCTAACCTAATTAGGAGAAATTCCTAATAAAATAAATCTCTTAGATTTATTTCCCACATATAAATCTCTACGGATTTAAATTCCATATATGACAAATCTCTACGATTTATTTCCATATATATTAAATCCTACAATAATATTCCAAATATTATTATTGGGAATTCTTGTTGGTCCCGGTGCAAACGAGTCTTACACGTGTATGGGGGGGAATACACGTGTTCAGTGTTTTAAAAACTATTCTTTTACTGGGGTCAGCTTGGGTCAGGTTGTCCTGATGATTTGGTCCTGAGAAGCACAAATCGCTCTGAGTCAAAGTCTACCTGAGACAGTGATCCTGAGCTGCTTTCAGATACCTCAGATAAAGACTTACATGAATCTTCCGAGTTCTTCATCTTCAGTCTTCTTCTGCTCTTCAGCTCAGCTCTTCAGTTCGGCTTTTCAGTTTGGCTCTTCAGTACGGCTCTTCAATTCTGCTCTTCAATTCTGCTCTTCCACCTCATCAGCAGGGACTTCAAGGTTGAACATTCTGTAATATCTTCTTTTCAGCGCATCTCTCTCTTTAATGATATCAGGATTGTTCCCTGTCAGACCCAACTGAATGGCGTACTGAGATATTTCTTGAGCAATGGCTTTCTCATTTACACAACCATTCTCTAGCCTGGGAGGAGGGTACACGTATGGACCAGGGGCGGTTATCTACACCTTTCTTTCATCCGCAAGATTTATCCAGCCTTGAAGATATTTAGGATAGAAGGTCAGGAGATAGTCGATGAAAGCCTCATTCGGATCTCAGCTCTCCCCTCTCCATTCTCTGAGCACATCATAGTAGAACCAGAAGGTTCTCTTAATTTCTTCCCATGCATCGTTGAGATGGACTGACATCCATTTATCAACATGCGGCCATTTCTGTGCTTTTGTGTTCCCTCTCCTCTTGCTTGCGAACTTTTTGAACCCACTCCTTCTTTTCTGCTCTTCTTCTACCTTCTTTCTGATCACTGGTACACCAGAAACAGAAGCAGCAGTTTTCTTCGCTTGTTCAATCTGGAGTGTTTTCAGAGCGCTTCTGGTATTGAAGGCCTTCTTTTTAGGCTCAACCTCAGATTCTTCAATATCCAGCATCAATTTCCTCTAAATTGGCTTAGAAGCCTTTGCTCTTTTGCCCTCAGGCTCTTTCATTTCCATAGCCTTTCTCTTGATGGGCATTTCAGCACCAGCTAGGCTTGTACCAATCCTTCCTCTACCCTCGGTTTCTCTCAAACAACTTCTCGCATTGTTTCCTCTGAAACCTGAGTGTAGACTGGCTTCTCCACCTCTTTGAACTTAAGCTTCTCAGTGGCTTCTATCTCCTTCATGGCTTAGGCAATGATCTTCTTCTCAGCATCCTTAACAACCTTGCCCTTCAGAGTATGTTCCAATAAAATCCTGAGATCAGCTCCAGGTCTTTCCCCCTTCTTGGAACCATACTCTGGCAGAAGCCTGGAGAGTGTTGTGTCCATATGGTATTGTTCTTTACTGACACTCTGCACCTCCCCTGCCATCTGATCTTGCTCCTCCTCGAGCCTTCTGAGGTGGTTCTTCGCCACAGAGAATTCTTCAGACAGATGAGAAAATTGGCTTGAGAGAGCTTCTTTGAACATGTCTGTCATCTTGGTCATGAGCATTGAGCTCATTTCCTCAACAGCGTTCTTCACCAGCATCTCATTCTTCTCAACCAACTTTGCTTCTAGAATCTGAGTCTGCTCCTGATGCTTCTGCTTCAGCTCTACATTAAGCTCAGCCTTGACCCCTTCCATCTTTGCTTCTAATTTTCCTTCCATGGAGGTCAGCTTGTCTGTCAGAGTATCTTGAAGTAGCACCAGTTCTGATGAAGTACTCAATCCTTCAATCTTCTGAGATTGGTTGGCCAAAACCTCCTCCATCTGTGCAATTTTGTTCAGTATTGGCTCAACCTTCTCCAGTTTCTCCATCATCGGGGTGAGATCAATCTCAGGAGCATATCTGATCGGCTGTGCCTCCTGAGTTGGCTGTTCATCCTGAGTCTCAGTCTGAACCTGAGCTTCAGTTTGAACTGGGGCTTCAGACTCAGTCTGAGTCTGGGATTCACCCTGAGCTTGGGTGTCCACCTGAGCCTCAGTCTGCATATCAGACATTACAGATTTAAAGGTAGGAACTTCAGTAATCCTGGCATAATTATTAATAGTGCCAAAAGTTACCTGAAGGCTAACTTCAGTCTGAGGATGTTCGACAGCAGCCTGATCAGCATCAGTTGAGTCTTTCTCCTTCTGAGATTGACTCTCATCATCCGCTTGTTGGTCCCCATCCTGAGATTTATCTTTGGAGCTCGGGGATCCAACTTCAGCAATCCTCTCAGCAACCTTCCTCTTCACAAGCTCATCAAAGTCTGAGATTTTCATCCTGAGCTTGGTTTTTCTGAATCCTGAGAATTCAGTGAGAAAAGTTGTCTCCTCGTTCCACCAGTCTTCCCCTCTGAATGAAGCAATATTGAGCATCTCCGGAAGAGTCTGGTTGAGGATGTAGACCGTTGACCTCAATCTGAAGAAGATGTCTTGGAGGTCAGGGAATGAGCTAAGCTCAGGGTAGTGGTCAAGGATGAACCGTTCCCCCTTGCTTCGCCATTCGGTCTCTTCAGCTTCACCTTTCTTGAGCATCGGGCTCTCAGGTTCAGTTGGAAATTCTGCTGAAAGATCGACTAACATCTCATTCAGGAGCTCATCAAAATTCATCGGCTCCTGAGGCTTAGCAAACTTTGAGGTTTGGGCATGCAGCTCCTCAGTTTGAATCTGACTTGGTTCTGAGGTCTGAGCTGGCTCCTCCTCAGTGGGAATTTTTGTTTGCTCTGAGAACTGAGCGGGCACTTCCTCAGAGGGAATCTGAACATTTTCTGAGGTCTGAGCAGGTGCTTCCTCAGCAGGAATCTGTACTTGCTCTGAGGTCTGAGGTCCTTGGAATATTTCTTGAGAGAACTTATCAGAACTAAGAGACGTCTCAAGAACCTCAGAGAAGACTTGCTCCTCAGTTTGATCCAGTGCCTTTGAGATAGCCTGAGCCAATACAAGTAAAGGAGATTTCTGAGCAGTTTGGCTCTCAGGCTGAATCTCCTCAGTCTCACTTTCCTCATCATCATTCGTGAGAACCACCATCCTTTTGCGCTTTGGAGCAAGGGTTTTCTGCTTCTTCAATTTCTCGCCCTGCTCCTTCTTGGCATCCAACAAGACCTTCCCCCTGGTTTGTTGGCTTTCTTCAGCAGCAGCCGCATCTGGTGATTCCACTTTCTTCTCTTTCTTCCCTTTAATCGTCCTCTTTTCCGCAAAGGGCTTGAACATTACTTTGGACTTAGGGAAAGGAGTAGATTTGGAAAAGATATCTTCCTCCTCTCTGCACATCTCCAAAATAAATGTTATTTTGGTGGCATGGAGGATCCTGGCTTTGATAGATACTACCCCATCCTCCCTTCTTATGACCTTAGTTTGCTCACTCACCACCTTGATTAGATACTTCAACCAGTTGAACTCCTTGGTGGGTGAGTCCTCGATCGCCGCCATAAGTCGGAGTTTGGGAGTGCTGATCTACTCGAAGCTTCCAGATCGACTCATGATGCACTTTCCCACAATATCCATCAGCAAATGTTATATCCGGCCTACTTGCTGTGAGATAGAGCAATGATCCAATGATTCATCTTTAATCAGTATGACTTATTGATTTGCCTTCAGAATCAGGATCCATCTTGTAGTTAGTATTCATAGGAATTCTAACTGCATTGCAATTCTGTACACCATACTTGGCAATCAGATCTCTGGTGTACTTTGCCTGGTTGATGAAGATTCCTTCCTTTGATTGTTTCACTTGAAGACCTAGAAAGAAATTCATCTCTCCCATCATTGACATCTCAAACTTGCCTTTCATCAGTGTTGAAAACTTTTCACACAGCTGATGGTTTGGAGATCCAAAAATGATGTCATCAACATATATCTGAACCAGTAAGATATCTTCCCCATCTTCTATCATGAACAGAGTTCTATCAACAGTTCCTTTGACAAAACCATGGTCAGTAAGAAACTGAGAAAGAGTATCATACCATGCTCTGGGTGCTTGCTTAAGACCATACAAGGCTTTTCTGAGCCTGTAAACTTGGTCATTCTGTTTGAAACCAGGAGGTTGTTCTACATAAACCTCTTCTTTAAGCACACCATTCAGAAATGCACTTTTCACATCCATTTGATAGACTGTGAACTTCATGTGGGCAGCATATGCAAGAAACAATCTGATGGCTTCTAGTCTTGCAACAGGTGCAAAGGTTTCATCATAATTCAAGCATTCTTCTTGGGAATAACCTTGTGCAACTAGCCTTGCCTTGTTTCTTACAATGTTGTTGTTTTCATCTCTTTTATTCTTAAAAACCCACTTAGTTCCAATGACATTGTGCCTTTCAGGTCTATCTACTAGCTCTCATACTTCATTCCTTGAGAATTGATTCAGCTCATCTTGTATAGCAGTAATCCAATGAGAATCTTGTAGAGCTTCATCAATCTCAGTAGGCTCTTTCTCTGATAGGAAGCAGCAGAATAGTGCACTCTCACCATGGAACCTTCTTGTTTTGGCACCTTCGGTTAGATCACCCACAATCTGACTTGTAGGATGACTATCTAACCATCTTCTTCTAGATGTTCCCCCTTCAATAGTATCATCAACATTTAAAATGTTAGGTTCAGTTAGTTCAATAAACTCAGGGAACAACAGAAAAGGAGAAAGGGAATCATCTTCCTCAGGGGAAATTCCATTCAGAACATTGTCAGAGATATTTGTTCCCATTTGGTTGATAGATTCAGATTTTATAGTGACAGATCTCTGGTAACTCTGAATTTCATCTATTACTTTAGATGCAGTATTCAATAGAGTTAGCTTCTTCTGTGCACTATCCTCACATTTCTGTAGAGTTTCATGCTTCTCAGAGAGGTCATTAAACTTTGTTCTTATCAGCTGAATCTCTTCAGTGGATTTCTCTAGCTTTTCAGTTAGGGTCACTATCAACTTCTCTTTCTCTGAGAGTTGTACTTTTAGAACATCCAGTTCATCAGTAGCTCCCATTAATTGAGAAGTGATTTCAGTTTTGCTAGAGTCTTTCCACTTAAGATTGTCGGCCTTCAGTTCCTTATTCTGCTCTTGAGTTTCATTTAGCAGTTCTTATAAAACAGCATAGTCCTTCATTAGACTCTCAAAAGAATCCATCAGTCAAAATAGTATTTTACAGTTGAACTTGACAACTCTTGTGCTAGTGTAGGAGCAACAACAGAGAAAGAAGAGTTTACCTCCTCAATAGCCATCAGACAGATGTCATCACTTTCACTGTCTGAGAATATTTCATCTAAAGAGCTAGATCCCTCCTCAGAATGTTCTTCTTCTACAACCATGGCTTTTCTGTTGGAGAACTTTTTGTCTCTTTTTGCCTGTCTTTCTCTTCTCTCCTTAGCACTCAGGTCAGGACAATCATACTAGAAGTGACCTTTCTTTTGGCAATTGTAGCATCTGTTGGCATCATCATCCTGATCACTTTCTTCTTTGGACTTGAAGTCCTTCCTTTTGGATGAAGATCCCTCAGCTTTCAGGTCCTTCTTCTTCTCGGTTGATCCGTCCTCGGGTTTCTTTCGGTACTGTGATTCTGTAATAGTTTTTTGTATTTTCCATATCTACTATTAAGTCTTTCAAACCTCCTCGCCATCGTCTTTAGCTTATCCTCAAGCTCATCCTGATTTTTAGCAAGGGAGTTCTCAGACTCTCTAGTTTTCAGGTTTTATCCTTGGCCTTAAAAGCCAAATTCTTACTAGATGATGAATCATCTTTCTTTGTCGACCTTTTTGATTTCTTATCTATTTACGAACTCATAGGCCTTCAAATTTCGAGAGAAGACTTGTTGGTATGGCATTGAATTAATGTTTTGGTGTTTTCAATCACCTTTGCATGTATATCCCATTTCTTAGAAAGACCTCTAAGAATTTTCAATGCAACTTCTCTCTGTGGATATTTCTTACCAAGTGCATTTAGATCATTCATAATGCTAGTGAATCTGACTTCCAATTTGTCAATTGATTCACCTTCTTCCATTTCAAAACTATCAAACTTTCCAATTGCAATCTGAAAGTTTGTTTTCCTTGATATGATCGTGCCTTGGCACATTTAAATTAGTGTATCCCAAATTTCTTTTGCAGTATTACAGTGAGAGATCATTCCCATCACACCATCATCAATTGTCTTTGTATAGTGTGTCTTTAGCAATATAGTCTAGATTGACTAACTTTCTCTCCTCGAGTCGGGTTGGTCATCGGACTTAGGAAATTTCGCTCTAGGATCGTTTCTCTCATTTTACATTTCTCTGGGATTCACCACGAAGAAATTGGAATGGCCCTTCAGAGACCACTCTCCACATACGTTCATGTTTAGAATACAGGTGAGCCTGCATTCTCAGTCTCCATAAATCATAGTTCTCTACTGAGAACATGAGAAGTTTTTTAGAAGACATTTTATCTGAGTCTTTTAAGAATTCAGCAAATAAGATATGTTCAGATAGACCACAAGTATTTTAGCAAATAAAACTTTGGTCAACAAAGTAGGTGGTCAAGTTGAACCACTGCTCTGATACCACTTGTTGGTCCCGGTGCAAACGAGTCTTACACGTGTATGGGGAGGGGGGGGAATACACGTGTTCAGTGTTTTAAAAACTTTTCTTTTACTGGGGTCAGCTTGGGTCAGGTTGTCCTGATGATTTGGTCATGAGAAGCACAAATCGCTCTGAGTCAAAGTCTACCTGAGACAGTGATCCTGAGTTGCTTTCAGATACCTCAGATAATCCCAACTGAGTCCTGAGTTTTCACAGATCCTGAGTTGCTTGGATCAGATAACTAACTTACTGAACCCTTAGAAGAGTAAGTTCAGTTTGGTAACTATCTGTTCTAGCTACTCAGATGTGCGGAATGGTTAGCCCTTAGTTTATACTCGTTTTAAGCTTTTGCTGAAAACCTTCCTTTAATGGAATAGTGATTAGGCTGTGATTCAATCCAGATGCAGCTTCAGTGGATTGATTCCAACTGAAATAACAGTGAAAATATGCTTTCAAAATATATGCAACAGTTAAGCAAAGCAAAACAGAAAGTAAAGAACACAGCAATTTATAGTGGTTCAGAGACTCAAGCTCCTACGTCCACTCTCCCTGATCTCTTCAGAGAAATTCACTAATCACTTCCTAAGGCTTTCTGACTACCTCTGTAGTTTACTAACCTTTCTAATTTTGAGCTTTCTGACTACCTATGTAGTTTACTAACTCAAAACTCACACAAGCTTTATCTCTATCCAAGATAGATTACTCACGTCTTCTCTTAGAGCTTTCTGACTACCTCAATGTAGTTTACTCACTCTTTACAACTCCAATATCACCAACAATCACACTCAAACTACCTTACAAAGGGTTTGGGGTTTCTTGGTTGGTTTCCAACTAGGATGGGATATCCTTTACAATAAAGAACAATGCAAATGTTAGGATATCTCGACTAAGCTTTGGATATATCTTATCAAGCTAGGCTTAGTGGAATGAGCTCTCTTCGATTTAAAGAACTTGGGAAATTCTCGGTTTTTCGAGTGCTTCAACTTGCAATAATAAGTTTGATCTCTTGAGTTGCTTACAAATTTCCCATAACCTTTCAATGTAGAAGGTCACAAGTATTTATAGGCATACACCAAGGTCACTCTTGAAAAACTATCCGTTGGAGAGATAGCTTCGTGAGTTTCCTCTTATGGTGTGTGAGAAACAGCTATATTTAGGGTTTTACACTCCCTAACACGTTTTAGGCAATAGTCTTTCATGTAGCCGGTCTTCACTTTTTGCAGTCTGGAACTTAGTACTTCTGACATCTTTTCAGTGACCTGTCGCTGTCAGTGTCAGTATGGTACAGCGCTGTCTTCCTCTTTTTTACTTTTGTCTCCAGTTTAAAGGTAGACTACTCAACGGCTCTTGTGGTTACAATCTCTGAGTTGATATAACCTTAACAACACTTTGTCTTAGTTCCTTTTGTCTTCATTTGGGCAATATCTATTTTTCTAAGGAATCGTGATCTTCTCAGTATTGAATCCTTCAGATAGATATTTTCAGTGCCTCGGAACATTCAGTTTTATACTGAGCATTCAGTACATTACTGAGTCTTCAGTAATTACTGTGCCTTCAGTATTCTTGATCTTCAGTTCTTCAGTCTTCTGTCTTCTGTGTCTTCAGAGTCTTCTGAGTCTTCAGGGTCTCCTGAGTCTTCAGGGTCTTCTGAGTCTTCAGCGTCTTCTGAGTCTTCAGGGTCTTCTGAGTCTTCAGCGTCTTCTGAGACTTCACAGATATACTGACTGTTTATACTGAGTCTTCATGCTGAGTCTTCAGTATCTCAGTTTCATACTGAGTCTTCAGTATCTCAGTTTCACACCGAGTCTTCAGAAACTTCAGTTTCATACTGAGTCTTCAGTTTCTCAGTTTCTTACTGAGTCTTCAAAAACTTCAGTTTCATACTGAGACTTCGGTTTCTTCAAAAACTTTCTGAGTTCTTCAGAATCTTCAGATCCTAACCTGATCTATATCTGCTGACTATACATTTTGCAGATATCATCCTGAATACTCTAAAACTGAATCCTGACTCAACTATCAAGATTATCCTGAACATGTCATACTCAGGGGTTTTGGGATCTAATCAAAATCATATCTTTATTAAATTCATCTCCCAACAATTTCCCCCTTTTTGATGATGCCAAAATCTATCTTGTTACAAACATACTTAACCTATACTCAGGTTTCAGTTTATCCTATTACAAGATTGGTTTTATCTCCAATAGAGACTTTTCCAACAATTTCCCCCACAAATAATGAGTCTCTCAACAATTAATCTCCCAACAATTTCTTCAGTAAAGAATCTCTCAAAGGATTCATCACCAAATACTTAATTTCTCAACAATTAATCTCAGAGACAATCATTCAGGCATATCAAAATTAAAAGACATGTAAATAAGATAATGAGATATTATCTTTTGAGCATAAATGATAAGTTTTCATTGATGATAGGTACACTGTTACAGGTTACAATGAATCTTATCAGAATAAAAGCAAAAAGACAAAAGAAAGATAAAGACTTACATGAATCTTCCGAGTTCTTCATCTTTAGTCTTCTTCTGCTCTTCAGCTCAGCTCTTCAGTTCGGCTTTTCAGTTTGGCTCTTCAGTACGGCTCTTCAATTCTGCTCTTCAATTCTGCTCTTCCACCTCATCAGCAGGGACTTCAAGGTTGAACATTCTGTAATATCTTCTTTTCAGCGCATCTCTCTCTTTAATGATATCAGGATTGTTCCCTGTCAGACCCAACTGAATGGCGTACTGAGATATTTCTTGAGCAATGGCTTTCTCATTTACATAACCATTCTCTAGCCTGGGAGGAGGGTACACGTATGGACCAGGGGCGGTTATCTACACCTTTCTTTCATCCGCAAGATTTATCCAGCCTTGAAGATATTTAGGATAGAAGGTCAAGAGATAGTCGATGAAAGCCTCATTCGGATCTGAGCTCTCCCCTCTCCATTCTCTGAGCACATCATAGTAGAACCAGAAGGTTCTCTTAATTTCTTCCCATGCATCGTTGAGATGGGTGGCATCCATTTATCAACACGCGGCCATTTTCGTGCTTTTGTGTTCCCTCTCATCTTGCTTTGCGAACTTTTTGAACCCTCCTTCTTTTACGCTTCTTCTTCTACCTTCTTTTCGATCCTTTGGTACACCGTAAAGCGAAGCGGCGATTTTCTTCGCTTGTTCAATCTAGAGTGTTTTCAGAGCGCTTCTGGTATTGAAGACCATCTTTTTAGGCTCAACCTCAGATTCTTCAATATCCAGCATCAATTTCCTCTGAATTGGCTTAGAAGCCTTTGCTCTTTTTCCCTCGGGCTCTTTCATCGCCATAGCCTTTCTCTTGATGGGCATATCGGCACCGGCTAGGCTTGTACCAATCCTTCCTCTACCACTCGTTTCTCTACAACAACTTCTGCATTGTTTCCTCTCTGAAACACGAGTGTAGATGGTAGCTTCTCCACCTCTTTGAACTTAAGCTTCTCATTGGCTTCTATCTCCTTCATGGCTTCGCAATGATCTTCTTCTCAAAGATCCTTTACAACCTTGCCCTTGAGTATGTTCCAATAAAATCCACGAGATCGGCTCGTGTCTTTCCCCTTCTTGGAACCATACTCTGGCGTAAGCTTTTGGAGAGTGTTGTGTCCATATGGTATTGTTCTTTCTTGACACTCTGCACCTCCCCCGCCATCGATCTTGCTCCTCCTCGAGCCTTACGAGGTGGTTCTTCGCCACTGAGAGAATTCTTGAAAGATGATGAGAAAAATTGGCTTGAGAGAGCTTCTTTGAACATGTACATCATCTTGGTCATGAGCATTGAGCTCATTTCCTCAACAATGGCGTTCTTCACCAAAGATCTCATTCTTCTCAACCAACTTTGCTTCTAGAATCTGAGTCTGCTCCTGATGCTTCTGCTTCAGCTCTACATTAAGCTCAGCCTTGACCCCTTCCATCTTTGCTTCTAATTTTCCTTCCATGGAGGTCAGCTTGTCTGTCAGAGTATCCTGAAGTAGCACCAGTTCTGAAGAAGATCGCACACCAATCTCCATTGCATCATCAATATCCCATTCCCGATGATCCTCGATTGGGGCTATTTGAGAATCATGTTTAGGTCATCTGAGTTCTCACTCACTCAATGACAACAATGACTCAAGGGAACACATACAAGAACAAATGCAAACAATCAAACATAATATTCTAATATGTGCAACGCCATATATTTAATATTAAATAAACAATAATATTAAATCAATACTGAATATTATCTGAGCATTATGTCCTTACAATGGATTGTCTCTAGGACAATAACACTAACAATCTCCCACATGAACTAGAGTCAATCACCTACATGTCTAACCCCTAGACCATCAAAATGTCTAGTGTGTACATGAACACTCAAAGCCTTGGTGAAAGGATCAGTCAGGTTATCCTCCGTGGGGACACGTTCTAACTGTATCTCTCCTCTAGCGATTATCTCTCTTATCAAGTGATAACGCCTCGGTACATGCTTGTTTCTGTTAATGGATCTCGGTTCCTTAGCTTTGCGAGAACCGCACCGATATTTGTCATAATATAACTTTATTGATTGCTGGCGCACTCGGAACTACCCTAGTTCACTTAAGAAGGCTATTTTATCGAGACGAACTTCTTTTGGCGCCTTCGCGCATGACAATGTACTAAACCGGTTGTTGAGTCTGCGATAGTATCTTGTTTGGAACTATTCCAACTAACCGCCCCACCATTGAGAAAGAAAATATAACCCGACTGTGATTTGTAATCATCACAGTCGGATTAAACTTTCTGAAACAAACATTGTCGATTTGCAACTAGCTCTGTTATCCTCCGTAGACCAAGAAGCAATCTTTGCACGTCTAAGGTACTTAAGAATGTTCTTGGCAATAATCGATGAGGGGTTCACTCCGGATTCTCTTGGTATCTACCGATTGGTGCTAACAAATGAAGGCCATATCTGGCCTTGTGCAAGTCATGGCGTACATGATGGAGCCAATTGCAGATGCATATGGTATATCCTTCATGCGCCGGATATTAGCTTCCGTAGAAGGACAAACCTTCTTAGACAGCTTTATCCCATGAGATGCTGGTAGAGAACCTCTCTTAGAGTTCTCCATCGCAAATCGCTTTAACACCTTATCTACGTAGGTTGACTGTGACAGCCCCAACATCCCTTTGGATCTATCCCTATGAATCTTGATCCCTAAGATGTAGCAGGCCTCACCAAGATCCTTCATCATGAAGGTCCTCGATAGCCAATCTTTAACCGACTGCATAAGAGGAATGTTGTTTCCCATAATCAGTATGTCATCGACATACACAACTATGAAAACAATATTTCTCCCACTTCGTTTACAATAAACTCATGGATCTTCCGAATTTCTGATGAAGTTAAACGATTTGACAGCTTCATCAAATCGGATATTCCAACTCCTAGAAGTTTGCTTTAATCCATAAATAGACCGTTTGAGCTTGCACACAAGATTAGACTTTGGCTTAGATACAAAACCTTCTGGTTGAGTCATAAACACCTCCTTATCAATGTTGCCATTTAGGAAGGCTGTTTTGACATCCATCTGCCAAATTTCATAATCTAGATGTGCTGCTACCGCAAGTAAAATTCGAATGGACTTGATTTTGGCAATAGGTGAGAAAGTTTACTCATAGTCAATGCCTTCGCGTTGACTATAACCTTTTGCCACCAACCTAGCCTTGTAGGTTTGTACCTTGCCGTTTACATCAGTCTTACGTTTGTAGACCCATTTGCAACCTATGGGTTTGACCCCTTTTGGCAATTCAACCAAGTCCCAAACTTGATTTGTGTACATCGAGTCCATCTTGGATTTCATGGCTTCATGCCACTTCTCTGAGTCAACTTCTAATGTTGCCTCAGTGTAAGTTCTGGGATCATCTTTATCCGGGATCTCCACATCATCATGTTCCTCTACGAGAAAACCATAATACCTAGTGGGCGGATTACGAATCCTGGTAGACTTACAGAGCTGTGGTTGTGCAGGCTGTACATTCTGATCTTAAAATTTTTTTGGTGCATCGATTTCATCAATGTCCGGAGAGTCCTCAAGAGCAACACTTTCAGATGCCTCTTGGGCGTGAGTTTGAACTATGTTGTTCTCATTCAGCCCACTTGGAGTTTGTTGCGAAGGCAATGCAACTCCAATTAAGCTCCCACTGGTTGAAAGAGGATCACTAAGTGATAAACTTCCACCATGAGAGTTGTTGAATGCTCCCACTGATTCCTTGTCATGTTTCTTTGACAAGATATCAGTCTCTTGGTTATCCTATGGTTCTTGAATTTCTTCAAGTTCTATCATCTTACGGCCTTGTTCTTTAAAGACATAGTCTTCTTCGAGGAACCTGACCTGCCTAGAAACAATTATTGTTTGTTTCTCGGGTAGATAGAAATAATATCCTCTCGTTTCCTTAGGATACCCCACAAGGTAACCCTTTTCACCTTTGATTCCAACTTATCAGTGAGCATCTTTTTCACAATTGCGGGGCAACCCCACGTTTAGATATGTGAAAAAGGTTGGCTTCTTGCCACACCATAATTCATATGGTGTATGCTCAACTGATTTGGATGGAATCCTATTCAGAATGTAAACTGGGGTTTGTAACACGTATCCCCATAAGAATGTCAGAAGGGAGGAAAAACTCATCATGGACCTTACCATGTCCAACAAGGTTCGGTTTCTCCTTTCGGACACTCCGTTCATTTGCGGTGTTCCGGGAGGAGTCCATTATGATTTGATTCCATGTAAATTTAAGTAATCCATGAACTCATGGCTAAGGTATTCACCTCCTCAATCCGATCGAAGAATCTTGATACTCTTACCAAGTTGCTTTTCTACTTCAGCTTTGAACTCCTTGAATTTCTCAAAAGATTCGAATTTGTGCTTCATAAGATACACATATCCATATCTTGAGAAATCGTCAGTAAAAGTGATGAAGTAGGCAAAGTGACCCCTAGCTAGAGTGGGCAATGGTCCACAGACATTACTGTGGATCAATTCTAGAACTTCTTTGGAAAGAACCCCTTTCCCTGAGAAGGGTTTGTTGGTTATTTTGCCCTTGAGACAAGATTCACAATTTCCATAAGACTCAAAGTCGAATGGGGTTAAGTAGTCTAACTTTCTTAACCTTGCAATTCTATTCTCATTTGCATGACCAAGCCTACAATGCCATAAGTAAGTCGGGTTTTCATGATGGCTAAGTTTGAGTCGTTTGTTATGTATATTAAGAACATTATATCCACAATGCAACAAGTATAAACAATTAGATAAAGGAGCATTTCCATACACATCACCATTAAGCGAAAAATTACAATTATTGTTTGCAAAATGGAAGGAAAAACCTTCAATATCCAAAATCGGAATAAAAATAATGTTGCGGGTAATAGAAGGAACAAAATAACAATTATTCAGTTCAAGTCTAAAACCATAGGGTAAATCTAAAATGTAAACGCCAACACGTTCAGCAGCAACTCTTGCTCCATTTCCAACGTATAGGGCGACTTCACTCGGCCTAACTGCCCTGCTATCCTTGAGATCCTGCACATTTGTACAAATGTGTGAGCCACAATCGGTATCTAATACCCAGCACTTAGTATCATTTGTGGACATGTTTATCTCAATAACAAACATACATGTTCCAGTGGTTGAGACACCTTGTGTCTTCTTTTCAGCTGCTAGAACCTTGCAGTCCTTCTTCCAATGCCCCTTCTGCTTGCAGTGGAGGCATACATCCTGGTCCACCCTCTCCTTCTTTTTAATTCCACCTTTGGGCTTAAGGAAGCTGGGCTTGGAGCCTTTCATTGCCTTGCCCCTTCGCTTCTTCTTTCCTTTTGGAGCAGAAGAAGTAGAGGCACTCACCATGAGCACGGGCTTTTCCTTAGCAGTGGAAGACTCAAAAGTCTTTAGCATGTTATGCAGCTCGGGCATAGTCGATTCCGTCTTATTCATATTAAAGTTTACCATGAAACTCGAATATGAATCGAGAAGCGACTGGAGAATGGCATAAACAGCAACGTTGGTCTTGAGCTCAATGCCCAAACGACCAAGTTTCTCGATTAGCCCAGTCATCGTCAACACATGAGGAGAAACCTTCCCTCCCTCCGACAATCTGCATCTAAACAGATCTCTCATCACTTCATAAATCTCGGAACGAAATTCAGAATCAAAGAGATCCTTCAGATGCTTGATCATCTCGAATGGAAGCATCTTCTCGTGCTGCCTTTGCAACTCGGGGGTCATCCCGAGTAGCATAACACACTGAGCCTGGGAAGCATCCTCTTGATGCTTCTTCAGAGCCTCGGCGTCAAACGCCTCGGCTTCTTCAGTACCAGCCTCCGGGGTAGCAGGGATTGGCGTATCCAACACGTAATCAATCTTTTCTTGCCTAAGCACCAAACGCACATTTCGGTGTCAGTCGAGAAAATTTGGCCCAGCCAATTTGTTCATTTCCAAAATGCTTCTCAGTGATAAGTTATTCATTTCAACAATCCTAGAGAAATAAAATAAAACGGGAATTAAAACACATAACTCCTATGATCAATATTCAGCAATCAAAATAAACATGGCCTTTCAAATTTATTTTGTCTCCATTATTTTCACATATTCAACGACCTCATCGGAAGAATACGAATTTATATCTAATTTAAATCATAATGGACTAGGATCCACATTCCTACTATCACAATATCTTCTTGGGATGATTACTATGACAGCAGAACTGGTAGGTCTCCAAACCAATTTCAGAACTACAGTTCCTAGTTGATTGAACCTAGTTCAATCGGATGCCCCTTGGCTTTCGTTTCCCTGCTTGGGCTGGTGAAACAAAGTCAAGTTGATTTACAACCATCAAGCGGCGACACTACGTGTCCCTATAAAAGTCCCGTTAGATGTAGATCCGAGCAAAAGACTTGGGCCTTAAATACTCATTGGAACTAAATCTCCGGTTTACTTTTAATTTTGATGGAAGGCACCATTCAATTTAATGAAAATCATATTTTGGTGAAGAACATTTTTAAAGGTGGTGTATTAATTGTTTAATCGAGATCCAACATGTTAATCCACATTACATTTAAGCAATTATTGGGCACCGCCTACCCAAACAATTATAATGCGGACTATAAATGCTTTAACGAATTTAAGTAAATAAACAAGTCAACGAGTGAGATTTAATAAACCTTTTAAAACAAATTTTAAATCCAATCTTCAACTTTATTTTAAGATTATTAAACCGATAATTAGTCGAATTAATTTAGTCCGCCATTAGTCCAACTAATATGTTTTTTTAAAACCCAAACTTTATTAATTCTAACAAATTAAATCCAATTTAATTTAATTAATATATATAGGGGCTCAACTGCAATTTCTAAAATTTGCACGGAGGGGCCTTTTTGAAATCCAATTTGCAAAACAACCCCTCCCTCATCACAGCCTAGAAACCGTCTCTTCAATTGGACAATCGAAATAAAATAAAAAAATTCAACCTCAGTTCATCAGAATTAATCCAATTAATCATACGAACAGTTAATTTTAGAAATCGATTTCATCATACAGTCCAAATCAGTCCAACTAATCCAGAAAAGGAAACCCAAAATCGTACAGTTCAAGTTGCACAGAACCAAAACAGGAAAAAGGCAACAAGCAAGGAGCAGGTATCGTCGCGTGCAGGCGAGTCGCCGCCGCCGCTAGGCGACCGCGGGCGACTCGTATCATCACACCTCGTCTCAAATCGAATCGGAGACGAGAGATACAGATCGAGAGCGAGACGGCAGGAACGTCATGGAGTTCATGAATCGAAGTGGGTCGAAATGACACGCGAGCAAGACGGTTCAGAAAATGCAGCATCGTATCCTCGCGGTGGCGCACCGTTGCGAGATTCATCAAAATAGGGGCTCGCCCAATCGAATCGTTAAACGAAACGAGGACGCCGCCGTCTACATCAAAGGATATAGGGCAACGCCGCCATGCGAGGAAGAGGCGATTCGGGTCGCGCCGTCGCGGATCCAATCTGCTGGATTTTGGACCGACGCGGCGTCGCGAGCCCAACGCAAGTCACGCGGCTTCGTCGTCGACTCAAGCGCGGCGCTCGGATGCACGCAGGGACAAAAAAATGGTGCCAGAGTGAGACGGTGGGGGCGGATGGGTTTTCCCAGAAAAAAAAACCCTAATTTGGGCGAAGGTGACGAGCCAAGCGTGTAAAAGGGGAGGGGTTTTTAGCAATTAAAATCAACAACCCACAATTATACATAGCATAATACACGCAAATCAATATGTGTCTAACACATCACATGATTCAATCAATTGGTGCGGTCGTGTAAATCGACCGTGCCGTAATTTATAAAAAAAAAATTATAAATCAAACAATCATGAAATTAACTAATCAAGAGTCTGTGCTCTGATACCACTATTGAAATTTAGAAGCACGTAAACACGTAATACATGCGCAGCGGAAATTAAAGTTCACCAACAACGAACAGTTAATTGCATAATTAAATACGAGTAAACGTAAACAGAATTCTTACAACAATTCATACACGAATTCCTCAACTATGGTATCCACGTAACAATTGTTTACTAACTTGCACAGATCTACCAGCGTTGAATCCCCGAGATAAATTTGCTAGAAAAATTGTAACTTAGAGATTTTATGGAGAAAATATGAACTCACGTATTATGAATTCCCAAGAGCTCATAGAGAGGATTAGCTTAAGTCTCAAGCTAACCTAATTAGGAGAAATTCCTAATAAAATAAATCTCTTAGATTTATTTTCCACATATAAATCTCTACGGATTTAAATTCCATATATGACAAATCTCTACTATTTATTTTCATATATATTAAATCCTACAATAATATTCCAAATATTATTATGGAGAATTCTTATTTAATTAGATCCAATTTAATTAAACATTAATAATAATTAATTTTAAATTAATCTATTATTAATTACTTCTCCATAAATTAAATATTAAATCTAATTTAACATTTAATCAACCAACTATAATTAGTAAACAAACATTACTTGTTGTGTGACTCATAGGCCCTCATATATCGAGCGATTAGTCAAACTAAAATCAGACATTCTCAATATATGAGGTACGTTGCGAGGAAATGTGCAACTACGTGTAACTGAAACATGGGCTATTACGATTTCCTCCTTTCATTCGCGAATACTGGATTAAGTCTTGAACATGATGAAGTGTCTATTCAAATAACTTAATCAATTTATATGTAATCACTAATTGATCACTTATGTCACACTTGGCCACAAAGTCCACGTTGACGTGCATTGGCCAATGACTTTGATCAAATTATGATGAGAAGATGAGTATTCTCTCTAAATCCACTTTGAGGAATGAATCTTTTTTCTTGGCTCAACTACCACGCACATGCACTTCGTGATGAACCAAATCCAAGTCATATCTACCCATGGAAGGGTACAAGTGTCGGTCATGGTCAAAGTTCATCACTCCACATATGTCGTGCGTATTGACCTCAAGTCAAAGGAGTATCGCATCGCTCCCACTAACCGAGACACCCGTAGACACATATAGTGGAACTACTTCAAACGGTTTCCCGGATGGGTATACCAATACCCTTTAAGGTATTTGTGCATCCATCATGAGATGCCTAGTATCTCGTAGTAAGTGAGATCTCACTACACTCTCTAGAGTATGATGCAGATCGCACACCAATCTCCATTGCATCATCAATATCCCATTCTCGATGATCCTCAATTGGGGCTATTTGAGAATCATGCTTAGGTCATCTGAGTTCTCACTCACTCAATGACAACAATGACTTAAGGGAACACTGACAAGAACAAATGCAAACAATCAAACATAATATTCTAATAAGTGCAACGCCATATATTTAATATTAAATAAACAATAATATTAAATCAATACTGAATATTATCTGAGCACTATGTCATTACAATGGATTGTCTCTAGGACACTAACACTAACACTTCCGTCCTCGGTGTATAATCAGTGGTCAAGTCACATCATTTGATCAAATCTCATTTCATATGCATGATGCAATGCAATGCAACATAGATTAACTCACAAGTTCCATATTTCACATGCAAAGTTTACATTAAATATCGAGCTCACCAGCTCTTTCCACGATGATCACTGAATATCAATTAAATCTCACAATCCACATATTATCCATGTATTATCAGTTAATCACAAATAAATCACATAATATTATATTTATGCATTGTAGTTGTAAATCAATTTCTACTTACCTCAACCGGGAAGAACATCAATACTTCGAACTCCTAATTCACATAATCGTCTCAAACTTGCCAAATTTGCTAGCTCCCATCTCTTTGATTTTCACCAAATACATCCTCTTTACCAACTTTACATGTATGCGTGTATATCTCGGCTAAGCTTGAAACTAGCTAGCAGCTTCCATGTAGTTCTATTAGGGATGTTTTTTATTTTTTTTATTTGTTCAAAGTAGGAGAATGATTATATGATATGTATATAACCCAACCAAAACCGCCTTAATTACTTATCCAAGAAGCCTTCTCTCATTTTCAATTTTATTTAATTATTATTATATTTTATTTAATGGTTTAATCCTGCTCATGGGCAATACCAATGCCTTTATATCCATGATCTATAACAATTGACGTGTAAAATTAGCAACCATGAGTTCTCAAACTTATTAAACTTATTCCCCTAATTTGTAATATTTTGTGATGTTTTCTATTAGGTTTTAGTCGAAATATATTTATATATATACATATTAATTGCTATGGGCACGTAGCTAAATGCAATGAACCTCTCCACTATTTGCTCTTTTATTTTCATAATTATCAAATAAGGTATTATACGTGTATAAATGCTTAAATTATTTACACTTAATTTATATAAGTTTACAATGTGCACTCAAATATGACTAAAGTCTTAATAAATTATACCAGGTTTTTCTCACAATTAATCACGTATTAGCTTAATAAATAATTCAACTTTTAAAACAATTTAAAAGTAAGATAAATAATGTAGAATCAAGAATATAACATAAATAATATTAACACGTAGATAATATAAAATGCACGCAAAGTATAAAATATATTGGTCAAATAATAGTACTAAAAGTGCGGGTATTACAGGGTGGGCCCAAAAGTGACCCGTACAAGAGAGAAAAAATATCTATTGCCCTAAAGTGATCAATAAACCAAAACATAAGAGAAAAAGGTGTTGGGATATTTGAGTTTTGATAAATTATGCCAAAACATTATCAACTTGTGTTATTTAAGCTAATATACAGATAACAAGTTGAGGGGGAACGAGAGAACAAGTTAAGGGGGAACTCATGAAATAAGATGAAGATGATCAAGATCAGATGAGGCTGCAGACGAGGCTGATCGAGATCAGATGAGTAGGATGAGTTCCGAATTAACTTATGAGCTGAGCAAAATCAGAACAGTAGAAAAGCTAAGCCAGTTGATCAGAATAAAAGAGTCTGCTGATCAGATGATCAGAAGAGAAGGTAGCAGATCAGAAGAACAGACCAGATCAGGCAGACCAGATCACCAGACCTGATCAGATGACCAGAAGAGCAGACAAGCAGATCAGAAGAGGAGGTTGCTGATCAGAAGAGGAGCAGATGAGAATGATCAAGATCAGATATCCTGACCTGATATGCTGAACTGATGCTGTGCTGATCAGATTAGGCGAGAAGAAATCACAAAACTGAAATTAGAAGACCAGAGTCAGAAAGGCTGAACTCAGTAACCCTGAGTGTTAGTATGCCTGATCAGACGAGGTCCGCTGAAGAGAAGTCTGCTGAGTCAAGAATCCTAAGTCCAAGGAAGCCTAAGTTCGAGAAAGCTGAGGATCAGATCACCTGAAAATTATAGCCGTTAGATTCAGCTGACGTGGACCAATGTGAGGAAGACAATCAGCCTAACAAAGTTGCACGAATATCAAGATTAGTATGGATTTGAATGTGACTCCTCCAACGGTAACATTCAAATCCACACTATAAATACAAGTTCTTCCTTCATTAATCTGTGTGGAAAAATGCGTGAAACATCCATCAAGCTAAAAGCCAAATCATCTAGCATTTCCACCATAGAACACTAAACAAGAAATACACGCATATATTCAAGAGTGTTCTATCCTAGATCTAAGCACAAATGTAATATCCTAAGCTTAGAGAGATTTTCCCAACTTTAGCATTGAGGCAAAACAAATGTAAGGGAAAATCTCAACCTAGTTGGACATCAAACAATCTTTCCCTCTCGATAGGTTAAGTTTTGTTAAGCAAGGATTGCAAGTTAGTTGGACTAACTTACTTTCTGGGTTGGAGTGAGAACTCGTTAAACATCTATAGGCAATCCCGTGAGGGAGATAAGTCCCGAGAGAGTGAGAACTCATTAAACATTTGTATGGTGGTGTGCCTAACACCGTAAAGTAAGGTGGTTTGATAAGTAAGTACCTCTGCTGATAGGGAAGAGTGGATGTAGGAGTTGGACTCCGAACCACTATAAAATTGTGTGTTCTTTACTGCTTTATGTTCTTACTTGCCATATGCATTTGGTTATTGTTGGGGTTATACTGGAAAGTATGCTTTTACTTTGTATAACCAAACTGAATTTCGGGCTTATTTGCTGAAATAAATTATTTATCACTGTTGCTTTAAATATAATTGAATGTTACATATATTTACTGCATAATTGTTCAATAATTAGTACTGGTTACATTGTAGTTAATTTAGTGATACCAGATCACAGAAGATTAAATTAACAGTCCCTTGTAACTAAAAGTACATAATTCACAACCTAGATGAAAATGAACAATCCATCGTGAAAGGTTGAAGTGTAAGGCTCAGATTGACTTGTCTTGGCCAAGAGATTGCACTAGTGCATTATGATGCGTTGAAGAGGTCCTACAGGAAGATAAATTCTTCAGAACTGAATACAGTGGTTAGTTATTTCTTAATCCCCGTCCCTTAAATAGGATCGTGTGGAATTAATAATTATTGCTTTGACTTACGATGGGTAGAGAATCAATGTGATTCAATACCTTGTATCTTGGGTAATATTATTAGTTACATGACGATTGCTAAGATTTAATACGGAGAATCGGTGTGCAAGTGTGTCTTGTTTGATTAGTCCCCTTGGGAGGCTCAGAAGTTTTATCATGCCAAATCTTGCAAGTGGAATTAGTTTTCCAGTATGGATAATAATGTTGAGTCGTTCCTGAACCAAGGAAAAATATATTAATTAAAGTGAAGTTATTTCAGTGGCTGAAACTAATTAATTGACTGAATAATCTTAAACGCGGGAAATAATAACCGGGAGCCATATTAACTGTAATATGGATTAAGATGGATAGTGCAATAGTAATTATGTATTGGGATTAATTAATATTTATGGGCTTGATTGATATTGTGGCACAATATTGGAGATTCAAGGTCCATTAGAAGGTCCAATCTTAATTCCCCTAAAGGTCCATCAAGTAGCCCAAACATAAAGTCCAATAACTAAAAAATGTGTTTAAAATTAAATAAAATATTGTTGCCTATTTTTTCCTAAATTTTTTAAAATAAATAAATAAAGAGGGAGAAAGAATTTCTTTGAATTTTGTTATGGAATGAGGATAAGTATTCTTGGAATACAAGTTTATCTCATTAAATTCAAGAAAACTCCCACTTGGCTATTTATTTGAAATTTTCGAAAATAATGAGTAAAATAAGGAAGGAAATATTTTCTTGATATTATGGAAGATATGTATTCTTGGAATACAAGAATATCTCATAAATTCAAGAAGATCCCAATTTTGGAAATCTTGGCCTTATTTTTCGAAAATTTCATAACAAGAGAAGGTGGGATTTTTTGTGGAATATTTTAATTATGGAGAAAAGAATATATGGGATATATTCAAGGTTTCTTGGAGATCAAGAAAAAGATTTTCTCATCTTATTCACACACAAAAATTTCGACCAACACCCTCTCTATAAATAGGGGATGAATGTTTCATCCCCAATGCATTTTCATGTGTTGGAAAAATTATAAATCCACAAAGGTGGTGCAACATAATTTTATTTTTCCTTTTGTTAATTGTTCGCGAGCATCCTTCCGCCGGATTGTTGAACAAGGACGAGGGAATACTTGAGAATGCTCTTTGGGTTTATTCGTGTGAACGAGATATCCATCTTCTCAACGGTTGTCACTCCGAGAGGTTAGTTCACGTAAACTCCTAGCAATTCCGCATGAATTTGTATGCATGAATTTGTATGCATGATTTGTTGTTGAATTATTATTTGAATTAATATAGGATTAATTCATGCTAGTAATAATTGTTAGAATTAAATTTGTATTTAAATATTCATCCCGAATAGATCCGGGCAATAAATTCCCCAACAACTAGTATCAGAGCCTTGGTTTCGAGCTCTGAGTTTTAAATTGTAATTTAATTCATTTTTCATTAAATTTGAAATTGGATAGTAGAATTGCTAGATCTTTTGTTGCAGGTATCCAATTGTCATGGTATTTGATGAATGTTTATTTATGCATGCATATAAATTGTGGTTTTTAATTTGATTAGATTCAATTCGTTTTTGCCTCGCGGAGAAAATCCACGAGTAGATTAGGATTTGTTTGATTTAATCAATGTAATAGACTAGTCTAGATCTAGGTTTATTTATTTTGTAAATAAATTGTAACCGGATCGAGAACGAAGATGAAGAATTAAAAATAGGAGACCAAGTGCCCGGACGTACGCGAGCCAAGGCATGAAGTGCTAGGCGGGCGCGTCTGAGGATGGCCGAGGGGGCTCAAGACACGCGGCGCGAGAGCCTGTGCATGGGCGAGCGCCGGGCTAAACTTGGGTCGAGAAGTGTGCACGGGCGCGTGATGGGGCAGACGTGGATGCGACACAGCGCTTTCGGGCGAAAGGCCATTGGCCGGGACGACACGGCGCGAAGATGGGCACGCTGGCAGACGCGTCTCTGCTGCGGGCGCCGGGACGACGAGAGAACTCAGCGGCTGTGGTGGCGCGCGATGTGGATCCGACCCTTACCGAGGATCGCCGAGCGGCAAAGGGATGGCGGCCTTAGACGCGGCTGCGGCGACGGGTGCACGCGGATATGTGTTCCGGGCCGTGAGCTACCTAATGTCGGACGTCGTCTCGAACCTAGATGGAGGACGTTTTAAAGAACATGTTGTGTTCGAGTGGGAGCTTTTCGAGATGAACGATAAATGCTATGAAGACGATTTCTCAAGATCAAGACATGACAAAAATTAACCGTGACAATTGGATATATGTGCCCAATGTGCTTAATTTTTTGTTATGATGTTTGCTTTATTTTTTTCGTGCTTATTTAATTTGTTTAAATATGCGATGCATGAGAAATTGTTTTGGAAAAATCTCACTTTCAAAAATTACTAAGTATGTTTTGAAAGTAATTAATTGACAATTTTATTCCGGATAATAAAATTGAATTTATTTTGACCTCTATGATTTCTTTATTTGTTAATTCTTTTGGAGAAATTCCCCCCACGGGACGCCTCAAAAGATGGTTTTCACATGAATAAATTACGAAGGGATGATTGTGGATTATTATTAGTGGCGACGATAACCCTCCCCACGAGGCTCGTTCAAAGTGAAATAATAATTTTGTATTTGATCATGGTTATTACTTAGGTATAAAATTGATATGCATATACTTCCCCGAAGTCCTTGTCAATTTTATATTGGTCAAGTGGGAGCCAACTATTAATCTGGACATTAAAGGTTTGTAACTGTTCTTGTTTGTAACCTGCTTGAATGTGTTTAAATAAAGACCCACCCCACGTGGCTTATTTAAACTGTTTTGAGATGTTGGCTGATGCATGTTCATATTTTTTTGGAGATTTTAATATGATTCATGTGATCAAATTATGTGATAATTTTGTGCTCATACAATCGTTATTTATTTTAGTTCAGCATGTCGCAACCTTTTAATCCACTGTTCAATATACTTAAAGACAATTTGCTTACTGGTGAAAACTTCGTTGATTGGAATCGAAAACTTACTATTTTCCTCATTGCACAACATTATAACTGGGTTCTTACCGTCCCAAAACCCGAAAAGCCTACTGATGAGTCCAGCAAAATGGATAAGAAAGATTATGCTAACTGGGAGCGTTCAAATGAGATGGCTAAGTGCACCATGATGGCTTCTATGTCAGATGTGTTGCAACATCACCATCCAAACTTTAAAACTGCTGTAGAAATCATGACAAGTCTTAAATCTATGTTCCAACATCAGAACCGTGTGGCTCGTGAGATCACCATGAGGGACATGCTCTCTATGAAAATGGTGGAGGGAACGCCCGTAAGGGAGCACGTTCTCCAGATGATGGCTCACCTCAATAAGCTGGAGGTACTTGGCCCTGAATATGACATCGAGACCCAGATCAATTTCATACTCCACTCTCTGCCGAAAAGTTTTGAACAATTTAGGCTGAACTACCAAATGAACAATCAAAAGTTCACGTTGCCTGATCTGTTGCAAGCTTTGGTTTCAACAGAGGGGATATTGGGGCAACAGAGCCAAGCCTTGATGGCAAAAGGTTCTTCCTCTTCTTCTAGGCCAAAAGGTGGTAAGAACAAGAAGAGGGCAAAAGGCCAAAAGCAAGTAAGCTCAAGTGTTGCCAAGGGCAAAAGGGGGTTGAAGGGAGATGGAGGAGTAAAGAAGCCAGCTAAGGGGAGATGTTTTAACTGTGGTGAGAAAAGACATTGGGGGTCAGCCTGTTCCAAACCCAAGAGGATTGAAAAGAAGGGTAATTTTCATGCACTAGTTGTTGAAACTTATTTAGCGGCGTATGCTACCCATTTGTGGGTAGTGGATAAGGGATCCATTGATCATGTTTGTTTCACTTTGCAGGGGTTCAAGCGGACCCGACAACTTAGTGGGAGTGAGATCCTCATCACACTGGGTGATGCTACGAGAGTGGCAGCTAAAGCAGTGGGAGAAGTGCGGTTGTCTTTTGAAGACAAAGTTTTAATTTTGAAAGATGTTCTTTACGTTCCTAGTTTTAGAAAGAACTTGATTTCAGTTTCTAAACTTTTTCTTGATGGATATTAAGTTACTTTTAATAAAGTTGTTACCATTGCTCTAAATAATGAGTTTATCTGTCATGGAACGTTGTCGAATAATCTCTACACAATTAATTGTGTACATCACTCATGAAATGCATCCTATAACACATCGACTGTTTCGAGTAATAAAAGAAAACGTTCATTAGATGTGAACGAAACACTTCTATGGCATCTGAGACTAGGTCATATTAATCAAAAAAGGATCCAAAGGTTGGTTCAAGATGGTTCATTGGAGTCTCTCCAGATTGAACCATTTCAAACTTGCGAAACATGCTTGGAGGGTAAAATGACCAAGAGGGCATTCAGAGCCAAGGGGAATAAAGCCAAAGAAGTGTTGAAAATCATTCACACCGATGTATGTGGTCCAATGTCAATCAAAGCAAGAGGAGGTTATGAGTATTTCGTTACTTTTATCGATGATTACTCAAGATATGGATACATTTACCTTATGAAGCATAAATCTGAGACCTTTGATAAATTCAAGGAATTTAAGGCTCAAGAAGAGAATCATAGGGAAAAATGTATCAAGTGTCTACGATCTGATCGTGGAGGCGAATACCTTAGCGATGAATTTTTGAACTACTTATCTGATGAGGGGATTGTGTCACCCGGAACCCCTCAACAAAACGGGATTGTAGAACGAAGAAACAGAACTCTTTTAGAAATGGTCAGATCAATGATGAGTTATGTGGATCTACCCAAATCGTTTTGGGGTCACGCCTTGGAAACAACGACTTATATTCTAAATTTGGTGCCATCCAAGTCGGTTCCCAAAACTCCTAAAGAATTGTGGACCGGGCGCAAGCCCAGTTTAAGACACATGAAAATTTGGGGGTGTCCGACATACGTGTTGGACAAGGAAGCCGGCAAGTTGGATCCATGATCAGAATTAAGGTTGTTTATAGGGTACCCCGAGGGAACGAAAGGGTGCATGTTCTATGGTCCCGAAGATCAAAAGGTGGTAATCAGTACGCACTTTAGATTCTTGGAAGAAGACTATATGAACGATAAAAAGCCCAGAAGTGAGATTACCTTAGATGAGCTGAGGGGGCTTACCTCAATGCTAATAGTACAAGTCGACATACCAAATGACACACTTACACAACCGGAACCTCGTCGTAGTGGGAGGGTCATTAGATAACCCGGGAGATTTATGGGGATAGGAGAGTCGTTGGATTTGGTCCTTGGTGAAGATGAATCGTACCCATGGACTTACAATGAGGCAATCCAAGACAAGGATGTGAGTTCTTAGCAAATGGCAATGGAGGCCGACATGGGTTCTATGGATCATAATAAGGTGTGGGAGCTAGTCGAACCACTGAATGGGGTCAAGCCCATTGGGTGCAAGTGGGTATACAAGAGAAAAAGAGGACCGGACGGAAAGGTAGAAACCTTCAAGGCTAGACTTGTGGCAAAAGGATACACTCAGAAAGAAGGGATCGACTATGAGGAGACCTTTTCGCCTGTAGCTATGCTCAAGTCGATCTGTATTCTCTTGTCGATAGTTGCGCATCTCGATTTTGAGATCTGGCAAATGGATGTCAAGACAGCTTTCCTCAACGGAAGTCTTGAAGAAGAAATCTATATGCAACAACCCGAAGGCTTCATTGAAAAAGGCCAAGAAAATCTAGTTTACAGGCTCAAGAAATCCATTTATGGACTAAAGCAAGCGTCGCGTGCTTGGAACCAATGTTTTGATCAGGTTATAAAGTCTTACGAGTTCGATCAAAACGAGTTTGAAAGTTGGGTGTATAAGAAGCGTGTCGGAACTGCATTGGTATTCTTAGTACTATACATAGACGATATTCTGCTCATCGGAGACGATGTAAAGGTATTCTCAGACGTAAGGGTATGCCTGTCAAAAGAGTTTGATATGAAGGACTTAGGGGAAGCCGGTCATATCCTTGGGATCAAAATCACTCGAGATCGTAAGAAAATGATGATAGGCTTGCCACAAACTTCATACATAGATACTGTCTTGAAGCGATTCAGCATGCAAGATTCCTAGAAAGGTTTTGTACCTTTCAGACATGGAATACATCTATCTAAAGAAATGTGCCCGAAGACGCAAAAGGAGATAGATGACATGAAGGGTGTTCCTTATGCTTCGGCTGTCAGAAGCCTCATGTATGCAATGCTGTGCACGAGGCCAAATATCTGCTTTTCCGTTGGAATGGTAGCAAGATATCAGAGTAATCCGGGGAAATAACATTGGACTGCAGTTAAAAACATTCTGAAGTATCTGAAGAGAACTCACGAAAGAATGTTGGTTTATCAGTCAGACAGTCTAATTCCCATCGGTTACACGGACTCGGATTTCCAATCAGACTTAGATTCCAGAAAATCTACCTCGGGTAGTGTGTTTTGCATGGGGGAGGAGCCATGACATGGAGAAGCGTTAAGTAGAAATGCATCGCAGACTCTACCATGGAAGCCGAGTATGTAGCTGCTTGTGAAGCAGCGAAGGAAGCGGTTTGGCTCAAGAACTTCCTAGTGAACTTGGACGTAGTTCCAAATTTGCCCAGCACAATCACGGTCTATTGTGATAATGTCGGAGCAGTTGCAAATTCAAGGGAACCAAGAGCCAACAAGGCCAGCAAACACATTGAAAGGAAATACCATTTTATACGAGAAATCGTTAAGAGAGGGGATATAGAGGTGATAAAGATCGCGTCAGAGGACAACCTAGTAGATCCATTCACAAAGGGTTTACCTCAAAATACATTCGAGAGACATGTGGGAGGAATGGGAGTCAAGACCGTTGACAATCTGCTTTGAGTATAAGTGGGAGAGATATTATTAGGTTCGTGTAGGTGAATTTAGATGTCATGTAGATTCTACACAAGACGTGTTGTAGTATACTTAAAAGCAGACTTTGAGTATAAGTGGGAGATTGTTGGGGTTATACTGGAAAATATGCTTTTACTTTGTATAACCAGAATGAATTTCGGGCTTATTTGCTGAAATAAATTATTTATCACTGTTGCTTTAAATATCATTTAATGTTACATATATTTACTGCATAACTATTTAATAATTAGTACATATTACATTGTAGTTAATTTAGTGATACCGGATCACAGAAGATTAAATTAACAGTCCCTTGTAACTAAAAGTACAGAATTCACAACCTAGATGGAAATGAACAATCCATCGTGAAAGGTTGAAGTGTAAGGCTCAGATTGGCTTGTCTTGACCAAGAGATTGCACTAGTGCATTATGATGCACTGAAGAGGACCTACAGGAGGATAAATTCTTCAGAATTGAATACGGAAGAATTAGACCTCATTGGTTAGTTATTTCTTAATCCCCGTCCCTTAAATAGGATTGTGTGGAATTAATAACTATTGTTTTGACTTACGATGGGTAGAGGATCAATGTGATTAAATACCTTGTATCTTGGGTAATATTATTAGTTACATGACGATTGCTAAGATTTAATACGGAGAATCGGTGTGCGAGTGCGTCTTGTTTGATTAGTCCCCTTGGGAGGCACAGAAGTTTTATCATGCCAAATCTTGCAAGTGGAATTAGTTTTCCGGTATGGATAATAATGTTGAGTCGTTCCTGAACCAAGGAAAAAGATATTAATTAAAGTGAAGATATTTCAGTGGCTAAAATTAATTAATGGACTGGATAATCTTAAACACGGGAAATAATAATCGGGAGTCATATTAACTGTAATATTGGTTAAGATGGATAGTGCAATATTAATTATGTAGTGGGATTAATTAATATTTATGGGCTTGAATGATATTGTGGCTCAATATTGGATATTCAAGGTCCATTAGAAGGTCAAATCTTAATTCCCCTAAAGGCCCCTCAAGTAGCCCAAACATAAAGTCCAATAACTGAAAAAGGTGTTTAAAATTAAATAAAATATTGTTGCCTATTTTTCCCTAAATTTTCGAAAATAAATAAATAAAGTGGGAGAAAGATTTTCTTTAAATTTTGTTATGGAATGAGGATAAGTATTGTTTGTCCCGGTGAAAAACCCATGAAATGCAGAAAAATCATGAAATGCATATAAAACAGGGGTGAAGGAATGGTGATTCCAGATTTTTGCGTTTTAAGCCCATGTGTTGTGTTTTGCTTATAATTGAATGCATATGATAAGATAAGAACATAAAGCAATAAAGAACACAACAAAGTATAGTGGTTCGGAGACTCAAGCTCCTACATCCACTCTCCCTGTTCCTAGGGAAATTCCTTCAAACTGGACTTATCACCCTCTCGGACTCTCCTCGGGACTTATCACCCTCCACGAGATCGCCTACAAGCTTTCAGGCTAACTCACTCCAGCTTACTCACTTCTTCTCTAGAGTTTTCTGGCTGACTCACTGCAGCTTACTAACTCTTTACAACTCCACACAAACTACCTAACAATAGGGTTTGGGTTTGGTTGATGTCTCCAACTAGGTTGAGATTTTCCCTTACAATGGTTTAGCCTCAATGCTAAGGTTGGGAAAATCTCTCTAAGCTTAGGATATCGTGGGTTGCTAAGATTGGATTTTTAGAACACTCATGGATGTATTTGTATATCTATAAACTTGTGTTCTATGGTGGGAATGCTTGAGTATGTGGCTTTTGGCTCTGTAGCATCTTTTGCTACATTCTTCACACTTTCCACACTTTAGAATGATGAAAGACCTTGTATTTATAGTGTGGATTTGAATGTTACCGTTGGAGAGAATCACATTCAAATCCATACTATTCTGTAAGTTCTGCAGCTTTTTCAGGATGGTTGTCTTCCTCTCATTGGTCCACGTCAGCTGAATCTAACGGCTATATTCTTCAGGATCTTCTGAGTCTTCAGAATCCTTCTGAATCTTCAGGATTCTCTGAGTCTTCAGGATTCTCTGAGTCTTCAGTGTCTTCAGTGACATACTGAGTCTTTAGTCCTATCTGAGTCTTGAGGATTATCCGAGTCTCGGGATTCTCACGAAGTCTCGGGTTCTCGTCCGAGTCTCGGAGTTCTCCGTCTGAGTCTCAGGTTTCTCTGAGTCTCAGGTTTCCCATCAGAGTCTCAAGTTTCTCTGAGTCTTAGGTTTATCTGAGTCTCAGGTTTCCCATCTGAGTCTCAGGTTACTTCTACTTTCGAGATTCTTGATTGCCAGACTTCTCTTGGCGGATCTTTGTCGATCGGGCATCTTGACACTCAGCCGACCGAGTTGAGTTCTTGACAGACACATCGACCCTCAGTCACTTTTACTTACTTGACCCTCGGATCACTTTTTTACTTGCGAGCCTCGAGATCACTTTTTACTTTCATGAGCCCAGATCACTTGATCCAGTAATCGATTTCTTCTTGCTCGGGTCCGATCATTTCGACCGATCGATCAACACATCTTCGAGATCAACATATCAGGATAAGATCAAGTCAAGACATTAGGTTAGCATATCGGTTTATCATATCGGCTCCTCTTCGGACTGCAACCTTCTCTTCCGATCTTTCGGGTCGGTTTCTTTCGATCACCGGGCTTTAGCTTTTCTCTTCATCTGATTTGCACAGCTCATCAGTTAACTCGGAACTCATGTAACTCATCGATCTCGATCGGGTCTAAATCTTCGACCTAAATCGATCTCGATCATCTACTTCGATTCCGTGAGTTCCCCCTCAACTTGTTCTTTCGTTCCCCCTCAACTTGTTATCTGTAAATTAGCTTGAAAAACACAAGTTGATAATGTTTTGGCATAATTCATCAAAACTAAAATATCCCAACAAGTATTCTTGGAATACAAGTTTATCTCATTAAATTCAAGAAAACTCCCACTTGGCTATTTATTTGAAATTTTCGAAAATAATGAGTAAAATAAGGAAGGAAAGATTTTCTTGATTTTCTTGAAAATATATTATGAAAGATATGTATTCTTGGAATACAAGAATATCTCATAAATTCAAGAAGATCTCAATCTTGGAAATCTTGGCCTTATTTTTCGAAAATTCCATAACAAGAGAAGGTGGGATTTTTTGTTGAATATTTTAATTATGGAGAAAAGAATATATGGGATATATTCAAGATTTCTTGGAGATCAAGAAAAAGATTTAACCATCTTATTCACACACAAAAATTTCGACCAACACCCTCTCTATAAATAGGGGATGAATGTTTCATCCCCAATGCAATTCCATGTGTTGGAAAAAATAGAAATCCCCAAAGGTGGTGCAACATAATTTTATTTTTACTTTTGTTAATTCTTCGCGAGCATACTTCCACCGGATTGTTGAACAAGGACGAGGGAATACTTGAGAAGGCTCTTTGGGTTTGTTCGTGTGAACGGGATATCCATCTTCTCAACGGTTGTCACTCTGAGAAGTTAGTTCACGTAAACTCCTAGCAATTCCGCATGTGTAGGATTTATGTGACAAATTTATATGCATGATTTGTTGTTGAATTATTATTTGAATTAATATAGGATTAATTCATGCTAGTAATAATTGTTAGAATTAAATTTGTATTTAAATATTCATCCTGAATAGATCCGGGCAATTAATTCCCCAACAATTATAAGCAAAACACATTGTTTAAAAGAAAAAGTTTGGAATCACTATTCCCTCACCCCTGTTTTATATGCATTACATGGATTTTCTCGGGACCAACAAAAAGAATGTCCTAACAGCGGTCAGCCCAAGACTCTAACAAATGCATTTTACGCAAGGGTTCATCATCAATGTTGAAGGCAGGATTTGAATGGGATTTAGCCATGGCCACCACCTCTAAAACAGATGGAATAGCAGCTGCTCGTGCACGAGTATTGTAGCTGGGGACAAGAGCAATAGGCTTCTGCGTTTTTCCTCCATGAGGTCTTCTGGTCTTCTTTGTCGCTTTGGTACTGTTGATTTCACTTCCGGTGGGCCTACAGGATCTTTTGAAAAGTCTTCCACTTCTATATCAGATTTCGAGGTTGTATTTCCATCCCCCACAAGTGATATGATGAATGAGTTAGAGGTAGCAGGCAGGGTGAAACATGTGTACGTGTTGGTGAGGTTGGCTTCTTCTTTTTAACCGTCTCCCAATCTTCTGAATCCTGGTCGTGATCCTGCTTTGTCTCCCCTTGAACTCCCTTTTCCAATTCCTTATGTAGATTATGATCACCCTCAGAGGGGACCCCCGGATTCTCTATTTGTTCTGTCATAGCCTCCTCCAAAACCTGTTCGGGTAAGTCAGGGCTGACCCCCGAAGTGTTTCCATCTTGCCCAGTGTCAATACAAGTATCTTCAAAAGGTGGGAGGGTATCATCCTCCCCAACATCCTGCATCTCGCTGATTCTCTTCAGTGGATTTCTCTAATTTTCCATTCAGGGTGACTATCAACTTCTCTTTCTCTGAGAGTTGTACTTTCAGAACATCAAGTTCATCAGTAACTCTCATCAATTGAGAAGTGATTTCAGCAATATTAGAGTTTTTCCATCTCTGATTTTCAGCAATCAATTCCTCATTCTACTCTTGAGTTTCAATGAACAGTTATTGTAACACAGAATAATATTTCGTCAGGCTCTCAAAAGAACCCATCAGATCGAAATTATTGTTTACAGTAGAACTTGAAAACTCTTGTGTCAGTGTTGGAGCAGCAATAGAGAGAGAAGAGTTTACCTCCTCTATAGCAACAAGGCATTTATCTTCAGTGTCACTGTCTGAGAACATTTCCTCTGAGGAACTGGAACCTTCCTCTTCAGCATCATTTTCCTCAGCAACCATTGTCTTCTTGCTGGCATATTTCTTGCCTCTCTTTGCTTGCCTTTCCTTTCTCTATTTGGAACTCAACTCAGGACAGTCAAACTGAAAGTGACCCTTCTTTTTGCAGTTGTAACATTTGTTGGTTTCATCATCCTGATCACTTTCTTCTTTGGATTTTGAATCTTTTCTCCTAGATGAAGATCCTTCAGCTTTGTGGTCTTTCTTCCTTTCAGTGGACTTGTCCCCAGCTTTAGAGTTGTGCTTGTTCTTGTACCTGGTATCTTTGTTATACCTCTTGTACTTTCCAAATCTGCTACTGAGTCTTTCAAACCTCCTTGTCATCAGTACTAACTTATCCTCCTGTTCATCCTGATTTTTGGCAGGTGGGTTTTCAGGCTCTTTAGCTTTACAGGTTTTATCTTTGGCCTTAAAAGTCAAATTCGTGCTAGATGAAGATTCATCTGTGCCATCAGGTTTCTTGGTTTTCTTATCAATCACAAACTCATAAGCTTTCAGTTCAAAAAAACTTATTGATATAGCATAGAAGCAATATCTTTTGTGTTCTCAATCACCACAGCATGAATGTCCCATTTCTTAGTGAGACCTCTTAAGATTTTCAGTGTCATTTCTCTCTTTGGGTATCTTTTCCAAAGAGCATTCAGATCATTCATAATGCTAGTAAATCTGACCTCAAGTCTATCAAATATTTCACCTTCTTCCATTTCAAAGTTATCAAACTTTGCAATGGCTACAGAAAGTTTGTTCTCCTTGATATGATCAATTCCCTAACACATAATAGCGAGTGTGTCCCATATTTCCTTAGCAGTTTCACAGTGAGAAATTCCCCATAACACCATCATCAATAGTGTTATATAGAGTATATTTAGCAATATAGTCTAAGGTGACTAACTTTCTCTCCTCAGGAGTAAGTTGGTCATCAGATTTAGGAAACTCATTTCTGGGATCATCTTTCTCAGCATCACTAAGTTTGGGATTCACAACAGTATACTCAAATGGTCCTTGAGAGACAACTATCCACATTTTCTCATGTTTTGAATACATATGTGTCTGTATTCTCAGTCTCCATAAGTCATAGTTCTCAACAGAGAACATAGGTAGCTTCTTAGAAGGCATAATGAAAAGCCTTGTAAGATATCAGCAGTAAGATCTATTCAGTAGACCACCAAAGTCTTTCAGCAAACAAGACTATGGCTACCAAAGCAAGTGGTCAGTTGAACCAAGTACGAGTCACACACGTGTATGGGGGGGAATACACGTGTATAGTATTTTTCAAACTTTTAAAACTTTGCAATCAGTGAGTCAGGATTTCCTGAGTTTAAGTCCTGAAAGGCACAAATCACCCTGAGTCAAAGTCTGCTGAGACAATAACCTTGAGTTGCTTTCAGTACTTCAGATAAGCTCAACTGATCCTGAGTGCAAAAAGTCCTGAATAACTTTGTACAAATAATTAGTTACTGAATACTCAGGAGAGTGGTTCAGTTTGGTAGATATCTACACTAGCTATCTAAGGTGCGAAACGTGTAGGCCCATTTATACTTGTTTTAACTTGCTGAAAAATAGCTTTACCCTTTATGAAAACTGTGGTTAAGGCTGTGACTTGTTTAATGCAACTTCGGTGGATTGGTTCCAACTGAATGATAAAAAAAACTTTGTATGCCTTCAGTGCAATATGCAAACAAGAAATGCAGTATAGAAAGCAAACAACACAAATTTATAGTGGTTAAGGCTGTGACTTGTTTAATGCAACTTCGGTGGATTGGTTTCAACTGAATGATAAAAAAAACTTTGTATGCCTTCAGTGCAAGATGCAAACAAGAAATGCAGTATAGAAAGCAAACAACACATATTTATAGTGGTTCAGAGTATCAAGCTCCTACGTCCACTCTCTCTGATCCTCAGGGGAATTCCTTAACACTTGGAACCTGCTTGGTTTAGAGTGCCAAGGTACACTTAACCAGAATCACCTCTCAAAGGCAATTCGATTCCTAGGATCAACTTCCCGAGTCCTAGTACTCAGAACTACTACTCTCCTCAAGCTTTCAGACTGAACAACGCAGCTTAATAACTTTAACAACTCTCTCAACTTCCAAACAATAAAACTATACAAACTACCTAACTCTTATGTTTGGGTTTTGGTTTGGTTTCCAACTAGGGTTGAGATATCCTTTACAATAAGAACAAATGCAAAGGCTATGATATCTCTACTAAGCTTTGGATCTTAGAAAATACTAGGCTTAGTATGTGAGCTCTCTTCAAAGTGAAACACTTGGGAAATCTTTGGGGTTTCGAGTGCTTCAAAGTAAACTTGAATAGGCTTGTTGCTTGATTTCCCATAACCTTGTGTGTGTGAAGGTCACTGGTAATTTATAGGCAACTCACTAAGGTTATTCTTGAAAAACTATTTTGGAAGAGATAGTATCAAGGGTTTTCTCTTCTGGTTAGTGATAAACAACTATATTAGGGTTTGAACAAGGTCTTGCATGGTTTGGGTAATATGCAGTCAGGTAGCCAATCACTTGTTTTCTACAGACTAGAACACAGCAGATCTGACTTTTCTTAGGACAGGTTGCTTTCAGTGTCAATATTGTATGGTGTTATTCCCCTCTGATTGATTCTTAAACTTCAGTGGATAGAGACAAACAAAATGGATTCTTAACTCTTCTGAATGAGACAACCTTAAAAGACACTTAGTTCCCTTTCTTTATAGCTGCAAAGAATCTTTGGACAACATTTATTTCCCATAAAAGTTCAGGACTTCTGACTCAGTCCATTTGTCCTCAGTGAGATAGTCTTCAGTAATGTAGACCTTAGTGGCAAATGTTGGAATATAAAGGCACGTAAACACGTAATACATGCGCAACGGAATTAAACAGTTCACCAACAACGAACATATAATTGCATAATTAAATAACGGGTAAACGTAAACAGAATTCTTACAGCAATTCATACACGGATTCCTCAACTATGGTATCCACGTAACAGTCGTTTACCAATTTGCACCGATTCGCCAGCGTTGAATCCTCGAGATGAATTTGCTGGGGGAGGCCTAGCTTAAATCTTAAGCTAACCTGATTAGAAAATAAAATCCCTAATCTTGTAAATTAAATCCCATAGATTTAATTCCCTTATACATAAATCTCTACGGATTCGATTTCCATATATATCAAATCTCTACGGATTTGATTTCCATATATATCAAATCTCTACAGTAATATTCCATATATTATTATTGGGAATCCTATTTAATTAAATCTAATTTAATTAAATAATAAAAATAATTAATTCTGAATATAATTATTATTATATTCTCCATAAATTAAATATTAATATCCAATATTATATTTAATCAACCAACTATAATCAGTAAACAATTGTTACTTGTTGTGTGACACATAGGCCCTCATATATCGAGCGATTAGTCAAACTAACGGTCTTAATTGAACCCTAGACAATAAATTAGACATTCTCAATATATGAGGTACGTTGCGAGGAAACGTGCAACTACCTGTAACTGAAACATGGGCTATTACAATAACTTATTTTCATTCGCGAATACTCGACTAAATCTTGAACATGATGAAGTGTATATTCAAATAACTTAATCATATTATCTTCAATCACTAATTGATCACTTATGTCACACTTGGCCACAAAGTCCAAGTTGACGTGCATCGACCGATGACTTAGATCTAATTATGATGAGAAGATGTGTATTCTCTCTAAATCAACATTGAGGAATGAATCATATTATTGGCTCAACTACCACTCACATGCATTTCGTTATGAACTCAATCCAAGCTGTATCTATCCATGGAAGGGTGCAAGCGTCGGTCATGGTCAAAGTTCATCACTCTACACATGTCGTGCGTATTAACCTCAAGTCAAAGGAGTATTGCATCACTCCCACTAACCGAGACACCCCGTAGACACATATTGTGCAATTACATCAAATGGTTTCTCGGATGGGTATACCAATACCCTCCAAGGTATCTGTGCATCCATCATGAGATACCTTGTATCTCGTAGTAAGTGAGATCTCACTACTCTCTCTAAGAGTATGATGCAGATCGCACACCAATCTCAAATGCATCATCATTATCCCATTCTTGATGATCCTTGATCGGGGCTATTTGAGAAACATGCTTAAGTCATCTGAGTTCTCACAACCTCAATGACAGCAATGACTCATGGGAACACAAATAAGAATAAATGCAAACAACCAAACATAATATTCAAATAAGTGTATTGTCATACATTAATATTAAATGAATAATAATATTAAATCAAACTGAATATCAAGTATTATGTCCTTACAATAGATTGTCTCTAGGACATTAACACTAACAATCTCCCACCTGGGTACATGTCTGCTTCTGTTTGTTGATCTCGGTTTCTTTGCTACTGCAATCGCACCAGCGTTGTCTCAATATAACTTTATTAGACAACTGGCACTTAGAACTACCCCTAGTTCTCTCAAGAACTATAAAATCCAGACAGTCTCCTTGAGGCTTATGATCCAGCAATGTACTCAGCTTCAGTTAATGAATCTGCGGTCATCTTGTTTGGAACTATTCCAACTGACCTCCCCACCATTGAGAGTGAAAACATGACCTGACTGTGATTTGTAATCATCACAGTCAGACTAGAAAATGGCGTCAGCATAGTCAGTTGCAATTAGCTCTGACTATCCACCGTAGACAAGAAAACAATCTTTAGTACATCTGAGGTACTTCAGAATGTTCTTGACAACAATCCAGTGAGGTTCACCTGGATTCTGTTGGTATCTACTAGTGATGTTGACAGAGAAAGCCACATCAAGCCTGGTGCAAGTCATGGTGTACATGATGGAACCAATTGCAGATGCATATGGAACGTCCTTCATGTGTTGGATATTAGCTTCCTCGGAAGGAAAATCATTCTTTGACAGCTTTATCCCATGACATGCCAGTACAAAACCTCTTTTAGAGTTCTCTATCGCAAATCGCTTCAGCACCTTATCTACATAGGTGGACTGTGACAACCCCAACATCTTCTTGGATCTATCCCTGTGGATCTTAATCCCTAAGATGTAGCAGGCTTCACCAAGATCCTTCATCATGAAGATCTTTGATAACCAATATTTCACGGATTGCATGAGCGGGATATTGTTTCCTATAATCAATATGTCATCGACATATACGAATATAAAGATAATATTCTTCCCGCTGCATTTACGATAAAAGCAAGGATCTTCTGAATTTCTAATGAAGTCAAAAGATTTGATAGCTTCATCAAATCGGATATTCCAACTCCTAGAAGCCTGCTTCAATCCATAAATGGATCGTTTAAGCTTGCACACAAGATTAGATTTTGGCTTTGATATAAAACATTCGGTTGAGTCATAAACACTTCCTTATCAATGTTACCATTGAGGAAAGTTGTTTTGACGTCCATCTGTCAAATCTCATAATCAAGGTGTGCTGCTACCGCAAGTAAAATTCGAATGGACTTGATCTTAGCAACTAGTGAGAAAGTCTCATCATAGTCAATGCCTTCGCGTTGACTATAACCTTTCGCCGCCAACCTAGCCTTGTAGGTTTGTACTTTGCTGTTTACATTAGTCTTACGCTTGAAGACCCATTTGCAACCTATGGGTTTAACCTCTTTCGGCAACTCAACCAAGTCCCAGACTTGATTGGTGTACATCGAGTCCATCTCGGATTTCATGGCTTCATGCCACTTTTCGAGTCAACATCTAATGTTGCCTCAGTGTAAGTTCTAGGATCGTCCTTATCCGGGATCTCCATGTCATCATGTTCCTCTACGAGGAAACCATAATATCTAGTGGGTGGATTACGAATCTTTGTAAACTTACGGAGTTGTTGTTGTGCGGGTTGTACATTCTGATCATGAAAATTTTATGGTGCATCAATTTCATCAATGTCCAGAGACTCCTCAAGAGCTACACTATCAGATGCCTCTTGGGCGGGAGTTTGAATTATGTTGTTCTCATTCAGCCCACTTGGAGTTCGTTGCAAAGGCAATGCAACTCCAATTACACTCTCACTAGCTGAAAGAGGATCACTTAGTGATAAACTTCCACCATGAGAGTTGTTGAATGCTCCCACTGATTTTTTGTTACGTTTCTTTGACAAATCATCAGTCTCTAAGTTAATCTGCGTTTCTTGAATTTCTTCAAGTTCTATCATCTTACGACCTTGTTCCTTAAAGACATAGTCTTCTTCGAGGACCTTGGCCTTCCTCGAAACAATTATTGTTTGTTTCTCAGGTAGATAGAAGTAATATCCCTTAGTTTCCTTAGGATATCCCACAAAGTAACCCTTTTCACCTTTGGATTCCAACTTGTCGGTAAGCACACTTTTTCACAATCGCTGGGCAACCCCACGTTTTGATATGCGTAAAAGTTGGCTTCTTGCCACACCATAGTTCATATGGTGTATGCTCCACCGATTTTGATAGAATCCTATTCAGAATGTAAATTGAGGTTTGTAATGCGTATACCCATAAGAATGTTTGAAGAGAGGAAAAACTCATCATGGACCTCACCATGTCTAACAAGGTTCGGTTTCTCCTCTCGGACACACCGTTCATCTGTGGTGTCCCGGGAGGAGACAATTGTGATTGGATTCCATGTAACTTCAGGTAATCAGTGAATTCATGGCTAAGGTATTCACCTCCTTGATCCGATCGAAGAGTCTTGATTCTATTACCAAGTTGCTTCTCTACTTCAGCTATATACTCTTTGAATTTCTCAAAAGATTCGGATTTGTGTTTCATAAGATATCACCTTAATATCTATTTCCCAATCTCCTCTATCCTATGCGGCACTTCTCAGATTCTCCTATTTAAAATTATAATTTTCTCATTAATCTTATTTTATTAATTTGTAATTAAATGTTCCAGATACATTTTAACAGTCCTCAAACATATCTTAACCGTTTTAAATTTCAAAATTTTCTAAAAATTTAAATCTGAACCCATTTATTTTCTATGCCTTAATTTAACCATGGTTTCACAGTTAATAATACTTTCTCCTCTTATCTTCTTCTTGGCTCTTTCAATTTTATCCAAATGAATGTAGTATGCCTTTATTGTTCTTCATTCTCAATTGAGAGATCAGCAGCGGTAAATTTAACCATTGAAATTTTAAAGCCCTAAAAAAAAAGTCGGAAAGAAAATTTAAATTTCAAAATTTGATCAGTAAAATATATTATAGAAATATGAACAAATTTGATCAACATCTTTTACCGATTTTGTTTCCACGGCGCTAATCGATTGCCGAACAAATATGAACAGAGGTATGATTATGAAATTTTACTCACTTTTATTATTTTCCTTTTGCTCTCTCACTTCCCGCACAAGTTTCATGCTAATTATCATGTTGCTTTGTGTTTTGAATCTGTAGTAATTTTTTTTCATGTGTTCCACTAAATTTGGTTTAGTTTGTTCCCAATTTTGCATCTGCTGTTTGAATTGAAGATTTATTAATTTAAAGTTATGCTTATTATCTAGATAAAACATTTCACCAATTATGAGTAAATTCAATCAATTAAAACAGAGGTTTGAATAAATATTGAAATTATTGTTTTAAGTTAATTCTCTTATGAGAAAGAAATTGGATTGTGGTCTCTTTGTATATTTTCATCCAGAAAATCATGGATATGTCTACGAATTTTCCGATGTAATTTAACTCTTTTTAACTAATCATTGTTGAATCTTTAGTTATATGGTGTGGTGGGTTAATCATTATCTCAATTTTTTATATTGTTTAAGTAAGAAGGCTACTATATATGCTTCAAAAATGAAAAAAGTCCAGATGGTTACAAATTTTGAGTCAGTATTCTGTGGAAAAAACAAAAAGAATACTCACTTGCATTTTTTCTTTATAAAAACGTTGCTATTGACCAAAAATCATGGTTGTGCTTTTGCAGTGGATAAAGATTTTATATAATTCAGTGAAAAAATATATGCTTATTTAATTTTTCACAAAATTATGTTATTAAATATGAAGCTTTTAATCACTCTAACTACATGAATTTGGTAAAATGGACAAACATCTATTTATTTTAGTGTTCTTACATTCTAATTTGATAAGATAAGTTTATATTTATATTTGGAGAATGAACAAAAGTTTGCGCCACCGACTCATGCGGGCCATCAACAGAGGTTGCAATAAATAAAACGGAAGAAGAGGTAAAGAACTAATTAGATTGACATCAGGTTCCAATAGTTCAAGATTTGGTGGATGATCAAAGACAATAATGTAATGAACAATTAAAGTCTTCATAGTAATTTTTTGAAGTTAAAAACTTATTTAGAACTTATATTTTTCTGTTCATCAGTAAAAAAAATAAGGTTTTACTTTATATGTAGTTGTGGCGAGTTGATTTAGTCAATATTTTTATTTGAATTTTTTAAATCTACACCTAAGTTTAGTGTTAGATTTCAATAAAAGTTTGTATGATACATAGTGTAAATGTTATCTTATTCATCAATAATTATATCCGTATAAATTCTCACGCACGGAATTGAAAACTTGATGAATTGGAATCACCAATATATAAAATTAACTCATGAATTTTTATAACTTTCTATATCTGAATTTTCAAAATAAAGAAAATATTTTATCTAAACAAAAATAATAATATGTAATTCTAGAGTGTGTCACTTGTGCACCCAAGTGCACCGTGTATTTATACAATAGAATTACCAATTTTAAAAAATATTTGACCAATTAAATATATTAGACATATTCTATGAATACATGGGTAGGGTTGGGGCGAATGCACGGATCTTAAATTCGTGCACCAGTTGCATATGAGACTTTGTCGTAATTCTATATATTTAAAATATTTAATATAAAAGGATAATTTCCAATCCCGCGTATTACGCGGGTTTTACACTACATATCCGTATCTCAAGAAATCATCAGTAAAAGTGATGAAGTAGCCAAAGTGACCCCTAGCTAGAGTGGGCAATGGTCCACATACATCACTGTGGATCAATTCTAGAACTTCTCTAGCACGAACCCCTTTCCCAGAAAATGGTTTGTTCGTCAATTTGCCCTTAAGACAAGATTCACAATTACCATAAGACTCCAAGTCGAATGGGGTTAAGTAGTCTAACTTTCTTAACCTTGCGATTCTTTTCTCGTTTGCATGACCTAGTCTACAATGCCACAAGTAAGTTGGGTTTTCATGATTACTAAGTTTGAGTCTTTTATTTTGTATACTAAGAACATTATATCCACAATGCAACAAATATAAACCATTCGATAAAGGAGTGTTTCCATAAACATCACCATTAAGCGAAAAATAACAATTATTGTTTGCAAAATGGAAGGAAAAACCCTCAATGTCTAACATGGGAATAGAAATAACGCAACGAGTAATAAACGAAACAAAATAAAAATTATTCAGTTCTAATCTAAAACTAGAGGGTAAGTTTAAAACATAAGTGTCAACACGTTCAACAGCAACTCTTGCTCCATTCCCAACGTGTAAGGCGACTTCACTCGGCCTAACTGCCCTACTATCCTTGAGACCCTGCTCATTAGTACAAATGTGTGAGCCACAACTGGTATCTAATACCCAGCAGTTAGTATCATTTGTGGACATATTTATCTCAATAACAAACATACATGTTCCAGTGGCTGAGACACCTTGTGCCTTCTTTTTAGCTAACAGAACCTTGCAGTCCTTCTTCCAATGCCCCTTCTGCTTGCAGTGGAAGCATACATCCTTATCTACCCGTTCTTTCTTCTGAATTCCACCTTTGGGCTTAAGGAAATTTGGCTTAGAGCCCTTCTTAGCCTTGTTTCTTCGCTTCTTCATACCTTTCGGAGCAAAAGAAGTAGAAGCACTCACCATGAGCACGGGCTTTTCCTTAGTAGTGGAAGACTCAAAAGTCTTGAGCATGTTATGAAGCTTGGGAATGGTTGATTCTGTCTTATTCATATTAAAGTTTACTACGAACTCGAATATGAATCGAGAAGCGACTGAAGGATGGCATAAACAGCATATTGATTTTGAGCTCAATGCTCAAATGATCAAGTTTCTCGATTAGCCCAATCATCTTCAATACATGAGGAGAGACCTTTCCTCCTTCAGATAGCCGGCATCTGAACAGATCTCTCATCACTTCATAAATCTCAGAACGAGATTCAGATTCAAAGAGATCCTTCAGATGTTTGAGCATCTCGAAGGGGAGCATCTTCTTTTGTTGCCTTTGCAATTCGGGAATCATGCAGAGCAACATAACACACTGAGCCTGGGAAGCATCCTCTTGATGCTTCTTCTTAGCTGCAGGGTCAAATGCTTCAGTCTCTTTAGTACCAGCCTCAGGGGCAATAGGGATTGGCGTGTCCAACACGTACTCAATATTTTCTTGCCTGAGCACCTAACGAACATTTCGGTGCCAATCCAGAAAATTTGGCCCAGCCAATTTGTTTGTTTCCAAAACACTTCTCAACGACAAGTTATTCATTTCAACAATCCTAGAGAAATAAAATAAAACGGGAATTAAAACACATAATTCCTATGATCAATATTTAGCAATCAAAATAAACATGGCCTTTAAATTTATTTTGTCTCCATTATTTTCACATACTCAACGACCTCATTGGAAGAGTACTAATTTATATCAAATATAAATTGTGATGGACTAGGATCCACATTCTTATTATTACAATATCTACTTTTGTTGATTACCGTAATAATAAAATTGGTAGGTCTCTATACCAATTGCAAAACTGTAATTCCTAGTTGATTGAACCTAGTTCAATCGGATGTCCCTTAACTTTTGTTTCCCTGCTTTTGCTGGTGAAACAAAGTCAAGTTGGTTTACAACCATCAAGCGGTGACACTACGTGTCCCTATAAAAGTCCCGTTAGATGTAGATCAGAGCAAAAGACTTTGGTCTTAAATACACATTGGAACAAAATCTCCGGTTTACTTTTAATTTTGATGGAAGACATCTTATCAAATTAATGAGAAAACCGTATTTTAGTGAGGAATGTTTTAAAGGCGGGGTATTAATTGCTTAATCGAGATCCAACATGTTATCTATGTCACATTTGAGCAATTATTTGGTGCGGCCTACCCAAACATGACATGTACGGACTAACAAATATTGGGTGCGGCCTACCCAAACATTTAACACGGTCCGACAAATATTGAGCGCAGTCTACCCAAACAATTATAATGCGGACTATAAATGCGTTAACAAATTATTAAATAAGTTAACCAAGAGGAATTTTAACAATGATTAAAATCATTAAACAAAATTCAAAAAAAAAAATTCATTTCATTTAATCCAATTTTAATCAATTATCAAAATATAATTAGTCCAATTGATTATTATTAAAATTCCAACTTTTAATTTTATTTTAATATTAATCTTATTAATTAAAAAAATATTTTAATTCAGATTTTACCAAGGGCTCAAGTGCAATTTCAAAAATTTTGCACGGGGGGGCCTATTTGAAATCTAATTTGCAAAACAGTCCCTCCCTCATCACAGCCCGAAAACCGTCTTCCAATCGGGACAACCAAAACTATCAATTCATCAATCGTTCATCAGTTTTAATCCAATTAATCACAGAAATAGTTAATGAAAATTTCAGATCACCTAGGTTAATCGAAATAGTCCAACCAAATCAGACAAACCATGGTTCCAAACTAAAAATCAATCTGAACAGTTAAGAAAATAAACTACAGACGAGGAACAAACTGGCGTGTGCACTCGAGTCACCGCCACCGCTAGGCGCGTGCGGGCGACTTGATGTTGTAACCAACACAATTGGGACCTACGACCCATTTAAGGTTAAACCAGAGACGAGGGAAATGGATCAAGAGCGGTGCGAAGGCGCGTTACGGAGCATCGAAGAATAGCAGACGCGGAGATGAAGCTACGTGGTGTCATTCCATCACGAAACACATCGAACCAGGGGCTTAGTCATTGAAACGAAGATGCCACCACCTAGGACGATGAGTTGCGCTCTGTTGTGGCAACCCGCAAGCGACGCGAGTCGCGGCGTAGTGCCGCTTACTCAAGCGAAGCCCCAGTGCCTAGCAATGGATGCAAAACGGTGGAGGACGAGGTGGATGGGACGGCGAGTTTTTGTAGAAAACCCTAACCATGCGTAGAAGACAAACCAGGCATAAAACAAAATAAGAAATTTGGGGTTTTTCTAATCAATTAAGCAAAATGCCCCAAAACATATATCAATTGGTGTGGTGTTTGGTCAAACCCATCAGACGCACCTTTATGTTTTATAAAAAAATTTAAGTTATATAACCAATTCAATTATACAATTAATCAAGAGTCTGGAGCTCTGATACCACTGTTGGAATATGAAGACACGTAAACACGTAATACATGCACAGTAAAATTAAACAGTTCACCAACAACGAACATATAATTGCATAATTAAATAACAGGTAAACGTAAACAGAATTGGTACAGCAATTCGTACATGGATTCCTCAACTATGGTATCCACGTAACTATCGTTTACCAATTCGCACCGATTCGCCAGCGTTGAATCCCCAAGATGAATTTGCTAGGAAATTTCTAACTTATACATTTTATGGAGAAATCTGAAGTCTTGTATTATGGATTCCCAAGGACTCATATATATAGGGGAGGCCCAGCTTAAATCTTAAGCTAAACTAATTAGAAAATAGAATCCCCCTAATCTTGTAAATTAAATCTCATAGATTTAATTCCCTTACACATAAATCTTTAGGGATTCGATTTCCATATATATAAAATCTCTACGGATTTGATTTACATATATATCAAATCTCTACAATAATATTCCACATATTATTATTGGGAATCCTATTTAATTAAATAATAACAAAAAATAATTCTAAATATAATTATTATTATATTCTCCATAAATTAAATATTAATATCCAATATAATATTTAATCAACCAACTACAATCAGTAAACAAATGTTACTTATTGTGTGACTCATAGGCCTTCATATATCGAGCGGTTAGTCAAACTAACGGTCTTAATTGAACCCTAGACAATAAATCAGACATTCTCAATTTGCGAGGAAACGTGCAACTACCTGTAACTGAAACATGGGCTATTACGATAACTTCCTTTCATTCGCGAATACTCGACTAAATCTTGAACATGATGAAGTGTATATTCAAATAACTTAATCATATTATCTCCAATCACTAATTGATCACTTATATCACACTTGGCCACAAAGTCCAAGTTGACGTGCATCGGCCGATGACTTTGATCCAATTATGATGAGAAAATGAGTATTCTCTCTAAATCCATATTGAGGAATGAATCTTATTCTTGGCTCAACTACCACGCACATGCATTTTGTGATGAACTCAATCCAAGCCATATCTACCCATGGAAGGGTGCAATCGTCGGTCATGGTCAAAGTTCATTAATCCACACATGTCATGCATATTGACCTCAATCAAAGGAGTATCGCATCGCTCCCACTAACCGAGACACACGTAGACACATATTGTGGAATTACATCAAACGGTTTCTCGGATGGGTATACCAATACCCTCCAAGGTATCTGTGCATCCATCATGAGATACCTAGTATCTCGTAGTAAGTGAGATCGCACTACACTCTCTAAGAGTATGATGCAGAATGCACACCAATCTCAATTGCATCATCAATATTCCATTCTTGATGATCCTTGATCGGGGCTATTTGAGAATCATGCTTAAGTCATATGAGTTCTCACAACCTCAATGACAACAATGACTCATGGGAACACAAATAAGATTAAATGCAAACAACCAAATATAATATTCGAATAAGTGTACTGTCATACATTAATATTAAATGAATAATAATATTAAATCAAACTGAATATTATCGAATATTATGTCCTTACAATAGATTGTCTCTAGGACACTAACACTAACAACAAATGTCTCGATCCTTCAGGCCTTCACTCTTCAGGTCTTCAGGTTCATTGAGTTCCCCCTCAATGTGATGTCTTCAAAAGATTGTATCCTAACATGAACTATATCTGCTGACTATACATGATGCAGATAATCCTGAATACATAATCTATACTGAAACCTGTTACTGACTATCAAGACTTATTCTAAACATGTCATATTCATGGGTTTTGGGATCTAATCAAAATCACTTATATTAAATTCATCTCCCAACAGCAACTCAACTCAATTTATTGGAAAAGGTCGACATTGGGCATGATAAGGTGAGCATCCCCCATTTGCAATATGCAGATGATACTCTCTTCATCTGCCCAAGCAGAATGGAGAACATTAAGGCAATCAAATACATCTTGAGGAATTTTGAGCTACTTTCGGGTTTGGGTGTCAACTTCAACAAATGTTGTTTATGGGGATATAATACAGATGAAGCTACTACCATTTCAGAGATGGCCAGGGCATTGGGATGTGAAGTCAAAAGGAAAATTTGGATACTTAGGGCTCTATGTTGGTATTAATCATGAGAGGACAGACATTTGGGTCTCACTAGTGGACAAAAGCATAAATCGACTTAAGAACTAGACAAATAAAAAGATCTTTTTTTGGAGGAAGAATTACACTCGTTCAAGCTGCTCTTTCAGTCATACCGATTTATTGCCTATCTTTCTACCACTTTCCAAAAAAAACCCTTAAGGAAATTGTGTGCTTACAAAGAAACTTTATTTGGGTGGTGGGGGGGGGAGCTTTGTTGGGGAAATGGATTTGGAGATACTTTAGTGAACCTAATAGATTATGAGTGAGGTTATAAAGTCAAAATATGGGGGTTTGGTAGTACTAGAAGAGGAGGGGAATGAGGGAGAAAGTCGAGTCAATTCTTTTAGAGGGAGGGTGAATAGATCTTATATTTCGGGGTGGTGGAAAGAGGGTTGTGAGTTGTATGGAGATCTTGAGAGGGGGGGGGGAGGGGGGGCAGTAATTTTCGTCGAGTCTTGGAGGATGGGAGTAGTGTGTCATTTTGGGAAGATAGATGGGTAGACAATGTTATCTTTGAGAGAAAGGTTTCGTAGATTGTATAGATTGAGTTCTCAAAAATTAGAGGTAGTAGTAACATGGGGTCTTGGGGGGATGAGGGTTGGGGATGGAGTCTAAATTGGAGTCGTGATCTTCGGCAAAGAGAACTAACATCTCTTAATCAACTGCTAGTTTTTATAGACATGAAACAGTTACATAATGACACGGAGGACAGGTGGGAATAGAATGTTTCGCCTAATGGCTTATACTCTATGAGCTTTGCCTATAATCATCTTGTACAAGAAGACACTCAAGAGGCGGACCGTTCAAGTGAAGACAGTTTTTTCAAGACTGTGGAAAAAAAATTCTTTGAGACTGGCTCAAGTGATCGTGTGGAAAATCTTAAAGGGACGACTTCCTACGAAGGACAATCTTCTTAGGCGGGGAATCATTTCAACTTCAAGTGATCTTAGTTGTGCACTATGCTCGAGGGAAGATGAAAGCATCTCACATTTGTTCTTCCAATGCAACCTCGTTTCGGAAGTATGGGCGAAACACTATCAGTGGCTTGGTATATCTTCAGCTATGCACATATATCCGATCAACAATTTTATACAGCATGGACAGGTTCTCGACTCTAGAAAGGCTTCGAAAGTGGTAGATACCACGTGGATAAGAATTATGTGGTCTATTTGGAACATTAAAAATGAATGTATCTTCAACAACTCGAAGATGGATCCTGGCAATTTTTGGGAGGCAACAAAAGCACACATTTGGTCCTGGTTATCAGTAAAATTGGAAAATGTGCGACAATCTTCTTTTCTATCATGGTCAGACAACTCCAGAATTTGTTTGTAAGTTGTATGACTTAGATATTGAGTTTACTGATATTGTTATTATGTGTCATGTATGTTGGGGTTATACTGGGTAGTATGCTTTTATTTTGTATAACCAAACTGGATTTCTATCTTATTTACTGAAAATAAATTATTTATCATTGGTGCTTTAAATATGAATGAATGTTATATATATTTACTGCATACATGTTCAATAAATAGTATGAGTTACATTGTAGTTAATGTGGTGATACCAGATTACAGAAGATCACATTAACAGTCCCTTGTAAATAAGTACAAATTCACAACCTAGATGCAAATGAACAATCCATCGTGAAAGGTTGAAGTGTAAGGCTCAGATTGGCTTGTCTTGACCAAGAGATTACACTAGTGCATTATGATGACCTGAATAGGACCTACAACGAGGATAAATTTTTCAGTACTGAATATAGAAGAATTAGACCTCAGTGGTTCGTTATTTCTTAATTTTCGTTCCTTAAATAGGATCGTGTGAAATTAATAATTATTGCTTTGACTTATGTTGGGTAGAGAATCAATGTGATTCAATACTTTATATCTTGGGCAATATTATTAGTTACATGACGATTGCTAAGATTTAATACAGAGAATCGTGTGCAAGCACGTCTTGCGTGATTTGTCCCCTTGGTAGGCTCAGAAGTTTTATCATACTAAATCTTGCAAGTGGAATCTGTTTATGGTATGAATAATAATGTTGAGTTGTTCTTAATCCAAGGAAAATATATTAATTAATATAAAGTTTTTCAATGACTTAAATTAATTAATGGACTAGATAATTTTAAACACAGAAAATAATAATCGGGAGCCATATTACAGTAATATAGGTTAAGATGGATAGTGCAATATTAATTATTTAGTGGGATTAATTAATATTAATGGGCTTGAATAATATTGATAATTCAAAGTCCACTGGAAGGTCCAATCTTAATTCTCTTAAAGGCCCCTCAAGTAGCCCAAAGATAAAGTCCACTAACTGAAAAGGGTGATTAAAATAAAATAAAATATTGTTGCTAATTTTTTATGAAATTTTCGAAAAAAAAGAGGAACAAGATTAGGAAAGATTTTCTTGATTTTCTTGGAAAGATTTTTATGGAAAAAGATAAGTATTCTTGGAATACAAGATTATCCCATAAAATTCAAGAAGTCAAATCTTGTATCTTGATCCTCAAGTTTTTCAAAAATAATGAGTTGTGGGAAAGAAAAGATATTTTGTGATTATTATGGAAATAGAATATATGAGATATGTTCAAGATTGTATCTTGGGAAGATACAAAGAAATTTCCAATAACCCTAAATACACACAAAATTTTCGCCCCCCCCCCCATCATCTCTATATATAGGGTCTGGTTTTTTTCATTCCCAACACAATTTCAGTCTTGGAAAAAATAGAAATCCACAAAGGTGGTGCAACAAATTTTTGTTTTCATTTTGTTTTCCTATCATCGGGTTATCAAACAAGGACATTGGGAATACTAGAGAAAGTCGTTGGGTTTGTGCTCATATTCTCTAACTGTTTAATCCGCAAAAAGGTACGTTTCACGTAACTCCTAGAATCCGCATGTGTAGGATTTACGTGGAATTAATATGCATGATTTGTTGTTGGATATTTAATTTTTATTTGAATTAATATAGGATTAATTCATGTTAGTAATAATTAAATAATTTAAATTTGTATTTAAATTGCACCTCGAATAGATCCGGACAAAAAGTTCCCCAACAACTGGTATCAAAGCCTCGGCTTCGAGCTCTGTGATTTAAATTGTAATTTAAATTGTTGTTCATTAAATTTTGAAATTATATAATAGAATTACTAGATTTTTTTTGTAGGTATCCAATTGTCATGGTAATTTAATGATTTATTTAATTCATGCGTATGATTGTATGGGCGTGCGCGGGTACGCGCTGTGCCTGCCGAGAATCCGCAAGGCAGTGCACGAGGCGCTAGGCGCGCTCGAGCGCCAGTCGACATGGCCGGGCGGGATGGGCGCATCCCGACCCGCGAGCTGGTCGAATCACGTGACGTGGCGTGGCTTGACGTGGCGAAATTATCTTTCCGAGATGATCGAGTGGGAGAAATTGAAGACGAACGATTTCTCAAGACTAAGACAAGAAGAAATTAAACCGTGACAGTTGGATATATGTGCCCAATATGTGTTTTATTTTGTTTTGATGCTTTATTTTTCTTATGCTCGTATTTAATTTGTTTAAATGTGTTTGCATGAGGAACTATTCTATAAAAAATCTCACTTTCGAAAATTACTAAGTATGCTTAAATAATTAATTGACAATTTTATTCTGGATAATAAAATTGAATTAATTTTGACCTCCATGATTTATTTAATTGTGAATTCTTTTGGAGAAATTCCCCCCCACGGGACGGCCAAAAGATAGTTTTCACATGAATAAATTCCAAAGGATGATTGTGAATTATTATTAGTGGCGACGATGACCCTCTCCCCACGAGGCTCGTTCAAAATGAAATAATAATTTTGTATTTAATCATGGTTATTATTTAGGTATAAAATTGATATGCATATACTTCCCTGAAGTCCCTGTCAATTTTATATTGGTCAAGTGGGAGTCAATTATTAATTTGGAAATTAAAGGTTTGTAACTGTCTTTGTTTGTAACATGCATAAATTTGTTTGAATAATGATCCACCCCATGTGGCTTATTTAAACTGTTTTTGAGATGTTCGCTGATGCATGTTCATATTTTTTTTAGATTTTAATATGATTCATGTGATCGAATTATGTGATTTTTTTTGTGTTGATCCGAATATTGACACAAGATGTATGTTTATTTTCATTCTCAACATGTCGCAACCTTTTAATCCATTGTTCAATATACTAAAAGACAATTTGCTTACTGGAGAAAATTTTGTTGATTGGTATCGAAAACTTACTATTGTCCTAACCGCACAACATCATAACTGAGTTCTTGTTGTATCCAAACCTGATAAGCCAACTGACGAGTCCAGCAAAACGGATAAGAAAGATTAATTATGCTGACTGGGAGCATTCCAACGAAATGGTAAAGTGTACCATCTTGGCTTCCATGTCAGATGTGTTGCAACACCAACACCAAAACGTTAAAACTGCTACAGACGTCATGAAAAATCTTAAAGCGATGTTCCAAAATCAGAACCGTGTGGCTCGTCAGATCACCATGAGAGACATGATCTAAATGAAAATGGTGGAGGGAACGCCCGTAAGGGAGCACGTTCTCCAGATGATGGCTCACCTAAATAAGCTTGAGGTCCTTGGTGTTGAATATGATATCGAGACCCAGATCAATTTCATACTCCATTCTCTGCCGAAAAGTTTCTAGCAGTTCAGGCTGAATTACCAAATGAACAATCAGAAGTTCACGTTGTCTGATCTGCTACAAGCTTTAGTCTCGGCGGAGGGGATATTGGGGGAAAAGAGCCAAGCCTTGGCGATAAGTGGTCCCTTCTTCTTCTAGGCCAAGAGGTAGTAAGAATAAGAAGAAGGCAAAAGGCTAAAGCCAAATGAACTCAAGCATTGCCAAGGGCAAAGGAAAGGTGAAGGGAGAGGGTGGCGTGAAGAAACCAGCTAAGGGGAAATGTTTTAACTGCGGTGAGAAAGGACATTGGAGGTCGGCCTGTTCCAAACCCAAGCGAAATTGAAAGAAAGGTAATTCTCATGCACTAGTTGTTGAAACTTGTTTAGTGGCGTCTGATTCCCATTCGTGGGTAGTGGATACGGGAGTCACTGATCACATTTGTTTCACTTTACAAAGGTTCAAGCGGACTCGCAAACTTAGTGTGAGTGAGATCCTTATCAAACTGGGCGATGCTACGAGAGTGGCAGCTGAAGAAGTGGGAGAAGTGAAGCTATCTTTTGAAGATAGAGTTTTAGTTTTAAAAGATGTTTTTTACGTTCCTGGTTTTAGAAAGAACTTTGTTTCGATTTCTAAACTATTTTTGGATGGATATTCAGTTTCTTTTACTAAACGCGTTCCTATTTTTCAAAATGATTTGCTTATCTGTAATGGAACGTTGTCGAACAATCTTTACACTATTAAATGTTCACACCACTCACGAAATGCATCCTATAACACATCGACTATTTCAAGTAATAAAAGACAACATTCAATAGATGTGAACAAAACACTTCTATGGCATCTAAGACTAGGTCACATTAATCCAAAGAGGATCCAAAGGTTGGTTCAAGATGGTTCATTGGAGTCTCTCCGGGTTGAACCATTTCCAACTTGTGAATCGTGTTTGGAGGATAAAATGACCAAGATGGGATTTGGAGCCAGGGGGAATAAGGTCAAAGAAGTGTTAGAAATTGTTCACATAGACTTATGTGGTCCAATGTCAATCAAAGCAAGAGAAGGTTATGAGTATTTCGTTACTTTTATCGATGATACTCAAGATATGGGTACATTTTCCTTATGAAGCATAAATCTGAGACCTTTGATAAATTCAAAGAATTTAGGGCTCAAGCAGAGAATCATAGGGAAAAGAGTATCAAGTTTCTACGATCCGATCGTGGAGGCAAATACCTCAGCGATGAATTTTTGAACTACTTGTCAGACGAAGGGATTGTATCCTAGTTGACTGCACCCGGAACCCCTCAACAAAACGGGGTTGCAGAACGAAGAAACATAACCCTTTTAGAGATGGTCAGATCAATGATGAGTTATGTGGATCTACCCAAATCATTTTGGGGTCACGTCTTGGAAACAGCGGCTTACATTCTAAACTTGGTGCCATCCAAATCGGTTCCCAAAACCTTTAAAGAATTGTGGACCGGGTGCAAGCTCAGTTTGAGACACAAGAGAATCTGTTTGGATCCACGTTCAGAATTAAGGTTGTTTATAGGGTACCCCGAGGGAACGAAAGGGTGCATGTGTTGGGATTATACTGGAAAGTATGCTTTTACTTTGTATAATCAAAACTGAATTTCGGACTTATTTACTGAAATAAATTGTTTATCACTGATGCTTTAAATATCATCGAATGTTACATATATTTACTGCATAACTGTTCAATAAATAGTACGTGTTACATTGTAGTTAATTTAGTGATACCAGATCACAGAAGATTAAATTAACAGTCCCTTGTAACCAAAAGTACACCATTCACGACCTAGATGGAAATGAACAATTCATCTTGAAAGGTTGAAGTGTAAGGCTCAGATTGGCTTGTCTTGACCAAGAGATTACACTAGTGCATGACTGATGCACTGAATAGGACCTACAGGAGGACAAATTCTTCAGAACTGAACAAGGAAGAATTAGACCTCAGTGGTTCGTTATTTCTTAATCTTCGTTCCTTAAATAGGATCACGTGTGGTTGGTAACTATTGCTTTGACTTATCACGGGTAGATAATCAACGAGATTCAATACTTTTTATCTTGGGCAATATTATTGGTCATATGTGATTGCTAAGATTTAATACGGAGAATCGTGTGCAAGTACGCTTGTTCGATTTGCCCCCTTGGGAGGTTCATAAGATTTATCATACCAAATCTTGCAAGTGGAACTAGTTTCCGGTATGGATAATAATGTTGAACCGTTCCTTAACCAAGGACAAAATATATTAATTAATGGAAAGCTATTTCAGTGGCTTGAATTAACTAATGGGCTAGATAATCTTAAACACGGGAAATAATAACCGGGAGCAATATTGACTGTAATATGGGTTAAGATGGATAGTGCAATATTAATTATGTAGTGGGATTAATTAATTTTTATGGGCTTGAATAATATTGTGGCTCAATATTGATAATTCAAGATCCATTGGAAGGTCCAATCTTAATTCTCCTAAAGGCCCCCTAAGTAGCCCAACATAAAGTCCAATAACTGAAAAAGGTGTTTAAAATAAAATAAATATTGTTGCCTTATTTTTCCTCATAAATTCGAAAATTATGGATTAAAAGGGGAGAAAGATTTTCTTTGAATTTTGTTATGGAATGAAGATATGTATTCTTGGAATACAAGATTATCTCATTAAATTCAAGAAATCTCCCACTTGGTTATCCATATAGTATTTTTCGAAAATCTTGAAATATAAAGGGCAAGAAAGATTTTCTTGATTTTCTTGAAAAGATATTATGAAAGATATGTATTTCTTGAAATACAAGAATATCTCATAAATTCAAGAAGATCCAAATCTTGGATTCTTGTTCCCTATTATTTTCGAAATTTCCATAACAAAGAGGAGTTGAGATTTTTTGTGGAATATTTTAATTATGGAGAAAAGAATATATGAGATATATTCAAGATTTCTTGGAGATCAAGAAAAAGATTTTCCCATATTATTTTATCCCAAAATTTTCGACCAACACCCTCTATAAATAGGGGATGAGTCTTTCATTCCCAAGTACAATTCCATGTGCTGGAAAAATTAGTAAATCCACAAAGGTGGTGCAACAAAGTTTATTTTCCTTTTGTTAATTGTTCGCAAGCATCCTACCACCGGATTGTCGAGCAAGGATTAAGGGAATACTTGGGAAGGTTTTTTGGTGTGTTTAATCAACGAGGCATTACCATTCCAAGAGGTATGTTTACGTAAACTCGTAGTAATTCCGCATGCGTAGGATTTACGTGAACTGATTATATGCATGATTTGTTGTTGAATTATTATTTGAATTAATATAGGATTAATTCATGCTAGTAATAATTGTCAGAATTAAATTTGTATTTAAATATTTATCCCGAATAGATCCGTGCAACTTATTCCCCAACAGCATGTTCTATGGTCCCGAAGATCAAAAAGTCGTAATTAGTATGCACTTTAGATTTTTGAAACAAGACTATATGAACGATAGAAAGCCCATAAGTGAGATTACTTTAGACGAGCTAAGAGGGCCAACTCCAATTCCAACTGTATAAGTTGACATACCAAGCAACACGCTTACACAACCGGAACCTCGTCGTAGTGGGAGGGTTGTTAGACAACCTGAGCGATTCATGGGGATGGGAGAGTCCTCGGACTTGGTCCTCGGTGATAATGAATCAGACCCCTGGTCTTACAACGAGACAATCCAAGACAAGTATGCAGATTCTTGGTAAACAGCAATGGAAGCTGAGATGGGTTCTATGGATCATAATCAAGTGTGGAGCTAGTCGAACCACTTAATAGGGTAAAACCCATTGGATGCAAGTGGGTTTACAAGAAAAAAAGAGGACAGGACGGGAAGGTAGAGACCTTCAAAGCTAGACTTGTGGCAAAAGGATACACTCAGAAAGAAGGGATCAATTATGAGGAAACTTTTTCGCCTGTAGCTATGCTAAAGTCCATCTGTATTCTCTTGACGATAGCTAGACACCTTGATTTTGAGATCTGACAAATGGATGTCAAGACAGTTTTTCTTAACGGAAGTCTTGAAGAAGAAATCTATATGCAACAACCCGGAGGCTTTGTTGAAAAAGGCCAAGAGCATCTCGTTTGCAAGCTCAAGAAGTCCATCTACGGACTGAAGCAAGCATCTCGTGCTTGGAATCAATGTTTTGATCAGGTTATAAAATCTTACGATTTTGATCAAAATGATTTCGAGAGTTGTGTGTATAAGAAGCGTGTCGGAACTGCCTTGGTATTCTTAGTACTATACGTGGACGATATTCTGCTCATCGGGAACGATGTAAAGGTATTGTCAGACGTAAGGGCATGGCTGTCAAAATAGTTTGATATGAAGGACTTAGGGAAAGCTGGTCACATCCTTGGAATCAAGATCACTCGAGATCTTAAGAGAAGGATGATCGACTTATCGTAAGCTTCATACATAGATATTGTCTTGAAGCGATTCAGCATCCAAGATTCCAAGAAAGGTTTTGTATCTTTCAGACATGGAATCCATCTATCCAAGGAAATGTGTCCTAAGACACAAAATGAGATAGATGACATGAAAGGCATTCCTTATGCTTCGGTTGTCGGAAGCCTCATGTATGCAATGTTGTGCACGAGACTGAATATCTGCTTTGTCGTTGGCATGGTGGCAAGATGTCAGAGTAACCCAGTAAAAGAACATTGGACTGCAGTTAAAAATATTCTGATGTATCTGAAAAGAACTTGGGATAGAATGTTGGTTTATCAATCAGACAGTCTAATTCCCATCGGCTACACGGACTCGAATTTCCAATCAGACTTAGATTCCAGAAATTCTACCTCGGGTAGTGTGTTTTGCATGGAAGGATTAGCCATGACATGGAGAAGCGTTAAGCAGAAATGCATCGCAGATTCTACCATGGAAGTCGAATATGTAGCTGCTTGTGAAGCAGCGAAAGAAGCGGTTTGGCTCAAGAACTTCTTAGTGGAGAGAACCAAGAGCCCACAAGGCCAGTAAACACATAGAAAGAAAATACCATCTTATACGAGAAATCATTAAGAGAGTAGACATAAAGGTGGCAAAGATCGCGTCGGAAGACAACCTAGCTGATCCATTCACAAATGGTCTGCCTCAGAATACATTCGAGAGACATGTGGAAGGAATGAGTGTCAAGAGTGTTGTCAATTTGCTTTAAGTATAAGTTGTAGAAATCTTATTAGGTTCGTGTAGGTGACATTAGATATCACGTAGAACACGAGACGTATTGTAGTATACTTAAAAGCAGACTTTGAGTATAAGTTGGAGATTGTTGAGGTTATACTGGAAAGTATGCTTTTACTTTGTATAACCAAACTGAATTTCTATCTTATTTACTGAAAAAATAAATTATTTATCACTGTTGCTTTAAATATGAATGAATGTTATATATATTTACTACATACATGTTCAATAAATAGTACGTGTTACATTGTAGCTAATGTGATGATACCAGAGAACAGAAGATAACATTAACAGTCCCTTGTAAATAAGTACAAATTCACAACCTAGATGGAAATGAATAATCTATCGTGAAATGTTGAAGTTTAAGGCTCAGATTGGCTTGTCTTGACCAAGAGATTACACTAGTGCATTATGATGCGCTGAATAGGACCTATATCGAGGACAAATTCTTCAGTAGTGAATATAGAAGAATTAGACCTCAGTGGTTCGTTATTTCTTAATCTCCGTTCCTTAAATAGGATCGTGTGAAATTAATAATTATTGCTCTGACTTATGTTGGGTAGAGAATCAATGTGATTCAATACTTTATATCTTGGGCAATATTATTAGTTACATGATGATTGCTAAGATTTAATACGGAGAATCGTGTTCAAGTACGTCTTGCGTGATTTGCCCCTTGGTAGGCTCAGGAGTTTTATCATACTAAATCTTGCAAGTGGAATTTGTTTCCGGTATGGATAATAATGTTGATCTGTTCTTAATCCAAGGAAAAAGATATAAATTAATATAAAGTTTTTCAGTGGCTTAAATTAATTAATGGACTAGATATTCTTAAACACGGAAAATAATAACTGGAAGTCATATTACAGTAATATGGGTTAGAGATGGATAGTGCAATATTAGTTATGTAGTGGGATTAATTAATATTAATGGGCTTGAATAATATTGTGGCTCAATATTGATAATTCAAAGTCCATTGGAAGGTCCAATCTTAATTCTCCTAAAGACCCCTCAAGTAGCCCAAAGATAAAGTCCAATAACTGCAAAGGTGATTAAAATGAAAGAAAATATTGTTGCTAATTTTTCATGAAATTTTAGAAAAAAAAGGAACAAGATTAAGAAAGATTTTCTTGATTTTCTTGGAAATATTTTTATGGAAAAAGATAGGTATTCTTGGAATACAAGATTATCACAAAAAATTCAAGAAGTCAAATCTTGTATCTTGATCCTCAAGTTTTTTGAAAATAATGAGTTGTGGGAAAGAAAAGATATTTTGTGATTATTATGGAGATATGTTCAAGATTGTATCTTGGGAAGATACAAATAAATTTCCAATAACCCTAAATACACACAAAATTTTCAATAACCCTATAGGGGATGATTTTTTTCATCCCCAACACAATTTCAGTCTTGGAAAATTTAGAAATCCACAAAGGTGGTGCAACAAAATTTTCTTTTCCTTTTGTTAATTGTTTGAAGGAGAATCCTACCACCGGGTTATCAAACAATGACGTTGGGAATACTAGAGAAGGTCGTTGGGTTTGTGCTCATATTCTCTAACCGTTTAATCCACCAAAAGGTACGTTTCACGTAACTCCTAGAATCCGCATGTGTAGGAGTTACGTGGAATTAATATGCATGATTTGTGGTTGGATATTTAGTTGTTATTTGAATTAATATAGGATTAATTCATGCTAGTAATAATTAAATAATTTAAATTTGTATTTAAATTGCACCTCGAATAGATCCGGGCAAAAAATTCCCCAACAATGTAACCTCTACTTCTTCTCTTTTTCGAACTGGAGTTGTTGCTTAACAATATGGTCTATATCTTGTATTCCAGATTGTGCTATTAGGAGTTTTTAATAAAATTTTATTTTACCGTTAAAAAAAAAAAGTGATGAAGATAAGGAATATCATAAGCAGTGGTTGAAATCTGATGAAATGGCTAGGTGTACCATCTTGGCTTCAATGTCAGGTGAGTTGCAACACCAACACCAGGACATGGAAACCGCTGCAGATATTATGTTAAACTTTAAAGAAATCTTCGCTCACCGGACTCGTAAGGCAAGGCAGGTAGACATGCGGCATATGATGTCGCAGAAAATGGCTGAGAAAGGTGTCAAGAAGAAGACAAACAAAGGAAAATGCTTTAATTGAGGTCTGAAAGGACATTGGAGTATGGCATGTACTAAGTCTAAGAAGGCTGGTAAGGAAGGTAATTCTCACACACAAGTTATTGAAACTTGTTTAGCAGCGTATTCTTCCCATTTGTGGGTGGTGGATATAGGAGTCACTGATCATGTTTGTTTTAATTTTCAAGGGTTCAAGATAAATCGGAAACTTAGTGGGAGTGAGATCATCATCACCATGGGCAATGCTACGAAAGTGGTTGTTGTTGCAATGGGAGATGTGCACTTATCTTTTAGTGACAAGGTTTTAGTTTTAAGAGATGTTCTGTATGTTCCTAGTTTTAGAAAGAATTTAATTTCAGTTTCTAAACTAATTTTGGATGGATATTCAGTTTCTTTTAATAAGAATGTCATTATTACTCATAATAATGAGGTTATTTATTCAGGAACATTGGTGAATAATCTCTATAATATTAACTGTGCACATTCCACACACAATGAATCGTATAATACATCGACTGTTTCTAAGAAAAGAAAGCATTTTTCAGACATGAACGAAACACTTCTGTGGCATCTTAAACTTGATCATATTAATCTAAAAAGGATTCAAAGGTTGGTGAGTGACGACTTGTTGGATTTACTCCAGGTTGAACCATTTCCAACTTGCGAATCATGTTTAGAGGGTAAAATGACCAAGAGAGCCTTCGAGGCTAAGGGGAATAGAGCCAATGAAGTGTTAGAACTCGTTCATACTGATGTATGTGAACCAATGTCAATTCAAGCTAGAGGTGGTTTTGAGTATTTTGTTACTTTTATCGATGATTACTCAAGGTATATATACACTTATCTTATGTGGTATAAGTCTGAAACCTTTGATAAATTCAAAGAGTTTAAGGCTGAAGCAGAAAAGCATAGAAAAAAGAGTATCAAGCTTCTACGATCTGATCGTGGGGGCGAATACCTCAGCAATGAATTTTTGTATTTATCAGATGAAGGGACACCCGGAACCCCTCAAGAAAACGGGATTGCAGAGCGAAGAAATAGAACTCTTTTAGAGATGGTCCGATCAATGATGAGTTATTCGGATTTACCCAAGTCGTTTTGGGGTCATGCCTTGGAAACAACGACTTATGTTCTAAACTTGGTACCCTCCATATCGGTTCCTAAAATTCCTTCAAAATTGTGGACCTGGCAAAAGCCCTATCTGAGACACATAAGAATCTGGGGGGTATCCTGTATACGTGTTGGACAAGGAAGCTAGTAAGTTGGATCCTCATTCAGAAGTAAGGTTGTTTGTAGGATATCCTAAAGGAACGAAAGGGGGATTATAGATTCTTGGAAGAAGACTATAAGAGTAATAAAAAACCCAAAAGTGAGATTACCTTATATGAATTAAGAGGGTCGACTCTTATACCAAGTGTACGAGTAGATATACCAAGCGATACACAAACACAACAGGAACCTCGTCGTAGTGGGAGGGTTGTGAGACAACTTGAGAGATTCATGTTCGTAGGAGAGTTTTCTGACTTGGTTCCCGGGGAGGATGAATTTGATCCCTAGACTTATAACGAGGCAATCCAAGACAAGGATACAAATTCTTAGCAAACTACAATGGAAGCATAAATGGGGTCTATGGATCACAATAAGGTGTGGGTGCTTGTTGAACCACCCAAAGGCGTAAAGCCTATTAGATGCAAGTGGGTCTACAAGAGAAAGAGAGGATCAGATAAGAAGGTTGAACCCTTTAAGGCTAGGCTAGTGACAAAAGGATATACTCAGAAAGAGTGAATCGATTATGAGAAAACTTTTTCGTCTGTAGCTATGCTTAAATATATTTGTATCTTTATTTAATTATAATTTCCGCAAATAAAACTTCCTAATTGGTCACCAAGAGTTACTTGGCCACCAAGATTACTTGGGCATAAAGAACTAGGATTTCCCCTTCATATTTTTCTAATTTTTAGTATAAATAGGTCCATTTTATGTAGTTGTTTTTCAGATTATTGAATATTAAGAAAACTCAGGACTTATCCCACTAACCCTTGTGTTCTTGTATTGTTTTACGTTTCCATCTGCGTCAGTAAATAAGTATGAGACGGACCGTTTGAAAAAAGTGGTAAACACATATGAGACGAAATGAGTATAATTTTTTTAAAAGTTACTCCTTAGATACACCACATAATTTTAAAATACAATTTTAATTAGAAGCGGTTAATTTATAGATTGAGTTTGCAAACACAAGCCTCATTCTGAAGCAAACTTGTACGGTATAAGTGAATGGATTCTTAGAAATTAGGATTAAACAAATATATATATATATATATATATAATATTAAAGTGAAATATTTTTTTAAAGTACAAATGAGACGGACACCAACCCTAATTAGCTAATCCGTCCATGACACTGCACATATCACTTATGCTGCTAATAAATTGTCCAAAACCTAAAGAGTGAGTCTCTTGTGCACCTAAGTGCACCGTGTACTCATGCAACATAATGACCCATTTTAAAAAATGTTTGACCTATTGAATAAATTAGACATGTTCTGTGAATACATGAGTAGAGTTAGGGTGAGTGCACGGATCTTAAATCCGTATACCAATTGCACATGAGACTTTCTCAACCCTAAACGGTAAAAATGGATCGAGATTATAAATTATTCCCTCGTCAACGTTAAGTAGAAATTAGTTTTAATAAATTGTTAAGTGAGAAAACAAGCAGAAAAAGACGAGCCATATACATAAGAGTTTCATAAATCCAAGGAGCCAAACAGCACCTAGAATTAGTTTTAATCTGGTCGACCTTTTAATGTCTCAAGTCTTGGGCAGTTTCCTACAAAACAACTAACCATCTAATCTCACATTGACCTACCTCTATTAATACTATATTCTTTAACTAAAACTATATATAACTAATGAACTAACCCTAGAGTATGTGAGGAGAGACACACCTGCAGGAAACCGTCTCACGGTGAAACTGAGTATTTATAAGTTGAGTATTATTGTTTTAACACTTTAGAAGGGGTCGGTGTGATTTGTGCTAAGTTATACCCTGTCTCATACGTCAGACCGTTTCATATGATTTTTTGTCATGTGGGAATTACTATGAACCACATTGTTTCTTTGAAACGATACACTATCACTCTATTTCTTTTTTTATTTTATTTTTATAACGCAACAATTAAAAGTTTAATTCGATCTGAATCATTTAACATTTGACGTGGATACTTAGATATTTCATCAACGACGTCGGATTAATTATTTTATATTATTTACACTTTACATGAGTCCGTTGTCGGATCAATTTTTTTTTTTTTTTTACACTTTACAGTGTTAAATATTTATTCTTTCTAAATATAATATCTATTGTTGATTTAAAGCAAATAAATTATTGAGTTAAATTTAATGTCGTGTTATAATTTTGAACTTTTCCGTAAAATGTTCCAAAAAAGGATTTTCAATTTGGTCGTGTGACTTAAAAATTGGTCCATTGATTCCATTTCGTCGGAAAATTAGAATTGACATCGTAAGGTCTTGTTGAAAAATCAGAAATAAAATTGTGTGATGTAAAAAACATGAAGTTATACAATGTCGTTTTTAATTTTTTGCAAAAAATAAGATTAAAATCGAACCAACTAGTAAATTATGAGATTAAATTGAAAATCTCGCATATTTTGTGACCTTTTACAGAAAAGTTATAAAGCTGGGACGAAATTGAATTTTAACTCTAAATAATTTTATGTAGGTCAACAGATATAGCATGTTAAAAGTGCAGAACTTGAATTTTGACCATAAAATATAATTAGTGCGTGAAATATGAATTAACGTTAAAGAGAGAAACAAAGCAGCATTGGGAATATGAAGCATGAGACAAAAGCTAGTTGGACGAAGTATCCAACAAAGTTGGGAGATTCGATAAGTTAACTAATTAATTGTGTCTAAGAAGATATATACAAGGGTAGAACATTCGATCGGACAAAAATCCTTAATGTTAACGTAAGAGACCACTAAGGCAAGCTGCAATATTGTTGTATCCCTTTTATGTTTTTGCCTAATTTGTCAACATAAATCCAAATATAAAGATAAAGTAGTAGACAATTTTAAGATTGTGAACTTGATTCGAAATAAAATTAAGTGGAGCCCGATGCATCGACAATGGAATTTATTCGAATACTTTTTTGAATAGTTTGAACCGAATGTGTATTAATTATAAATATATTAAAACTTAGGGCAGCACACTTGATTCACAAGAACCAACTTTAGTGTTGAACTGTGTATAATATTAGATCGGAAATATGCCCAATTTTTATTTGCTTCCTATTGATCAATAGTTTTATTGTTTTCACTAAAAAAAGACGGGGTTTAACGACGGTTTTAGCGACGGAAAAAATCGTCCTAATGACATTAGCGACGGTTTTGGCGATGGAAAAAAATTCATGATTGAAAGTAGTAGACTAACCGTGGCGACGGTTAATAAAAGCGTGAATTCTGAAAAAAAAATGGCTCACGATGGTTCGAACCCGAGCTTGGGGCGCCGGGTGAACCGAACCACGGACCATCTCGAACCCAACCAGTGGATATATAAGCATGCCTCCCAATTAAATGCAAATTTTTATTCGAGATACTTTTTTTGAATTTCTTAATGAAATTAATTATATATGTCCTAAAAAAATTTTTTTTTTTTTTTCAATTTTTTTAAAATCCTTTATTTCAATTATCTAATTTAATGATTTAACCACATTTTAATATAATAATTATAATTTTTATTTATTTATAAATTTAAATTAAATTGTATTATATTAAAATTATATTTATTTATTTTTAATTCATTTTTTTTACACTTTTTTTAAATTTTTTATTTCATTTATTTAATTTAACTATCTAATAATCTTTAAAATACTAATTATATATATATATTTTACTTTATAAATTATAAATAAATGATTATATTCTTTTCAAATTGTATATGTCCTACAAATTCATTTTTTTAAAGCAAATACTACTTTCTATTTAAAAAAGTACTACTTTATATTTAAACAAGTAATATTTTCTATTTAAACAAGTACTACTTTTCATTTAAACAAACAATAATTTCTATTTAAACAAGTAATACTTTAATTTAAACAAATAATATCTGTTATTTAACCAAGTACTACTTTTCTATTTAAACAAGTACTACTTTTCTATTTAAACAAGTAATAATTTTCTATTTAAACAAGTAATACTTTTCATTTAAACAAGTACTACTTTTCTATTTAAACAACTACTACTTTTCTATTTAAATAAGTAATACTTTTCATTTAACAAGTAATACCTTTCATTTAAATACATAATACCTTTCATTTAAACAAGTACGACTTTTCAATTAAGCAAGTACTACTTTTCATTTAAACAAGTATTACTTTTCATTTTAACAAGTACTACTTTTCATTTTAACAAGTACTACTTCTCATTTAAACAAGTAATATCTTTCATTTAAATAAATAATACCTTTCATTTAAACAAGTACTACTTTTCATTTAAACAAGTACTACTTTTCTATTTAAACAATTACTACTTTTCTATTTAAACAAGTAATACTTTTAATTTAACAAGTAATATTTTTCATTTAAACAAGTACTACTTTTGTATTTAAACAAGTGCTACTTTCTATTTAAACAAGCATTACTTTTTATTTAACAAGTAATACTTTTCATTTAAACAAGTACATTTTTTCATTTAAACAAGTACTACTTTTCGATTTAAACAAGTACTACTTTTCTATTTAAACAAGTAATACTTTTCTATTTAAACAAGTAATACTTTTCAATTAAATAAGTATTACTTTTCATTTTACTACTTTTTACTACTTTTCTATTTAAACAAGTACTACTTTTCTATTTAAACAAGTAATACTTTTCATTTAAACAAGTACTACTTTTCATTTAAACAAGTACTACTTTCCATTTAAACAAGTAATACCTTTCATTTAAACAAGTAATACTTTCTATTATTTAAACAAGTATTACTTTTTATTTAAACAAGTAATACTTTTCATTTAACCAAGTACTACTTTTCTATTTAAACAAGTACTACTTTTCTATTTAAACAAGTACTACTTTTCTATTTAAACAAGTAATACTTTTCTATTTAAACAAGTAATACCTTTCATTTAAACAAGTACTGCTTTTCTATTTAAACAAGTACTACTTTTCTATTTAAACAAGTAATACTTTTCATTTAAACAAGTAATACTTTCTATTTAAACAAGTAATACTTTGCATTTAAACAAGTATTACTTTTCATTTAAACAAGTACTACTTCTCATTTAAACAAGTAATACCTTTCTTTTAAACAAATAATACTTTCCATTTAAACAAGTACTACTTTTCATTTAATCAAGTACTACTTTTCTATTTAAACAAGTAATACTTTTCTATTTAAACAAGTAATACTTTTCATTTAAACAAGTACTACTTTTCATTTAAACAAGTACTACTTTTCTATTTAAACAACTACTACTTTTCTATTTAAACAAGTAATACTTTTCATTTAAACAAGTAATACCTTTCATTTAAACAAGTAATACTTTCTATTATTTAAACAATACTTTTAATTTAAACAATACCTTTCATTTAACCAAGTACTGTTTTTCTATTTAAACAAGTACTACTTTTCTATTTAAACAAGTAATACCTTTCTATTTAAGCAAGTACTATATATTTTTCATTTAAACAAGTACTACTTTTCTATTTAAACAAGTACTACTTTTCTATTTAAACTTAAGTAATATTTTTCATTTAACAAGTAAAACTTTCATTTAAACAAGTACTACTTTTCTATTTAAACAAGTACTACTTTTAGTCAATATATATATTTAAATATACTATGAATTAAATTTCATATCGTAAACTCCTCGAAATAAATCTGACTACGGTCAGGTGGAACTCTTCTCCAAATGACTATAAATAAAATATACGGTAAGGTGCATTAACAACAATTAAAAAACCTAGTATAATCCTGAAACAACCAGGTGGCTTAGCTCACCTGGCCACTGGGCTCCTCAATTGAGCGGGAGACCCAGGTTCGATTCCCTTTGGGAACGAATTGGAGTATGGGAGTTATAAGGTGGCTTGGTGAATTTGTGGAGTGTTTAGGTGCTTGGTGTACTTACTACTAACAACTAACAACTAACTTTATCCGATAAAAAAAAAGTATAATCCTGAAACATAAAAAAAAAATTAATATTAAAAAAAAAAAAAATTTCACTAAAAAAATTGTCGCTAAATCCATCGCAAATAGGGGTGTAAGTGAGTCGAGCCAGCTCGCGAGCTACTCGTGCTCGACTCGTAAAAAGATCGAAATCGACTCGACAATAATCGAGTCGAGTCGAGTCGAGTTCGAGCTCATAAATACTCAACTCGAGAGGCTCGCGAGCCTAATCGAGCTTGCACTGTAATTACTATTATGCCATTAATTTTACTAAATGTATATATATTTATATTTTATAAATATATTTTATATTTAATTTTATGAAATTATATGGGTAATCGAGTCGAGCTCGAGCCGAGTTCGAGTATATCAAATTTTTGTCATTAATTTTACTAAATATATATATATTTATATTTTAATAATATATTTTATATTTAATTTTATAAAATTATATAGGTAATCGAGTCGAGCTCGAGTCGAGTTCGAGTATATTGAGTTTCTTCTCGAGTCGAGCTCGAGCTTAAAAAATTAGGCTCGACCGAGTTCGAGTCGAGTTTCGAGCTTCGAGTATTTTAATTGAGTCGAGTTCGAGTTCAGCACTAATCGACTCGACTCGGCTCGTTTACACCCCTAATCGCAAAAACCGTCGCTTAAGGGGTTAGTCCAAACGTTGCTAAAACCGTAGCTAAAATTGTCCCTATTTGCGACGGTTCTCTAAACCGTCGCTAAAATTGTTGACTTTGACCATTTGACCGTAACCGACGTAAAAACCGTCGCTATTTGCGACGGTTCTTGTAACCGTCGCTAATTTATATCGGTAAAACGCGCATTTTTTGTAGTGTTTTCTTCATTAGAAAAATGGCGATTTGATGATAATAAATATGCCCGATTTGATGTGGAAAAATAGAATTTGAAAACATCAATCGTCTAAGATTATATTGCTTTGATACCAATTTTTTTTTATTTGCTTTAAAAATAATAATTATTATTTCATTTAAAATTTTAAACTTATAAAAAGATATGTAATTAATTTGTTTATATTATTTTTGTACATCATTTATGCCTATTCATGGTTGAAGGATGCTTTAAAGATGATGATGAATATCTAACAATATAAGAAAATGATTGAACATGTTTGGTAGCACATGTCATTGATTAAAAATTCATAAGAGTAATTCATAGTATGTATGAGATTTATATTATTATATTTATAAAATAATACTATTACACTTACCAATCGATTCAATGATCGACTAATTTGAGAGACCAAAACCCACTGTTTACTAGCGGAGTCCCATTTCAAAGTCAGAGCTAAATTATATATTGAATGACTTATTACACTTATAAACTAAGATCATAATATTAAATGTTATTGATATTAATTTATAAAAATAGTAATATCAGCTTACAAATGTAATTATATTAATTTGATACTATAAATAAGTTTCATTTGAGTTTGTGAATTACTATCAATTATTCGAACTGTGTTCATATAGCTAATTCCAAATTATCATATTTTGATCTCAATGTTTAATTATCATATTTTGATCTCAATGTTTAATTATCATATTTTGATCTCAATGTTTACTACCCGCTGCACCGTCTATTTTACCTTTATCGAAAGATTTATAACATGATTTATGAAATAACTTATGACAAAAAAAATTGCAAAAAAAATTTAAAGTAAATTCAGTAATATAACATACAAAATATTTTGTATTCCTCCCAATTCCTTTTAGATGTCATTTTGAATTTTTTCAGATAAATTAAAAATATTCTTTTATACTAAAATTAACCATAATTAATGATAATTACATATATCCTTAACAATAACTACGGGTAGAAAAACTATTCACACATCACATTTATAAGAATTTAAAAAATTAAATAATCATATTAGTAGTATATAATTATATATAAGATAATGGAAGGAAGAAAATGTCACAACTAGATTAATTAATATATTCTACAAGACTAAAAAGACATTTAAAAACAGACAAATATTCCCTTCGCACTAATATAGAATTCGTACAATTGGATTTTAGGGTTTTTTTTTATATTTCAACTTTCGAACAAGACTGACCCGAATAGTTCATGGTTTAGGATTTGGGTTCAGGTTCATAGTTCTGGGTTCATATGGTTCAGGGTTCAGAGTTCATGATTCGGGTTCTGGGTTCATAGTTCTGGGTTCAGATTCGGGAATGAAAAAAGGAATAGAGGGTGAAATCACCCAAATTTTAGTGTGTAGTTAATCCAAATTAAAATTGAATCCAATTATACCGTGTGTAATTGATGCATACAAGTATCACTCTTAAAATTAATTGGACAAAGCAGAAAATTTAACATTAGTATCTCATGAATAAACATTTTCTGAACTTATTTGAGAAAAAAACTACTTCCCGTCTCAAAGTTATTTACCCCTTTTAAAAAATGACTCGTCACAATATTTCAAAATTACATATCATGTTATTACTTTTACCAAAAAAAATCATCTGTTCATATATAGAACTACAATACCCTTAATCAAAAATCACTTTATTACTTTAAATACTATTATCTCCTTCCCAAAAAAAAATATATATCAAAATCAAACTGGTAAATAATTTGGGACGGGGGAAGTATTAATTTTTACATGGTCTAATATTCAAACTTTGATAAAGAAATGTTGGCCAATTTCAAAGTATCTGCCGTTTTGTAATAATAAAGCCATGTGGTCAATTTCTGTTGCACCCCTTTCAAAATAAAGCAAATAAAAGAATGCTAAATTGCTATCAACCAAGTCAATGTAAAGCTAACATTGTAAATATGTCATCCTTCACACCTATTCATCACAAGTCAAATTCCAGGACCAACTTGGTCAGTTCAAACTTCAAATTATACACCAAAACCATATATGATAACTAAAAGAAAATTAATAAAGATACATCAAGGTTATTAGAAATAAGAAAATATGCATCTCAAATGCACTATGCACTCATAATGTATTTTACAATCATATAAATTATTAAATTAAAAGATAAAACTTATTTACACTGAACCATGAAACTATTAATATTAACAAATAGTTGCACAGTTCAAATATAAACAAATTGCATGATTTTAAAATTTATTACGAGTAGACAGTATATCTACGTACATGTCCACTCATAAGAAAATTCCACTAAAATGAAGAGATATTTTTCTTTGATAAAGGTGAAATATGTACAAATGATGTAAACGAATAATAATTTCCCCCTTGTAAGTTGTAACTACTACTACCTAAACCCTACCCAATCTCACCCACCTATTCTTCCATCCATATTTTCTCACAACCTATTTGTCAAAGTAAATAATAATAATAATAATAGGAGGTGGGCCCCAAATAATCCACCTATACTCAACTACCTTCACCAAATATCTCCCCCCTTTGTAAATTCCATTTACTATTTACAAATGCTCCAGCTCATAAGTTAAGCTTCAAGCAACGAATATGCCACCAAACAAAACTCCCCTTTTTTTACGAATATACCCCTCTAAAACCTCCCTTTTCCATCAATCAAGAATAAGATCTGATCAATCCCAAATTGTATAGATTCCTCTTTACCATGCTCCCAAGTGAAAACAACATGGCCCCGCCCGTCGTCGTCGCCTCGTCCCTTTCGCTCTTTTGGCGATACATCAATGGCAAATCCATAACTTTCAAATTACTCAACCCAATCTTTTCTCTAACTGAATTTATGATCTTCTCGTCCGCTGGATTCCCTATCCCGTCCGTTACGTAGAACACGTTCTGAGCTATCCCCATAGTGGTGGATATCTCCGCCCGTGTCACGTTCAGCCCGTTTTCGCGGAACGTTCGCGTGACCTCAGCGAGGAGACCTTTTCTGTCGTCTTCACAAAGCTCGAGCCTCACCCCCTGTGATCATAAATAGATATTTCTATCAGAATCTTTAAAGGAATCAACGTGTTAAAATGAACTATTGAATGATTCTGTTTTTCGGAATAACCTGAGATGCCCTCCTTTCGATTGCTGCTGCTATACAAAGAATAACACGCTGCTTTTCGGCTTCTGAACTTATCGGGGTCCCATCCATGTGTCTGATGAAGAATTCCTGAACAAAATGTATGGAATAACATAAGATAATCTGCCTCCTACCGCACCCAAAAAATTGCTGAATACACCCATGTGTACCACGTTTGTAAGCTCTCCACAGAATCAAATAAAGCTACAAAGTGGGTGTATAAAGTAATTTCGTGGGTGTCAATCTCCACACCTATACTGATAAGATTTTTCTAATTAAAAATGGCAATGCAGACCCCGATATTTGTTCAATACACTCATACGTACAACATGTCTAGCACCTTGTACCATCGCATAAAGCTGTAATAAAATAGTTGTATTGAACAAATATCTAGGTGTCAATAGCAGTGCCCTTTTCTTTTTAGAGATGAAGGAATATATACCAAGGATGCTCGATCCCCTGCGGTATCGACTGTGGCATGGAAAATGACGTACTGCATGTCCGTTAACGTGCAAATGATATCAAACAGAAGCTTGTTTCGATCTTTGCACTGAACATTCACAACAGAGTAATCCTTCTCCAAATAATTTTGAACCGAAACAGCAGGGTGATAGTCGTCACAAGTCTCGATTATAGGCAGCCTCTCGTAATCCCTATCCGCAAACATCATCTGATGAAGCCGTCTCTCCGTATGCGTAACCGCTAAACAAACCGACGTTTTGGCGCTCCGAATGTCATTGTCCCCTTTCAATACATTCCTCAACATCGACTCCATCAAGCTCAGTTTCTGTGAATCCTCGATCGGGTAGCCCGAATCGTCGTCTTTAAGATAAATTAAAGACGCGATTCGACCGTTGTGGGTCCACATTTTCGCATCGACCACATTGCAGCGTAGATTCGAAAGAACCGCGAAAACCTCGGATAAAAGGCCGACCCGATCCGTACCCGTTAACTCCAAAGCTGTTAAACCGTCGATGCTTTTCGATCTACCGTAATGGACGGTCTCAAGTGACTGTGAATCCAAGATTTGTAACATTTATTATTGAGATATTTTTATTTTACTGTGACAATTGAGTAAATTTATTCTCAACATTTAGTGATGTAATAAATACCTGCTCAATGCACCCTAAAACGCTCTCATCGGTTAATTTATTCCCATTCATATCGGTCACATGAAAAACTGCAAAAAATTAACAGAAAACGAAACGTCAGATTTAAATACTCCATAGTGTCATTTTTGGGTAAAAAAAAAAAAAGAAATAAGAATCGCTGCAAAATTATTACGAAACGACGGCGCAAGTTAGCAGCAAATCTATTACGAAACGACGGTGCAAATTAGCAACTCACCGTTCATGAACCAGCGGCCGTCGGAGCAGATGTAAGCCTTCTTAATTGAAAGATTCAAATCCGTCAAAACTTGAACTGCTTCTAGAAGAAACCCGTGTTTTCTTACGCTATCAATCTGCCGGAATTTAAAATATTAAATAAATAAAATGAAAAATTCAATAGTATTTTTTTTTCTAGAAATTGAAGAAGGATTCCGGCAATACCGTGAGGCGGGTGACGTTGGAACAGCCCGCATTGTCGATCATGACCCTGCAAGAAGGCGACAGAGAGACAATCAGAGAGGGTATTTCCGGAATTTGGAAAGGTCTCATTTCGAAGAGAGTTTTGTAGAAGTCATAGAAAAGTCAATTTTGAGATGACTGAAATTGAGCAGGGGTTTGGAGTAACTTAAAAGGGACGAAATCCGCGATTAAAAAATCGAGCAAATTTTCCCTAATCCTGAAATAAAGGGTAAACAAAGATGACCAAAATAAAGGGGGGGAAATCCCAAATCAAATGACAAAATCCTCAAGAATTTGAACAACATATCCCAAATTGAGTCGCGTTGCAATTTCACCACGAATCGGATCACGAAATTAGGTACAACCAAACAAGATTTACAGAAAACAGAAGGAAGAAGAACTAACCTGGGTGTAGACATTCGAATAAGAAGCTTTTCATATTCATCCAAATACGTTGGCCACTCCATAACTAACCCCAAGAAAAATTATTCCCGAAATTCACTTCTGAAAAAACACTATTAAAATCCGGTTTCCTCTCTCTCTAGAAATTCAAAAGAGCGCGTTTTGAGACGGTGGTCTTTCTCTCTCTAAAACATTGACAGAAGAGAGCATGTCACTTTTACTTTGGGAGGAGGTATTTATATTGGTCTTAATAAATTAATGCCTTTCATAAGGTTTTATTTGAAAAAAATTAATATCAGAACATTTACCCAAAATACAAAATAAAAAAAATCGGGGGACCGGATTCTGGACAATCTCCATATTTACTTATTTTCTGTCCATCGCTAATTTGTTTATTTTTGGTTAATATTGAAATGACTGTTTTCTTAGTTGTAAGTCAAGTAGCGGTTATTTGGTTAAGACGTTTTGGGTCCCACGAGGATTGCCAGCATGGAGGCCACGTGTAATGTCGAATTATGCTTTGCGTGTATTCAACTCCACAGAGAGGGGTGATTAGTGGGAGTGAGTGTTCTACGTGGCGCTTCATCACTCATGATTTCCTACATTTTAACTATCAAATATATTATACTTCCGTCTTAATATAAATTGGTCACGTTCTATAAAAAAGTATTCTAATTTAAATTGATCATTTGCTAAAAACAAAATAAAGTAACTTTCTTATTTACATTACATATCATTCTACTATACACGCTAAATTCACTTTACATCATTTAATATTAATAAATAATATTTTTCTTAAAGTTGAATTGACATTCACACCCCTCCATCAAACCAACTTTACACCATTTAATACTAATTTTTTTTATTTTTTTAAAACTCGGATCCACTGTTTTCAAAACCGGGTTGAACCGGCCGGTTCAACCGGTTGAACTGAACGACCTAAAGTAACCGGTTAAAAAATGCACTATATAACCGGATTTCAGGTTGAACCGGGTTGAACCGGTCAGAACCGGTCAAAACCCGGTTCAACCGGAAATAACCGGTTTTTTTATTTATTTTTTAAAATTAAATTATTAATTTATATTAAATATTTAAAATTTAAAATTTATATTCCTCTTACATTTTTCTCCAATACTTTCGATGTGGGATAAATGTATGAGGTGGGACAAAATTTATAAAATATGATATGAAAAGTTATAAAATATATATTTAAATTTTTGTAGGTGTATACTTATTTTATTTTTTTAACTAAACATAGAAAACGGTTGAACCGCCGGTTGAACCGGTCCGACCGGTTGAACCGCTGACCGGTGGTCTGTCCGGTTCGATCACCGGTTCGGTTATGAAAACATTGCTCGGATCTACAGTAAGTGACCAAACAAAATTAGGACGGAGGTAGTACTAGCTTAATATAAGTTGAATGTTTCAGTATAACCAAATTGAACGTTTCAAAAATGCATTTGAATTTGCACGATGCACCTGGTGCATAAAAAATATATCCAAAATTATATAATTAGTATTATATTAAGTATTTTTAATATTTATTAAATTCAATTATTTGTTTATTTATTTTTTAAATTATAAATAATACTACTTGATATTTAAATATGATGTATTTTAAGTCGTGGATATTGAATAAATCAAATAGGAAAACTAATTGATAATATAATATCTTTCAAAAAAAAAAAGGCTAATTTTTTATTGATTGAATGTAATTGATTCTTCCTTTAATTAAATTTTGTGATTAAAGCTTTAGAAGATATAGTAATTATAAATTTAGAAAATAAAAGAGGAGACTTGAAAAATATCTCACTCAAATAGAAATTGAAGTATTATTGTGTTGACATATAAAATTGGAATATACAATAGATAACAAATTAATAATAAGTGGGTTTCATGTGCATTTAAGTGCACCGTGCACTCATGTGCATTTAAGTGCACCGTGCACTAATAGTGTATTTTAAAATCATACAATTTGTTATGCTGAGAAATGCAATTTTTTTACACTAAATCGTGTAACTAGTGCATCTGAATGCATACAAGAGTTAATCCTTAACAATTATAGATTTAATTCAATTATAATTGTTGTAATATTTAATAGAATATATTAATCTGTAATGGTAACAATTACAGTTGAATAAATTCATTAATGAGTAATTATTGATAATAAATAATATATATATACACAAAAATTTGTATGATTGCATACTTGAGATGGGTTATCATTACCTATATATTAATCCCTCCGTTCATAACTCGATTGAATATTTATTGGGCACACGGATTTTAAGAAAATAATTGTTTATTATTATTAAAAAAGGATAAAATTATTTTTTGATGGGAGTAGTTAAATGGTAAAAATAGTGGCAATTGTGTAAATTAATTGAGATAAAATTGACTTTAGTGTTGAAAAAGTGATGACATTTGGTGTAATATTGAAGTGTTTGAGTGGTATACATAAGAGAAAAAGTTGTTTTATTACCATTTATGAAAATGTTCAATTGAATTTGGGACGAACGTGTTTTGCAAATGTTTAATTGAGTTAGGGACAGATGGAGTATATGATTCATAGATTTTATGACTCTACCTGAATAATGTTTTAAAGTAAAAGTGAGATGTAAATTTCAAAACACAAACATTTGTATTTAATATCACACAGATTAAGATATGTGCAATATATCTCAAATCATATAAACATGTATATATATACATACATTCATGCGTTACTATAACCATTGTAACACATATTTTTCCATATGAAAGCACATATTTGTCCTTATAATAACAATATCAGTGTTGCACGATTATCTTAGGAATACCCTATTAACTTGAGAAGAATCCGCGAATTTTTAAACCATTCCTTAAATGTGCTAATATTGCATATACAATATTACGTAGAAGTGTCCCACATTCAAAAATTGAACTTTGTCTCTTGCACATGAGATTGTTTTCTCTAGAACTCTCTCAATGTTATAGTCTACCTAATAAACATTGTACAACATAAATAAGCTTTCATTATGTGTAAAAATATATATATATATTTCATAAATAATAAATTATAAAACATATATGCATTGATATCTCTTATATCTTATCTTATATTACTAATAGATAGTTGTTTTTGTTGATATGTCATCACCACCTTTATTTATTATGACGATGTGTCATATTCTTAAATAGTATATATCCAAGTGTTATTATATATTGTATTATGTGGCATGATAATATTGAGTTGATTTAAGGTATCTGAAATATTGTGTAAATGCTATAATGACTATTGAAATATCATTAATTGTAGTTTGAAAATTTTAAAATCCGAACAAAGGGAAAGAATGTTACTCCCCCATTTCATAAAGTTTGTCGCTTTTGGGCATATATTTTTATTTCAAAATATTTGTTGGTTTACCTTTTTTCACATTTCTTTTTATTTTACCCATATATATTTTCATCAATATCGTCTTAATTTCGCACTCCGTAAAATTAATTTTTAAATTTTAACTCATTCCTCTCCCAAGAATTAATTACAAAGAAAAAAATATAATAAGAATTAATTGATATCTCATATTTAGCTGCCTAATTAAGAAGGGTAGATGTGTAAAAAAAATTATGTTTCTTAATTTTATACAAAATATAAAAAAATGATACATTATACGAAAAAGGGGGAGTATAAGAGAAAGATTTGACTAAATCTAATTTTTTCTTTAAAATCAGCACAATATTTTTAATGACTGATTTCCAGGAATTTTTTAATTTTAAAATAATAAAAATTTGTGCAAAATTATTTCTATAGGCTCCACTCCATCGTTAATTCTAACAAGTTAATGTGATTATTTGTTAGTATAATGCAAGAAGATTACATTAAGTCAAAAGTAAGATGTAAGAAATTCCAATTATTGATCATAAAATTTTATTTAGGATTCTACCAACTGGAAATGTCTTTTTTTCTTTTTCGAAAGCCGAAAAATATTTAAGTGCATGAACAAAAGTCATCAAGTAGGTCATCCATAAAGTTTTGAGGCTCTACCCAAATATGAGGGCTCGAAACAGATTTGGTAGCCCTAGCAATACGATGAGCTACAAAATTGGCTTCTCTACGAACATGAACAACTCTATAAAAAGGATAAGAATTAAGCTAGAGTTTACATACTTTAATATGATCACCAAAGGTTGAGATATCTGTTGTCTTCTTCGAGTGAATAGCATCTGTAACAAGCTTAGCATCCAACTAAACCAAAGCTTTCTACTAGCATATATTTTAGCCTTGAGACGACCTCTCGAAGACCCATAACTTCCCCTTCGTCAGCTTTAATCTTCCAGAAAATACAATAGATTTCCTATAGCAAATGCTCCTTGATCATTCCTTAGAATCATACCAATTCCCATTTGATAAGTATCACTAAAAACTGTTGCATCAACATTTAATTTCAAGAAAGCAAATGTTGGAAGATGTCATTTGCTACAACGAACATTAACTACTTTGCTTCTTGATTAGATAAGCCTTACTGGGTTCCACTCATGAAGCATCATGCGAGTAGCAAAAATCACTTCTTTTGGAGTACTCTTTTTCCTCTCCCATATAAGACTGACCAAAGAGCAATTGAAAATACAGTCGCTATACTGCTTTTCAAATTTAATAATAAATGAAAAATCACATCTCCTTGTTAAATAATTTGGGCTCACTGGCCCATTAATTGTTTTGAATCTGGCCCAACATTAATAGACAGACTTTCCAAAGTTCGCCAGGAATAGAGTGTCGCCCTATTCTTTTGTTTGAACACAGTTCGTAAAAGGTCAGATCAGATCGCTCCTCGCTCACACTCTGTTGTGAACAGCGACATGAAGGGTAAATGTTGTATACATAATAATTTGTGCTTACTGATCCATTAATGTTTTGAATCTGGCCCAACTCTAGGGATCACCGAACTGGAGGTCCACCCCAATTCAGCCCACTGAAGACTATGCCGAATGAGTTATGTCTCTAAGCGAGCTCGCCTTGAGCAGGGCAAGCTCGCCCAATATACTGTTCTAGTTTCCAGGCGAGCTCGCCTCATCAGAAATGAGCTCGCCAAGGCAGAACAACGGTGAACTTTAACAAGGCTTTTGGTGTCGAGCTCGCCATGTTCATTCCATCTTTGAAGTCGCTCAGACGAGCTCCTCTTTCCTAGTTGGTTGTAAGTACGATAAGGAGTTAATGCGAAAGGACATTTAGATAGAGGCAGGGAGCAACATATCTTCCCAACATGGCAAGGATATCGGCGGACAACAACGATGGGACATGCTAAACCACTTAAATACGAATTATTAGAGACTTCAGTGGAGATTTGGGGATTCAACAGGTGTCATTCCGCGAGCTCCCCCAAAGTCCCAAGAAATCTTTAGCATTTAATGTAACCCTTGATTTCGGACATTAAATGAAGATCTCCTCATTTAATGCGCCGAACAAGGCAAGTAACAAATGAAATACACTCTCCAATGTACTATAAATAGGGGTATTAAAAGCCCTCACAACCACCAAAATTTAATACAAGAGGCATACATTCTACCCTATTGCTTTTGCATTTACTACTTTCAGAAATGCTTTAAGAACACATTTATTGTTCATCCTTAGAACAATCATTGTTTGATTAGCTAATACCTTAAGCCATATTCCACACTTTAATCTCTTGTTATATTAGCTATCAATGACAAACTCTGAAGAGTTTGCATGAACAAGTTGATACTTGAGGAGGAAACCCAATTCCCACCAAGATACCAGTCTCGCCTTTATCACCAACGGTGATGCTCGGGCCGGGCCAGTCCAACCTAAGATAACATCAAACTCGATTGCCCAATACAACGACGATTCAGACCCCTTCATTATATCAGTAAATACACTTCTTATATGAACTCGATAGGGGCCACCGATGCCACGCAATGTCGGCTATTTCCCATCACCCTGGGAAATCAGGCTTACAGATGGTTCAAATTGCTCACACCGACCTCGGTAAAATGTTTCCATCAGATGACACAATTTTTTTCTCAATCACTTCGCGGCCATGACCCCTCGGATGGCAATAAAATAAAGGATGGCGAATGTCAGGCAATATCAAGATGAGATTGATCGAGGTTACATCGACCAGGTTGATAAATTGATTATGGAAGGAGAACCGTTGGGCGATGAAGTAAATGTATTGGGAATAGTCGAGAGACTCAGAATGAATACCAAGCTACGGAAGTTGATGAATACCAAATATCCGACCTCATACGTCGACTTCAGGCATCGAGCGAGAAATTTGATCAACGATGCTGAACTAATCATTCAACTATTGAGCGAGCAGAATGGCAACGAGATGAAAAAGCCCGAGCAAAAATCTCAAAATGTGTACAAAAAGCCGGCGACAGCTTACAAGGCCCCAACAATCTTCAAGTCGTTTAATGATGGGGGGTTGAGGTAAAACTCCTTGAAGTTATGCACGTCAGCCTAGCGCATATATTCAATGCAAATCAGAGGCAAACAGCAAGCCCCGCCGAGAAAAATGTTGAAAGAAACTGACAAGTTAAACCCGAACAAGCATTGTGCTTACCATGATAGCATTAACCACAACACAAGTGAGTGTCGTGATTTGCTGAGGTGGTTGTGGAGGTTGTTTGAAGGCAAGCTGAATGAGTTCATCAAGCCGGTGGGCGAACAACCATCGAAATTAACAGAATGATTAACCCCCTAGAAATAATAAATAGGCCCTACAGGTCGCTCGGAGAGATGAATATGGGTGCCAAGATCCACCCGTGGCAGAAGATGCTGAATGATGTATTATCCACATGATCTGCCCAAGTGGGGGAACTCTTGGAGGTCTGCTTTCAGCATTCGCTGACAAACCAACGTTAGAAGGCCAGGATGCGAGCTTTGGACAATGTCCACTTGATGTGCCTCCCTGTCAACACCATCATCCCAAGCTCGAACCTCCTCGCTTTCAGCAAAGAAGACAAAGACGGGATGGTGTTCCCAAACTAGGATCCCTTGGTTATCTCTGCGAAGAACATGGGAGTTTTAGTCCACCACATCATGGTGGACAATGGAGCATTCTACATTATTATCTTCAAGAAGGCCCTGGACTTGTAGCAACTTCGCTGACTATATTGAACCGTGCAAGCTCACGATCAGAGGATTTGGGAATGCTTAAATTCAGTCGTATGGGATGATTCATCTAGCTTTTTAAATCATGTCTAGTCTAGATAACGAGGTGTGGGCTACCCGAAAGCTGGACTTTGTAATCATTGACTTACAGTCGACCTTTAATGGGTTCTTCGGTAAGTCATTTGAACACGAGTTCGGGGCCGCATCCTCATCTTATTTGTATTGTATTAAGTTCCTAGGTTCTAATGGGAAGGTTGACACCATTAAGTATGACCAGACCGTGGTAAGGAATTGTTTGACCTATGTCTATCCAAATTTAAATTTCGTAGTTTATTTTCAAGTTGGCCACGAACCTTAAATGAGGCATATTTGCCAAGTCAATCAAACCTCACTTCAAGTGGGGGAACTGAATGATAAAATGGAAATGGATGGCGAGGTCACTCATGAACAAGATCTAATGGAGGACAACCAGAGTTTTACTAGATCTCCAAGAAACAAGCGAGATTAGTCAAAAATAAGATTTGATGGAGAAAGGCGAATCCTCGGGGGACATCCCTGATTTAGAACCACGAATTGGATTTGAATTAATGGATGAAGATGTTGCTAAGAGAGGTTCATTCAGCGACCCAGGAGTCAGAGAAAATGACTAGCGAGAAACCTCGATAGAAGAGCTTGAAGTGATCCTAGTCGATCTAACTTGACTAGAACTGGAAGTCACTATTGGGGCAAAAATTCCAAGCGACATACGGGGCCAGGTAATCAATTTTCTCAAAGAGAACTTGGACGCATTTGCTTGGTCGCACGAAGATATGGTGGGCCTCGACCTCGAGGTCGCTTGCCATAGGTTGGATATTGACCCATCGAGAAAGCCAGTTTCGTAGAAAATGTGAAATTCCGATCCCAAAAATAATGCAGCCTTGACAGAAGAAGTAAATAAATTACTAGACAACAAGTTGATAGAGCAGGCCAACCATCCACAGTGGGTGGTAAATAAAGTAGTCTTCAAGAAGGCGAACAACTCTTGGAGGCTGTTTATCGACTTTACTGATCTGAACGATGCATGCCCGAAAGATTATTTCTCAATGTCACACATTGACCACTTGATCGACAATACAACAAAACATGAAATGATGTTATTCATGGATGCTTTCAATGGGTATGGTCATATTTCTATGGACAAAACCGATTAACAACATACATCATTCTTACGGGAAAAAAAACGTCTACTGTTGGAAAAAAATGCCTTTCTGGCTTAAGAATGTAGGGGCAACTTATCAACGCCTGGTGAAAAAGTTATTCTCCATCGAAATAGGTTAACCATGGAAGTTTATATTGATGATATCGTCGTAAAGAGCGAGAGAAAAAGAAGACCACCTCGCCCACCTCGCTTAGACGTTCGAGATCCTGAAAAGGTACAACATGAAACTGAATCCAAAGAAGTGTAGTTTTGGAGTTAGCTCGGGAAAATTTATGGGCCATATGATCATCCAACAGGGCGTTGAAGCAGACCCTTCAAAAATTAAAGCAATTCTGGATATGAAAGCACCTCGCAATGTAAAGGAAGTCCAGAGATTAACTAGATGTTTGGCAGCATTGAACAAATTCATATCCAGAACGGGAGACAAATGCAAGCAGTTTTTCGATACAATGAAAAAAGACAAATTTTCTTGGAGCCCACAAAGCTAGCTCACTTTCGAGAAGCTTACCGAATACCTCTCGTGTCCTCAAATTTTATCAAAGCCAATCCAAGGCAAGAAGTTCTTTTTATACTTAGCAGCGTCAGACACCGCACTAAGAGGAGTTTTGGTCCGAGCGGAGGGACAATTTCATTTGCCAATCTACTTCGTCAGCTAGACTCCGAATGATGCCGAGCTTAGATACCCGCCTTTGGAGAAACTCACTTATGCTTTAGTGATGAGCATAAGGAAACTTCGTAGTACTTTTTCGATCACCAAGTCGAGGTCCTAACAACTATGTCGCTAATATAAATCCTACATCAACCCAATACAACATGTCGACTTCTGAAGTGGTCTATCGAAATAGGTCAATTCAGTGTTACAATCGCGCTAAGAACCGCCATCAAGGCCCAAGTACTCCCTAATTTTTTGGTAGAGCTGACCTTCCCGGAGAAGTCAAGCGAGATGGCCAATACCCCTTGGGAGTTTTACGTTGATGGCTCATCCACCAGTACGTGAGCTGGGGCAAGAATAGTCCACATCATCTCCGATCAAAAATCTTTTATAACGGCCATTAGATTTGATTTTCATGCTATAAACTATGAAGCGGAGTATGAAGCCTTGATAAATGGTTTAGAAATGGCAATGGCAATCGGAGTTCAAAGACATAAGGTTTTTTGCGACTCGCAATTGGTCACTTGTCAAATGTCAGGGGAATATGAGGCCAGGGGTGAACAGATGATCAAATATTAAAAGGTCGCTAAAAGCCTCTTGGAACACTCGGGCAGATGCACTTACTCGATTAACTACATCGGAGGGGACGATGAACGTAGACAACATAGCCGTAACCAAGTTAACCATTCCATTGGGCAGCCAACACGAAATTAATGTGAACGAGATTGCCCTAATCAGACAGCCAAGCCCGTCAGGAGGACACTTTTTTATTTTTCAGATCGACACCACAGAGGAGAATTGAATGACTCTGATTATCAAATATCAAGTATATTGAGTCTGGAATACTGAGAGAAGACAAGGTGCGAGCTCGTAGGATATAGCTAAGAGTGGTGAGGTACATCATTATCGACAAACAATTATACAAGAGGGGTTTCTCACTGTCACTTCTCAAATGTGTGACACCGGAACAAGGAATAGTAAGTTTGAAGGATATCCAAGAAGGAGTTTGTGGAAATCATACAGTGGGGCAGTCACCCATTTACAAAACGATCAGACAAGGATATTATTGGCTTACCTTAAGGAAAGATGCGATTACATATGCTAAGTCGTGCCACAAATGTCAAGTGTTCACCCCGACGAACAAGAGAGCTCTGAAGAACTAACCTCCATCTACAGCCCATGTCCTTTCACAAAGTGGGGGATCAACCTCATTAGGCATTTGCCAACAGCCTCGGGCAGTGTGAAGTTTGAGGTGGTCGTCGTCGACTACTTCACCAAATGGGCGGAGGGGGAGTCTCTGGCCACCATCAACCAGGAGAAAATCAACAGATCATCTAGAAAAATATCATATGTCGGTTCAGACTCCAATAAGAAATTGATGTCTTTTTTAGAAAATGGAAGATCCTCAAGTTGTTCTCAACCCCGTACCACCCGCAATCGAATGGGCAAGTAGAAGCGGTCAATAAGTTAATAAAATATACTCTCAAACCCAACTGGACGATGCTAAGGGTTTGTGTGCTCACAAACTCCCTGATACACTCTGGTCGTATCGAATGACATGTAGAAACTCAATAAGAGAGACCCCTTTCGCACTTGCTTTCGGGATGGAAGCAGTCATTTCATCCGAGGTTGTTGTCCTGAGCTACAGGACTTCTCAAAATCTTATTGAAAAAAATGATCGAGCTCTCTCATTCGAGCTCGACCTTCTGGAAGAACGAAGACTAACCTTCGACCTAAGGAACACAACCTACAAACAAAAATAGGAGAAATACTACAATTCTAAGATCAAGGTTCAGAAGTTCAAAGTTAGCGACCTCGTCCTACGACGAAACCCAGAAGTTCAGAAAGGAGTATTTGGTTAGACTTGGGAAGGTTCCCTGAAAATTTCCGACAGTTTGTCCAACGGGGCGGACGATCTGGAAGAGATAGATGGCACACTAGTGCAATACCATTGGAATGCTTCTCACCTCAAGAAATATTATTAATAACTAACTAAGTTCATCGTTGTAAACACCATTATCTTGAAATGAGTAAATAAATTTAAGTCTTGTTCGACCCATGATCAGCTTGGTTGACCTAGATCTCATGAGCATATTTTTACATTCAAGAGCTTAGGGACCGGTTTTGTTGGGGTTATACGTGAAAAGTATGTTTTTACTTTGTATAACAAACTGATATTTTGCACTTATTTACTGAAAATAAATCCTTTTATCACTATTGTTTTAAATATGATTGAATGTTATTTATTTATTGCAAACCATTCAATATTAGTATAAGTTACATTGTAGTTAATGTGGTGATACCAGATCATAGAAGATCACATTAACAGATCCTTGTAAATAAGTACAAATTCACAACCTAGATGGAAAGGAACAATCCATTGGTAAAAAGTTAATGTGTAAGGCTCAGATTGGCTTGTCTTGACCAAGAGATTACACCAGTGCATTCTAATACGTTGAAGTGCACCTACATAGAGGATAAACTTTTCCGTACTGACTTAAAGGATGAAAGGTTTGACCTCAGTGGTTGTTGAACTCCCATATTATGAATTCCCAAGAGCTTATATATATAGGAGAGGTTCAACTTAAATCTTACGCTAACCCTGATTGGGAAATAAAAATTCATAATCTTTATTTAAATAAATCTCTTAGATTTATTTTCCACATATAAAAGCTCTACGGATTTAAATTCCATATATGTCAAATCTCTACGATTTGATTCCATATATATTAAATCCTATAATAATATTCCATATATTACTATTGGAAATTCCTATTTAATTAAATCCAATTTAATTAAACATTAATAATAATTAATTCCAAATTAATCTATTATTAATTAATTGTCCATAAATTAAATATTAAATTCAATTTAACATTTAATCAACCAACTATAATCCGTAAAAGGGAACTACTTGTTGTGTGACCCATAGGGCGTCATATATCGAGCGATTAGTCAAACTAACAGTCTTAATTGAACCCTAGACAATAAATCAGACATTCTCAATATATGAGGTACATTGTGAGAAACATGCAACTACATGTAACTGAAACATGGGCTATTGCGATTTCCTCCTTTCATTCACGAATACTCGATTAGTCTTGAACATGATGAAGTGTATATCCAAATAACTTAATCAATTTATCTCTAATCACTAATTGATCACTCGTGTCACACTTGGCCACAAAGTCCAAGTTGACGTGCATTGGCCAATGACTTTGATCCAATTATGATGAGAAGATGAGTATTCTCTCTAAATCCACTTTGAGGAATGAATCCTTTTCTTGGCTCAACTACCACGCACATGCACTTCGTGATGAACCCAATCCAAGCAGTATCTACCCATGGAATGGTGCAAGTGTTGGTCATGGTCAAAGTTCTTCACTCCACACATGTCATGCGTATTGACCTCAAGTCAAAGGAGTATCGCATCGCTCCCACTAACCGAGACACCCGTAGACACATATAGTGGAACTACATCAAACGGTTTCTCGGATGGGTATACCAATACCCTCTAAGGTATTTGTGCATCAATCATGAGATACCTAGTATCTCGTAGTAAGTGATATCTTACTACACTCTCTAAGAGTATGATGCAGATAGCACACCAATCTCAATTGCATCATCAATTTCCCATTCTTAATGATCCTTGATTGGGGCCATTTGAGAATCATGCTTAAGTCATCTGAGTTCTCACAACCTCAATGACAGCAATGACTCATGGGAACACAGATAAAAATAAATACAAACAATCAAACATAATATTCTAATAAGTGCAACACCATATATTTAATATCAAATAAATAATAATATTAAACCAACACTGAATATTATCTGAGTATTATGTCCTTACAATGGATTGTCTCTAGGACACTAACACTAACACGAATGGTAGGAAGCCCATCTCAAGGGCGAAATATAAAAAGGCAAGGACTAAGATTTCTAAGTAGGAGGGGCGGTTGAGGTCCCAGCATCCTCAAGATTGACGACCTCAGTGTTAACCTCGACCTGCGCCACACCCGCATTGGCCTCGACGCCAACATCGGCCTGCTCGACATTTTCCTTGTTAGCTTTGGCATCCCCATCAACCTTTTCGTCATCATCTTCCTCATCAACTTCCATCCCGACAAGCAATTTCTCTAAATCATAAATCAACACAGTGGGCGGAAGGAAGGAGAAATCACAGCCTAGAGGGACCAAATCCGACAGAGGAAGCTGGGCATCCGGGGCAAGAGGATTGTCTCGTAGATACAAAATTAGTTTGTCCTTCACGCTCTCCTGCACGACCAAGAGGTAGAGACAAGGCTAATGTGTCATGCAAACTGCATTCCCATAGGCGACGACATAGACAAAGTTGGAGGCATTAGTCTTGATTATCTTTGTTTGCTTCTCAAACCCTTGTTTTTCGCCCGGTAGCTGCCAGACTTACTCCTCGAGCTCAAGGATCCTCTAGGTTAGCCTGAGTCTTGTACACTGTAGCCTCACATCTCGCTGTCTCAAGTTCGCAGGCCCCCTGTTCAATCAACTTCGCGCGAGCATCAAGGGCAAAGGCCAAATCATTAGACTTGTCCTCAACTTTCTTCACTTCCGCAAGAGCAGCCTCTCTCTGCTTAGTCACTTTCTCCAAATCAGCCCAGAGAGATTGGTGAGCAATTTCAGACTGGTTGAACTGCCTTCTAGCTTCGACATACTGCTCCCTGCTCTTCTCTAGAAAAGTTAGAGACCGACACGCATGGACAACATCAGTAGTAACATTTTCGGTTAAGGATTGATTTGTTGCGTCTTCAGCCAGCGATTTTGTCCAAGATCGAGGAATATCCTCGTATGTGTTGGGATTATACTGAAAAGTATGCTTTTACTTTGTATAATCGAAACTGAATTTTCAGACTTATTTACTGAAATAAATTATTTATCACTGATGCTTTAAATATGATTGAATGTTATATATATTTCTTTGCATAAGCTGTTCAATAATTCATCGTGTTACATCAGTAGTTAATTTAGTGATACCGGATCACGTAAGATTAAATTAACAGTCCCTTGTAACTAAAAGTACGCCATTCACGACCTAGATGGAAATGAACAACCATCGCGAAAGGTTGAGGTGTAAGGCTCAGATTGGTTTGTCTTGACCAAGATATTACACTAGTGCATGATCGATATTTGAATAGGACCTCTGAGGAGGATAAATTCTTGAACCGAACAAGGAAGAATTAGACCTCGGTGGTTCGTTGTTTCTTAACCTTCGTCCCCTTAAATAGGATCACGTGGGATTGGTAACTATTGCTTTGACTTATCATGGGTAGCTTAATCGGAGAGAGATTCAATACTTTTTATCTTGGGCAATATTATTGGTCACATGTGATTGCTAAGATTTAATACGAAGAATCGTGTGCAAGTACGCTTGCTTGATTTGCCCCCTTGGGAGGTTCATAAGTTTTATCATACCAAATCTTGCAAGTGGAATTAGTTTAGGTATGGATAATAATGTTGAACCGTTCTCGACCAAGGACAAAAGATATTAATTAACGGAAAGCTATTTTGGTGGCTTGAATTAATTAGTGGGCTAGATAATCTTAAACACGAGGAAATAATGACCGGGAGCCATATTATTTGTAATATGGGTTAAGATGGATAGTGCAATATTAATTATGTAGTGGGATTAATTAATATTTATGGGCTTGAATTATATTGTGGCTCAATATTAGATATTCAAGATCCATTAGAAGGTCCAATCTTAATTCTCCTAAAGGCCCCCCCCCGAGTAGCCCAACATATAGTCCAATAAGCGAAAAAAGGTGAATAAAATAAAATAAATATTGTTGCTTTATATTTCCTCTTATTTTCGAAAATTATGGATAAAGAGGGAGAAAGATTTTCTTTGAATTTTGTTATGGAATGAAGATATGTATTCTTGGAATACAAGATTGTCTCATTAAATTCAAGAAATCTCCCACTTGGTTATACATAATGAAATTTTGAAATTTTGGAAATATAGTGGGCAGAAAAGATTTTCTTGATTTTCTTGAAAAGATATTATGGAAGATATGTATTTCTTGAAATACAAGAATATCTCATAAATTCAAGAAGATTCAAATCTTGGATTCTTGCACACTAATATTTTCGAAAATTCCAAAAATAGAGGAGGTGGATTTTTGTGGAATATTTTAATTATGGGAAAGAGAATATATGGGATATATTCAAGATTTCTTGGTGACCAAGAAAAGTCTTATCCCACATTGAAAAACAACACAAATTTTCGTCCCCCCTCCTCTCCTATAAATAGGGATGATTAGTTCATTCCCAAGTACAATTCCATGTCTTTGGAAATATTAGCAAATCCACATAAGTGGTGCAACAAAGTTTATTTTTTCCTTTTATTAATTGTTTGCAGTATCCTTCCACCGGATTGTCGAGCAAGGGCTAAGGAAATACTTGGGAAGTCCTTTTGGTTAGTCCGTCCGAATCAAGTCTTTGCCATCCCGAGAGAGGTACGTTCACGTAAACCCGTAGATTCGCATCGCGTAGGTTTTACGTGGTTTTTATATGCATGATATGTTGTTGCAATTATTATTTGAATTAATATAGGATTAATTCATGCTAGTAATAATTAATGAATTAAATTTGTATTTAAATATTCACCCCCGAATAGATCTCATGCAACTCATTCCCCAACAATCCGTATCGAGCCCCTTTGTTTGCTCAATTTTTTAAATTGTAATTTAATTCGTGGACATTAAATTTGAAATTGGATAGTAGATCGTTAGATCTGTTTTGCGGGTATCCAATTGTCATGGATTTTAATGTTTTATTTTGCATGCATATAAACTTTTTTTTTTAATTGATTCGATTCGGATTTGTTTTTTGCCTCGTGAGAAAATCCACGAGTAGACTAGGATTTGTTTGATTTGATCAATGTAATAGACTAGTCTAGATCTAGGTTTATTTATTTTTTTGTAAATAAATTGTAACCGGATCGGGAAAACTAAAAGACGAAGAATTAAAGGATTAAATCCGTAATCAGCGAAGGCGGCGCTGGGCGCGCTGGCACGCACGCAGCGGGCGCAGGGGCAGGCGGGCGAAGCTCGAGATGAGATGGGCCGCCAAGACAAGCGGATGGCCTGAGCCAGCGGAAGGGGCGCCAAGACGCTGGCCTTACAAGACGGGCGCTTGGAGACGCGAAGGCCGCTGAGGACGCGGGCGAGGCAGAGGCGGGGCGAAGGCGAACGGACGGATGCGCAGACGCCGCCGAGGATCGCCAACTCCGCCGAGGCGCGCGAGATTTGGCGGGCGTGGATCGCAAAGCGGTGCCGAGGTCGCTTAGTTCGCCCCAGCCAAATGGCGACGGATCTTGGCGTGCATCATGGCCGCTTCTTTGGCGTGTGATTCGAGACGAAGCAATTTTTTTCGAGACGAACGAGTGGGAGAAATTCGAGACGTGTTTCTTCAAGATCAAGCCAAGAAAAATCAAACCATGACAATTGGATAATTTGTGCTCAATATGTTTATTTTTCTGTTATGCTTGATTTATTTGTGCTATCTTATGCTTTATTTAATTTGTTTAAATGTGTTTGCATGAGGGTTGCCAAATTGAAAAATCTCAACTCCAAAATTACGAAGTATATTTTAAATAATTAATTGACAATTTTATTCCGGATAATAAAATTGAATTAATTTTGACCTCCATGATTTATTTATTTGTGAATTCTTTTGGAGAAATTCCCCCCACGGGACGGTCAAAAGATAGATTTCACATGAATGAATTCCAAACGGATGATTGTGGGTTATTACTAGTGGCGACGATGACCCTCCCCACGAGGCTCGATCAAAGCGAAATAGTAATCCTGTATTTAATCATGGTTATTACTTAGGTATAAAATTGATATGCATATACTTCCTCGAAGTCCCTGTCAATTTTATATTGGTAAAGTGGGAGCCAACTATTAATCTGGATATTAAAGGTTTGTAACTGTTCTTGTTTGTAACCTGCTTGAATGTGTTTAAATAATGACCCACCCCACGTGGCTTATTTAAACTATTTTGAGATGTTGGTTGATGCATGTTCATATTTTTTTTGAGATTTTAATATGATGCATGTGATCGAACCTTGTGATATATTTTGTGCTTATGCATATTAATGTTTATTTCAGTTCAGCATGTCGTTACCTTTTAATCCACTGTTATTATACTTAAAGTCAATACAATATGTATGGAAACTATATTGATTGGAAAATTATAATTGTCCTAACTGCACAAAAGCACAAGTGGATTTTGACACACAAAAATCAGATGAGCTAACTGATGAGTCAAAACATGCGGGACTCGTCAGATCACCTTGCGAGAGATGTCGTCGCTGAAATGGTGGAGGAAAAACCCGTAAGGGATTACATCCTCAAAATAGATGGTCCATCTGAACAAACTTGAGATTCGAGTCTGCATTATGATCCGAGACTCGGATGAATTTGGTACTTCATTCTCTGCTTGAAAGGTTTTTTGAGCATTTTGGCCTCGCTAGCTAATTTGTTGCAAACTTTTGGACTCGGTAGAAATGATGATAAGGCACCAAACTCAAGCTTTGACGGCAAGTGGTCCGTCTTCATATTCTAGGCCAAGGGTAGGCAAGATAAAGAAGAGGACCAAAGGCCATAAGCAATAAAACTCAACTGTTGCCAAGGGCAATGGTAAGATGAGGAATGCTCGTTGAGTTAAGGAAAATCCAAAGAGGAAGTGCTTAAGCTGCGGTGAGAGAGGACAATGGAGGTTTTGCCTGTTCCAACCCCAAAAGGGATGGAAAGAAAGGTAATTCTCACACACTAGTTGTTGAAACTTGTTTAGCGGCGTATACTTCTCATTCGTGGGTGGTTGATACGAGATCCACTAATCATGTTGGCTTCACGGGTTCTAAATGATCCGGCAACGTAGTGGGAGTGAGATCCTCATCACACTGGGCAACGTTACGAAAGTAGAAGACATTGCAATGCTACGTGAAGTGGCGATATTCTGATCTTACGGTAGTAACGATTATTGCAATACTACGCAAGTAGCAGAGACATTGCAATGCTACATGAGTAGCAGTTAAAGCAGTGGGAGAAGTGCACCTATCTTTTGAAGATAAAGTTTTTTGAGATTATCTTTGTGTTCCCAGTTTTAGAAAGAATTCACTTTCAGTTTCTAAAATTCGATTAAAGGACACTAAGTTTCTTCTAATAAGAATGACATCATTTTTGAAATGATGAGTGTATACGATGCAGGACATTGATGGAAAATCTCTATACAATTAATCGTGCACACCACTCACTTAAATGTATCCTATAACACATCAACTGTTTTACGAGAAAAGAAAAACGTTCATCGGCGTGAAGCGAGACACTTCTTTGGCATCTAAGATTAGGTCATATAAATCCAAAGAGGATCCAAAGGTTGGTGAAAGATGGTTCTTTGGGCGTCTCCAAGTTGAATCGATTCCAACTGCGAATCATGTTTGGAGGGTAATATGACCAAGAGGGCATTGGAGCCAAGGGAATGAGGCTAAAGAAGTGTTAGAGATCGTTCACATAGATGAATGTAGTCAAATGTCAACCAAAGCAAGAGGAGGTTATGAGTAATTTTATTGATGATTACCAAGGTACATTTTCCTTATGAAACATGAATCTGAGACCTTTGAGAAATTCTAAAGAATTTAAGGCTCAAGCAGAGAATCATGTGGAAAAACGTATCAAGTCTCTACGATTTGATCGTGGAGGCGAATACCTCGCCGATGAGTTTTTGAACTACTTATCCGATGAAGGATTGTATGTATCATCTTTGCACCGGAACCCCTCAACAAAATGGGGTTTGCGAGCTAAAGCAACATAATTCTTTTGGAAATAGTTAGATCAATGATGAGTTATACGGATCTTCCCGAGTCGTTCGGGGTCATGCCTTGGAAAACAAATGACTTACATTACGAACTTGGTGCTATCAAATCGGTTCCCGTAACCCCAAAGAATTGTGGACCCAAGAAGTCGATATGAGACACATGAGAACTTTGGGGTGTCCGCCCACGTGTTGGACAAGGAACCCGTAAATTGGATCCTCGATCGAGAATTAAAGGTTTTGTTTTTTGTAGGATACCCCGAGGGAACAAAAGGGTGAATGATTCTATAGTTCAAGATCAAAAGGTGGACATCCGCACCCACTTTAGATTTTGGAAGAAAACTATATGAACCAAAGAAAACCCGAAGTGAGATTACCTTAAATGAGCTTAGAGGGCAAACCTCGATGCCCAACTTATCTTAGATGATATACCAAACGATACGTTTTCACAACCGAGCCTAGTCATAGTGGGAGGATTGTTAGGCGGCCGAGAGATTCATGGGAATAGGAGAGTCCTCGGACTTGATTCCTTAATCGGACCCATGGACATATGACGAGGCACTCCAAGATAAGGATCTGATTCTTGGCAAACAAAGAATGAAAGCCGATATGGGTTCTATGTTTCATAATAGAGTGTGGGAGCTAGTCGAACCACTTAATGGGGTCAAACCCATTGGATGCAAGTGGGTATATAAGAGAAAAAAAAGATGGGGACGGGAAGGTTGAAACCTTTAAAGCAAGACTAATGGCGAAAGGTTATACTTTTCGAGAAAGAAAGGGATCGATTATGAGGAAACTTTTTAGCCCGTAGCCATGCTTAAGTCCATCCGTATTGTCTTATCGATTCTTTCACAAGATTTCGACTTTGAAGTCTGGGCAGATAGATGTCAAGACGACTTTCTTAACTAAGTCTTGATAAAGAGATCTATATGCAACAACCCCATGTTTTCATTGAAACATGCCAAGAACACCTAGTTTGTAAAGCTCAAGAGGTCCATTTACGGACTCAAACAGGCATCCAGAGCTTGGAACCACAGTTTTGATCATGTAATAAAGTCTTATGGGTTTGATCAAAACAAGTTTGAAAGTTGTGTGTATAAAAAGCGTTTCGGAACTGCATTGGTATTCTTAGTACTATACGTAGATGACATTGTGATCATCGGGAATGATGTGAAGGTGTGGTCAGACGTAAGGGCATGGCGTTTCAAAACAGTTTGATATGAAAGACTTAGGGAAAGCCGGACACATCCTTGGGATCAAGATTACTCGAGATCGCAAGAAAAGGATGATCGGGTTATCGCAAGTATTCACACGTTGACACTGGTTTTGAAACAATTCAGCATGCAAGATTCCAAGAAAGGATTCGTACCTTTCAGACTTGGAATCCATCTATCCAAGAAAATATCCCTAAGACGCAAAAAGGAGATAGATGACATGAAAGGCATTCCTTGTGCTTCCTACCAGAGGAAACCTTATGTATGCAAATCGTGTATACGAGACCGGATATATGCTTTGCCGTAGGCATGGTAGCAAGATATCGAGTAACCCAGGAAAGTTTAATCGATTTACAGTTAAAACATTCGAAGTGTCCGAAAAGAACTCGGGATAGAATGTTGATTTATCGATCGATACTCCAATCCCATTTACATTTACACGGACTCAGATTTCCAATCGATATAGATTCGAAATTATCTCGCCTCGATTAGTGTGTTTCCATTTGGGAAGTGTAGCCATCAAATGGACGAGTGTGAAGCAAAAATGCATCACTGACTCAACCATGGGACTCGGGTAAGTAAATGCTTGTGAATAAAAAAAAGAACCGATTGGGCTCTAGATCTTCTTAGTGGACTTGGATGGTGTTACGAATTTGACTAGCAATATCTCGCTAGTAAGGCGGTTGCAAATTCAAGAGAACCAAGAGTCCACGAAGTCAAACAAACACATTAAAGGAAAGACGTCTTATACGAGAAATCGTTAAGAGGAGATGTAGATGTGGTAAAGATAGCGTCGAGGATGACCTAGCGAGATCCATTCACAAAGCGTCGCCTCTGAATACATCCAGAGACATGTGAGTGGAATGGGTGTCAAGACCGTTGCCCTAACTGCTTTGAGTATAAGTGGGAGAAATTATTAGGTTCGTGTAGGTGACATTAGATGTCACGGACTACTCGAGACGTGTTGTAGTATACTTAAAAGCGGACTTTGAGTATAAGTGGGAGATTGTTGGGATTATCTTTGAAAAGTATGCTTTTACTTTGTATAATCTAAACCTCAATTTTCGGACTTATTTTTTGAAATAAATTATTTATCGATGCTTTAAATATGATTGAATGTTATATATATTTCTTGCATAATCGCTCAATAATTGTGACGTGTTACATCAGAGTTAATTTAGTGATACCGGATCACGGAAGATTAAATTAACGGGTCCCTTGTAACTAAAAATACGCCATTCACGACCTAGATGGAAATGAACAACCATCGCGAAAAGGTTGAGGTGTAAGGCTCGAGATTGGTTTGTCTTGACCAAGAGATTACACTAGTGCATGGTGATCTGTTGAATAGGACCTCTGGGAGGATAAATTCTTGAACCCGAACAAGGAAGAATTAGACCTCAGTGGTTCGTTGTTTCTTAACCTTCGTCCCTTAAATAGGATCGTGGGATTGGTAACTATTGCTTTGACTTATCATGGGTAGCGAATCGAGAGAGATTCAATACTTTTTATCTTTGGCAATATTATTGGTCACATGTGATTGCTAAGATTTATCTGAAGAATCGTGTGCAAGCACGCTTGCTTGATTTGCCCCCCTTGGGAGGTTCATAAGTTTTATCATACCAAATCTTGCAAGTGGAATTAGTTTCCGGTATGGATAATAATGTTGAACCGTTCCTCGACCAAGGACAAAAGATATTAATTAACGGAAAACTATTTGATTGGCTTGAATTAATTAGTGGGCTAGATAATCTTAAACACGGAAATAATGACCGGGAGCCATATTGATCGTAATATGGGTTAAGATGGATAGTCATATTATTAATTATGTAGTGGGATTAATTAATATTTATGGGCTTGAATTATATTGTGGCTCAATATTAGATATTCAAGATCCATTAGAAGATCCAATCTTAATTCTCCTAAAGGCCCCCCTGAGTAGCCCAACATATAGTCCAATAAGCGAAAAGGTGATTAAAATAAAATAAATATTGTTGCTTTATATTTCCTCTTATTTTTTGAAAATTATGGATAAAAGAGGAGAAAGATTTTCTTTGAATTTTGTTATGGAATGAAGATATGTATTCTTGGAATACAAGATTGTCTCATTAAATTCAAGAAATCTCCCACTTGGTTATACATAATGAAATTTCGAAATTTTGGAAATATAGTGGGCAAGAAAGATTTTCTTGATTTTCTTGAAAAGATATTATGGAAGATATGTATTTCTTGAAATACAAGAATATCTCATAAATTCAAGAAGATCCAAATCTTGGATTCTTGCACACTAATATTTTCGAAAATTCCATAAAATAGAGGAGGTGGATTTTTGTGGAATATTTTAATTATGGGAAAGAGAATATATGGGATATATTCAAGATTTCTTGGTGACCAAGAAAAGTCTTATCCCACATTGAAAAACAACACAAATTTTCGTCCCCCTCCTCTCCTATAAATAGGGGATGATTAGTTCATTCCCAAGTACAATTCCATGTGCTGGAAATATTAGCAAATCCACATAAGTGGTGCAACAAAGTTTATTTTTTCCTTTTGTTAATTGTTCATGAAAGTATCCTTCCACCGGATTGTCGAGCAAGGGCTAAGGGAATACTTGGGAAGTCCTTTTGGTTAGTCCGTCCGACCGAAGTCCTGCCATCCCGAGAGGTACGTTCACGTAAACCCGTAGATTCCGCATGCGTAGGTTTTACGTGGTTTTTTATATGCATGATATGTTGTTGCAATTATTATTTGAATTAATATAGGATTAATTCATGCTAGTAATAATTAATGAATTAAATTTGTATTTAAATATTCACCCCGAATAGATCTGTGCAACTCATTCCCCAACAGTATGCTTTCCTAAAGTAGGAAGGTTACACATCATTGTCAGCTACGGTTCAGGACCACAAGTAGTTCAAAACCGCCTCACCTCGGTGAACACCATCTTCCGGGCCATGCCTGAAAAGACTGTTAGGGTTTATACTGGCAACTATGCTTTGAATTCTACTTATATATACAAACTGATTCTTGCACTTATTTATGAGAATAATCTTTTTATCATTGTTGCTTTAAATATAATGAATGTTACATATTTATTGCATAACCGTTCAGTACTTTACATTGTAGATAATGTGGTGTGTAGAAGACCACAAAAAGATCACATTATCAATTCCTTGTATTAATTACAAATGATTCACAACTTAGATGGAATTGAACAGTTCATTGGTAAAAGTTGATGTGTAATGCTTGGATTAGTTTGTCTTGACCAATAGGTTACACTAGTACATAAAGATGTGTTGAATTGGACCTAAAATAAGTAAATTCTTCTAGAGACTTAAGAAAGAAGAATTAGACCAAGTGGTTGTTCATTTCTTAATCTTTGTCACTTAAATGAGATTGTATGTAGTTAATAACTATTGCTTTGATTTATTATGGGTAGCGAGTCAAAGAGATTCAATACTTTTTATTTTGGGCAATATTATTAATTACATGACATATTGTCAAGATTTAATACAGAGAATCGTGTACTTATAAAGTATTGTTTGATTTTATCCCCTTGGTGGGCTCACAAGGTTTATCATAGCAAACATGTACAATGGATTAAGTTCTGGTATGATAATAATGGTTGAGTTGTCCTTACTCCAAAGAAATAGATGATAATTAATTAAAGCATTTAGTAGCTTAAATTAATTAATGGACAATGAGTCTTAAACACGGGAAATAATAATCGAGAGTCATATTTCGTAATATGGGTTAGGATAGATAGTGCAATATTAATTCTATAGTGGAATGAATTAATATTAATGGGTTGGAAAAATATTGGGGTCAATATTGATTTCCGGGGCCCATTGGGAGATCCAATCCTAATTGTCTCAAAGGCCCTCAAGTAATCCAATAGAAGTCCATTAACAAATGTGATTAAAATAAAATAATTAATTTGTTGCAGTATTTAGGAGAGAGAAAGTTTATGGGAAAAGATACATGGAAAGAAGATACATATAGTCATATTTGGTAATTATCTCTTGGAGAATAAAATCTTTCCACATCTCCATATTTGCCTCATAAATTCCGTCCCCCTCCTTATAAATAGGAGTTGATTTTTCAGCCCCAAGACAGTACAACAGTTTGATTTTTTTGTCAAAATATCAGGGTCGATAAAATATAAGATATTTTTGAAACGTCGATAATTTGTGATTTTCAAAAATTTCAAGTGATCAGCAAGAGAAAATTAATTCTTGCTTGAGTATTAGATAGTTTGTGAGATTTCCCACCGGATCTACAAGCTAGGACTTGGGGAATACTTGGGAAGGTATTTGGGTTGAATCAAGTTACTTGATACCTCTTCCCAACGGTGTCTCTCCGATCAGAGGTAAACGTGTAATCCCTTAGTTCCACATGTTTTAGGGATTTACTTTTTACCGTTTATTCAATTACGCTTAAATTGAGAAAAATGAGAGTCGACTCCCGTTTCTAAAGAGAGAAGCTCCCCATTCTCTCTAAAATATAGCCGAAACCGTCAAATCTCTTTTCTTCATCATTCACGGTGGTTTTCACCGGCGATCTGCTTGTTTTCCAATTGCTTTTCATTGTTCGTCTAAGGGTTTTGTTCATCTTGCTTCGTTTTCGAGCATTCAATTTTTACGGTTCTTAATTTTGGTTGCTAGGGTTTTCAGTTTTATAACTGTGTTTGGTTTTCAATGGGCTTTAATTCTTTCGATGGCGGTTTTTCATCTGGTGGCGGAGTTTTTTTTTGGGAAGCGGTGTCGTTGACGGCTAGCCGACGGTTCTGTTTCCTGCGGGTCTTTCATGGAGTTTTTCACGGTGGTTGGGTTCTCACGCTGATTGCGGTTCCTTATTTGGCAGGATATGATTGAGTCTGGTTTTTGGGTTTTTTTACTCTGATTTGAATTGATTTGCTTCTGCATTGGTTTCGTTTGGGTTCGCTCGTTCTGGTTCTGTGTTCGACGACATCTTCACGGTGGATTCTTCGCCGAGGAGTTATCGTTTCCCAGGGTTTTTGATTTGAAAGATGGGTGGTCTTATCTGGTTTATGGCGGCATATCCGAGGGCAGCAATTTCCGATGGCGGAGCTTCTCCCGCGGAGGTTATTACGCCGAATCTTCTGGTTTTTTTTTGTTTCTTTGTGGCGGTTACAGGGTATCCATGGATTCTCGCGATTTTTAGGGATGCGTCTTGGTTGGAAGTTTTTGGGGCCCAATTTCGATTGAAGATTTTCTGAAGGTATGCCTTTTTGTTTGGGTCTTCCGTTTTTGATTGAATTTGTTCTCTATTTTGGCTCCGATGGTGGTTCACAGCAGTTTCTAGTTCGTCATGTCTACTCAAAATTTGAAACTGTTTGGGAGTTGCAAGATGTTTTCTTCTGTTTTGTCAAAAAAGGAAAATTCCCAATAGTCCTGGATTCTTCATTTTTTTTCTTCTCATATGTAGGTTATTTTGGAGTTTTATGTGGGATCGTACGCTGGTGATGCGTTCATAGGGGTGGTAGCGACTTGTGGTTTGGCGTTTTACTTTAGGCGTCTTCGGGTGTTACTTCTTGTGCGCAAGAGGTCTCGTCAAGAAGGCCTTCTTTGTGTAAGACTAAGGTTGGACTTTTTCTGTATTTTGTGCCCGGTTTGACTGTAAATGGAGCAGGGGGCATTTGAGCTGATGGGTTTGCATTTTGCAGCAAGGTCATTCTGATGGGTTCCCTTATTTCGGGTGTCACGAATTTTGTTTGTTAGCTTTGGATTCATGATTGACTTGCCCGGTTTAGATAGCACTTCTCAAGAGGGGCAGTCGTATGTTCAGCAGCCTGGATGTTGGCTCTTTAGGACCTACGTTTTGGGCTGTTGTTTCTTGTTTTTAGTTCCTTTATTTTCTTGGGCCTGCGTGCCTTTTGTTGGGTTTGTTTTGTTTGTTGGCTTTGTTTGGGCCATTTCTTTTGTTCTTTGTTTTGTCTCGTTTTGGGCTGGCCTAAAAGCTTGGGCTGCAGCCTCCTTGAGCTTAACCTTGGACTGGGTTGTGGTCCCTCCTTATTTTCCTTTTTTCTTTTATAAGATCTTGACTTTAGTGAATTGAATGATTTAATTATTTTAAATCATAGGATTAGATTTATGGTTATTTGTATTTAATTTACGTCCCGAATAGATACTGGCATGTTCAAATAATTTCCCAACAAAGACGAGCTATAAAAGTTAGAAAAAGATCGGAAAATTCCATAAGGGAAAGGATAAAGATTGCGAACTCAAAAATACCTGACCACGCGGTCATCGCTCCAACCTAGAAAATTTTTGTTCTCAGCAAGCTGATCGCGTCGGCGGGTCAGTTTGACCTGAATAGGAGGGACACCTACAAAGATCGACATTATCAGCTTCCTTGTAGGGAAATTTCTTAATTCTTGCTCGTCGACCAGGCTGAAACGCTTCAGAGTGGGTTGGTCAGGAGCAGAGTCGACCGCTCGTTAGTTGTGAGTTCGCACAGGAGCATGAGCTTTGGTTTTGAGAGTCCCAGCGGGCTTCTCTTTATCCTTCTTGTCTTATCTTTTTTATCTTTCCTCTTCTCCAATGCCTTCATGGCCTTCTCGACGAGATCCTCGGGGTAGAAAAAGTCCATGTTATGGAGAATTTTTTGCCAATGAAAGATTATGGGAACAACGAACGCTTTTGCATCAATGAAAAAGAACGAATTTAGTATTGGAAGTATGTCGAGCTCCGCAAAAGACAAATTTAAAACAATTTAGAACCTATTCAGTCTTTGGCGAGGAGGTGATTGGGAGACAGTTATAACCTTTTTCCAAAACCTCTCGTCCTGCAATAAAATTAGAGATCGTTGAGGTCTTTTGAAGAAGCAAACTTGCACGAACCGAACAAGAAAAGGGATTGGTAGCTTCTCTGTTTTGACCTTCGGAACTTTTGCAAAAAGGAAAAGAAGTTAAATTAGTACGACATGAGTTTTCAGAAACTAAGGAACTTACTTCGACGAGTCTCGTATGAGCAGGGGAATTGTCAGGCGGCCTAACAAGCCATGTGCATAGACCGGACTCTGCTAATTACCACCTACGAACCAAAATTGTTCTTTCAAGCTAGAAACATTGTTCAGAACATCCTCCACAATCTTCATAAAAGGGCGAGCTTTGAAATAGTAATACCCCTCACCCGCATCTGACTTTGCTAGAGAGGTCAAGTAGTTTAGCTCGACGGCATCAGAGAAAGCACGAGCTTGAATGCGCCTGAACAATATCAATAATCCAATTATGGTACTCCACCCATTTGAAACAATCTGAGTGGGGGCGACATTCCAATAAGTCAGGAGTTCGTTGATCCTAGGATACAAAGGAAAGCGAACTCCAGTGGCCATGGAACCAAAGTTAATGGCGACGCACCCGGGTGGAGGTTGATCGACACGTTCTTTATCGCCTGGTTGATGTGCACATCGCTTGGGACAAGGAACATACCCAAATATCCCAATAGTTCAGCCTCGATTACCGGGCTAGAAACCGAGGTCGCCGCGAACACCGGTTGCACATTTCAGTGTAACAAGTCGCAAATTTCGGTACAACAAGTTGCAAGTTTCTAAAATATATTATGAAGTACACGGTGCACCTAGTGCAAATGAGACCCACTCTTTCTATTAACTGTTGACTTCCTATCTTACAATTTTTTCTTATTTCTGTATGACTTTTATTTTGTACAAATTTTTCTTTTGCACCGAATTCCTTAAATCACGGCTACGCAAATCAATTTAATTTTTTTATTTGAATTATTATTATAAACGGCAAAGTCCACGCTTAGTATACTTTAGAGAGTTTAAAATTAAACAAAACTAATCACGCAGAAAAGTGGTCACACAAGAGCACGAGTGGAGCTCGTTAATTGGGCTAAAAAAAAAAAGGGTCAGTGTTGTGACCACGTGAATGCCTTTCATCAAACACATTCCCTTCTTTCCCTATTGCTTTGCCCACCACCGTCACCGTGCCACTATCAATTATTAATATATAGTATTTTGTTTATCTATTCTAATTTGTCATTTAAATTAGAGTTTTTCAAAATATATATATATATATATTAGATAGTTTAAAATTCTGCATGAAATTCTGAAACTAATGGAATTAGTTTATATTCTAATATTAGTTTGTTTTTTTTTTTAATTGTTATTGCACATGTCTAACATATTTTTCACTCTTGACAAAATTATACCAATAAAATTAATTTATGATTTTATTTTTGAAACAATTTTTAATTTATGATTAAATCAACAAATATATAAAGATTAAGCACAATGTTTGAAACATACAACATGTTACATTAAAATACAAGATACAGGTGCACCAGGTGCATCGTGCACAATCTATAGTATATTTTAGAAAATACAACATGTTGCACTAAAATATGCAACTTGTTAAATTGAAACGTGCAATCTATGTTCGTAAAATAAGTTGCACACTTCAGTATAATATATTGTATGTTTCAAGGCAACTATAGAGTACACGGTGCACATGGTGCATACAAAACCTAGATATAAAAAAATAAGTTTTTGTTTATGCATAAAATGCATCATACAACTCAAGTGTATTTTAAAAAAGTACACTTATTTTCAATTGTATTTTCTAGTGAAAATATTAAGTGCATTTAAATTTCATGATATACATAGTGTTAATAATACTGCAGTGGCGAAAAAACGTATGTGTAAAAACAAAACCGAACCGAGTCAAGGATAAATCCTTTTCCCCGCAAGACAAAATACGCCCTGGATAGTGCTCACATGATTGTGCGTAATTGTCCCAAAAGGTAAAACAGTTCAAGTATTATATCAGTAGCACCACTGAAATAATACTATCGTTGAACTATATCGGAGTATGAGCAGAGAGATGGGAAGAAGATATTTACGCAGAATTGCAGAGTTGTTTTTCGTAGGGTTCGAAAAGTAACGCAAAAGGAATTCTGAGGGTCGGTATATATAGACGGAATTCTGAAGGGGAGTTGAGGAAAACGTGGGAAGCCCACGAACTTCGTGGTCAGTTATGACCGTACGAATTCAGTGGGGCGGTTTTGACCGCTTGAGACCGTCCAGGTTCGTTGAACCTATGATTAAAATTCAAATTTCGAATCCTGGATAAGCTTGGGTCCAAAAATTAATTGGCCAATTTAGAGTTTTTGGGTCTAAAAAAAGATAGATAGGCCCCAAAGCCCACCTAAAGCCCAATTGCCAAAAACCACGAACCCGGAATCTGGCCCAGGCCGGGCGGGGCGCGCACGCGCGCGCGCGCTTGTGGTTCATGGTTAGGGTCCCCATACACCATTTTGGAGAACATGATCATAAGCTTCTATTTATACTAGGAAACTTTTCTTTTAGTTTCCAATGTGGGATGAGTGAGAAGACTACACTTGGTCAACACCGACCCACCAATTACTCTCGGGGTCCTCACTCTAAGGTGCAAAAAATATGATATAATTACTCAAAGGTACAATGTGCAAAAAAAATTTGCACTTTAGTTTAAACTAGATACTACAGTGCAACATAATTTTTGCACATTGTACCTAAGAGTAATTTTTCCATAAATTTGGTACCTTAGAGTAATTTTCCCATTACTCTCTCACTAGAGCATTTATATCTAATCTTCTTTAATTAATTTCACACTCACCGAAATTCAATTTTGAGATATTAAATATACCACGATCATCTACTCTGCTAGTACAACAATCTCGTCACGTTTAATTTACAAAAAATCAACGTTTTAATTCCTCAATAATTTGGTCAACCGTTAATGCTAAAACACTCTCAAAACCAAATTTCCAACGCATAGTGCTTACAAGATTTTGTAAACAACAAAATATGCTTCCTCACAAGATCATGATCTCATATGAAAGAAAAATTAATTGATCAGTAGGAAAGAAAGACATGAATTAAATCGCCGAGTAAAATATATTAAATTTAAATGTGTAACAAAATAATAATGACTAATAAAAAAGAAAATTCAATAATAATTTATTACATTCAAAGTTAGGAAGCATAAAGTCATGAATCTATATACATTAAAAGAGTTTCACGGTATTGCATGATCCTTGCAATACTAATTGTTTTTCACGACTTCATCACGTTGCCAACTCCAACTGCTGCTTTTAATGTGACGTGCCGCGCAGTAACTCCATCGTTGTCATTCCCGCGCGCAGCGGCGCTCTTATTATCTAGCGGCGGCGCGTGATGATCTTCCCGCGAAATCCAACGGCTGGGGTGATTAGTCAGGTGGGGCCCCGATGTAATAAATAATGATAATAATAAAATATTAAAGAAAAGTGCGACGCCCTTTTTGAAGGGTGGGTGGGGGGAGGGAAGGGGCAAGCGACAATGAAAATGGAAAAGACATTTCAGCCCCCAGCATGTCATGACTCGTGACTCGTTTCTCTTTTTTATTTTCTTGGATATTTTTAAGACAAAATTTAGTATGCAAATTTATATAGATGCAAAAATTTTAATTTTCAACAAAATTTTATAATTAATGAATATAATATAAAATTGAGTAACTTATGGTTCACTCGTTCCGACTAGTTCATGGTTCACCCAGATTAAATAGATCATAATTTAAAATTAATTATTTAATATTTAGGGTATAATTTGTTAATTTATGACAATTTTATAAATTTTCATATATAAAAATTTACACACTATACTTATTCCATTTTTAATATTATGTTCCACGCACGATATGGAAAACAGTCACGCCACCCACTTTTCTTTTAATCTTGCTCTTTTGACCTTTTTTAAAAGACAGCTGCAAGTTCAAAACATTTGGGAGGGAAAACATTGTTTATCATGATAAATAATTATTTATATTCCTCTACTAGATATTACTAGTAACTTACACGTATAGCATGATTATGATTGCATAATTATTGTAAAATAATAATACTATAGATTTTGAAAAAAATTATAATTCATATTTAATTCATAATTTAAAATAGTAAAAAATTTCAAATCACTATGCTTACACAATTAATTCTAATTAAAGTGCATTTTAGCTTTTAATTCATATAAAACACACAATTTTAAAATAAACAAAGTTTAAAATGACTACAGATTTTGAAACACCTCTCTAAAAATCACATATTTTTTTTGTAGGTCGTCCATCATCAATGCACATGAAAATCTTCAAAGCTTTGCGATTAGTGACTCTCGAAACTGTTACGTACAACTAATTATGACTAAAAATTGATTTCGTAAAGAATATGGCAACATTTGCAAGCGACGAAGTCAGATCTCACCTGAATTACTTGCAGTTATGACATTACCTTCTTGAACACGGTCACCTAGTCTTGTCAGGACCAGTTAGTCTTGTTACACAATCCTCTCAATTGATCTATATTTCTGAGCAGCATAACTGGAGTCCCAACTATAAAAATTTAGCTCATGATTGGCGACGCCAGAACACTTCAAGCTATTGAAGAACTCCAGCGTATGTAAAATATGCCAGTATATCAATATTCCTATCAAACTTGCACACACCGCTGAAACTCAAATACGTTATTGCTTCGTGATCATTCATGTTGATCATGTAATCATTAATGGAATCGACGATCTCAAGAGTGGGTGCAAATATGGCTGTCTTTGAAATATTTGAGGTCGTCCCCGATATCCTTGAAGTTTGGGTACGTACTCCGCACAATCATGCCAATAGGATCGTCATTGTATTTCAACAAAAGGTCATTAGGCACTTCGATATCTGCACCATCATTGGTCTCATCTCCAACAGTGCCATCGCAACTTCATACGAAATTTCATTTTTTTGGAATCAATTTCTTTGATTAGAGAAAAGTTAGTAGTCATTTTGATAACTCACTTGAAACAACTCTACAAATAATAAAGAGTTAGTTGTTTAAATGATCCTATTCAGTTATTTCAAAAAAAAAAAAAAAAAAACACACATAGAAAATAAAACAAAATCCTTGAAAACAATTTTCTTCAACATTAAAACGTGATTTATTTACTAAGCCAGGATATCACATTGCTTGCACAAAAGAAAAATTCATTCCAATTACAGAACAAATCCTTCGATCCACTTTAATTACAAATTAGAGCAGATAAATAATTTTTATATATTTAAAATAAACTTCACAAGGAATTTATGCCTACATGTTCAAGTCATTAAAAAAAGTTATTTGTAAAAGTAAATCTTGATCTAGTATTCAACTCCTAAAATTGGTATATTCAATATGTAGAACCTCAAATCCTTTGATCCATTTAAACTACAAATTGAGTGAACAAATAAAGAAAACATGAAAAATAATAAATATTAAATTAAACTAAGAAATTCTGATAAAAAAAAAGTACAAACATGAAAAACGATAAATATTAAATTAAACTAAAAAATTATGATAAAAAAGTATCCTTCGATCCACTTTAATTACAAAGTGAGCTAACAAATAAAGCAAACATGAAAAAAATTAAATTAAGCTAAGAAATTCTAATAAAAAAAAGTACGAACATGAAAAATAATAAATATTAAATTAAGCTAAGTGATGGGACATATTTTGGTCATCCTATTAGATAATAACACGTGTACAATATGATGATATGGAGATATCAAATTAACCTTGCGGCCCCCTCACCTTGTGATATTGGGTTTCCGGATCTACCTCGAGGTGGGCTTGAGCTGAGATGTAGTCGAGGCGGGCCTGAGTTGCGATCGAAGTTGGCCTTGGGGCCTACCTACTATGCGAGATTCGGCTTATGCGCTTACTTCGAGGTGGGCCGAGGCTGAGCTGCACTTTAGGTGGATTAGAAGAGACCTGAGTATAGTCCATAGAAAGAGGTTTGTGGATTTGCCCATGAGGGCCACAACCCATTTATTCACGAAGTTAACATATCCCGCCAGGAGGGTAATAACCAACTAGAGAATTAAGTGGCAAGGTTTCCTGAAGAAGCGAGTGACTTCGTGAGCCTTTAATTAAGGTAGTTGGTCACATGTCAGAAGGAGAAGGAGATAAAAAACTGAGAGAGAAACAATGAAATAGAAGGAGTCCTTTTGTTTATACAATAACACACATTTCTATTTACAGTAACATATTTGTGTTTATATAGCAACACCGTTTTCAATACCTTACATGCACTATTATAAAGACAAATATGTACTATGTTGGGAAATTTGTATTAAGTTTTGATGGAGGTTCCAAAACAGATTGTAATAGGACCAGTCAGACCTGTTAGCTGACTGATGATTTAGATGATTTAGAATCAGGATAGGATGACCAGCTGAGTTGTATAGACAACTGATGTATAAGATAGGTCACATATTGAGGGGGAACTCAATATGTATAGGTCAGGTCAGAAGACCAGACGAGTCAGAAGACCAGACGAGTCAGAAGACTAGACGAGTCAGAAGACTAGACGAGTTAGAAGACCAGACGAGTCAGAAGACCAGACAAGCCAGTTAGTCAGATGATCAGGTGAAGACATGAAGATCAAGTTCAGAAGACCTGAAGATCAGATTACTACCAGATGATCAAGACCAGAAGACCTACATCAGTCGAGTCTGCTAAGTTGTGCTAAGATAACTTACATCAGAAGACTCTATCAGGTAGACTGATCACCTTTATCTGATCAGGTCAGCTCACACCAGATGTCAACTAATGTTACACCAAGTCATACGTTGTCAATCAGAACAAGAAGAATGTCAACTTTAGTTGGTAGAACAAACACTGAATAAGTGTACTTATTAACCAATAAGAATGCGACACGTATGTACAGAGCTGACAATGCAGGATTCGGTGCTGCATAGTCAAACGACTAGAAAGGACAAACTTACACGCTTTCGGCCATGCCGTTCCTGAAGCACGTCACATCAAGCCTGCAAATCTACCTAAAATAGCCTAAAATTCAAATTGCTCTCCAACGACTATTTGATTTCGAGGTCTATAAATATGGGATCATAGTTCATAGTGAAGACACGGAAATTATCATCAAGTTCAAGCTGTATCAAGATTTCTGTACAAAGAACACAAATTCAAGATTATTTACTAAGTGTTCATCCCATTAGTTCTTAGCATAGAATTCTTATCCTCTAGCTTAAGGCTACCTCAAAACTAGGATAGAATTCCAGTTGGAACAAACAACAAATCTTTACCCAAACTTAAAGTTAAGTTAAGTTTGTTTAGCAAGATTTCAGACTAGGGTTTCTAGTTCTGATCTTTGGGACCGGTTGAGTGAGAACTCCTTAAACATCTGTTGGTTGTACTGTGTTGGACTAACACAATAAACTTTGTCAAGTTGGTTAGTTGGTGCCCCTTGTGATAGGGAAGAGTGGACGTAAGACTGTAGTCTGAACCACTATAAAAATCTTGTGTGTTTTTATCTGTTCATACCTGTTTTACACTACTGCACACAACCTGAGTTTAAACTGCATACATATTCTGAGTTAGGATCGATCAAGCATCAAGCAAATCGATCGTCGATTGACACTTTAGTCATCTGATTGAAAACAGACTACAGAATCTGATCTTATAAAACTGGTTTTTCACACGGGTTAGAAACTTGCTTTCGCACATCAGTTAAACTGATAGACACAGAACTGATCAGCCATCAGGCGATCAGTAAGTTGGATATCAGTCCAAACTGATTCACACGCACTCTGATCAGGCAACTTGCCATCACACTTGATCTTGAACGAAAAAGTTTTCAAAAGTCTATTGACCCCTCCCCTCTATACTTCTGCTCTCACTTAAACTCGTTCGGGACCTACAAGTGGTATTAGAGCAGTGGTTCTACGGACCACTAGCTTTGAGTATCATCGGTTCTTGAGGAAGAATCATTGTGGTCACTTGAACAGATCTTGAAAAATCTATTTTTTTTTAAATTCATCTATTTTCAAAACTCACAGTCAGCATGGATAATACATCTGGTATGTATCATGATCTACCCAAGTTTTCTATTGATGAGTATGCAGACTGGGTCATACTTATGAGCAATCATCTGGGAGCTATAAGCAGCAGAATGATGGAAGTTTTTGAACCCTTACCTATCATTATCTACTACAACAATCCAGCTGAAGGAGGTGATCCAAAATTTCCAGTTGGAGCCAGAATCAGAAAGAGTCCTTCTCTGATGGATGCTGAGGAAAGGAAATTGTCCAATCTGGATACTGTGGCCAGACATATCATTATGAAGACGATGGACAAGATAACCAGAGAAAAGATCAAATACCTCAAGTCTGCGAAGCAGATGTGGGATACTCTAGCTGAGATATGCAAGGGGAATGACCAGATAAAGGACAACAGATTACAGGCCGAACTGGTTAAGTTCGAGAAACTCAAGATGCTGCCCAACGAGATGATCAACCAGCTAGATGGAAGAATTACCATGTCTATCAACAAACTCAGAGAGTTAGGACGTGAAATGAACGACAAGGACATCAACTACAAGATCCTGAGATCCTTAATGAAGAAATGGGATATGAAAGTTACCGTGATCAAGGACTGCCAGGATATAGAGAAGATGAAGCCAAGCAGTTTGTTCTTAAATCTGAAAGCCCATGAATTCGACCTGATTGAGAGAGGGCAAGAGGAAGATGATGAGTCATCTGCCGAAACTACACCTGCAACAACAAAAGCAGTAGCATTCAAAGCAGGCGGCAACTGCTCAAAATCTTCTGAGCCTATTGGAAATATTGTTAGTCAAGCTGAACAAATTGCACTACTCACCAGAAAGCTTGAAAGATCATATATTCAATTGGGAAAATATAGGAGATTCTACAAAGACTATCAGAATAGTAGAGGAAGAGAAAGAAGATCGTCTGACAGATCACAGGAAAGAAACAGATCTGATGACAGAAGAGACGACCAAAGAGAAAAGAAAAGTGATGATTGTGCTGAAGATCACAAATCAGAAAGGAGAAATTCAGATCAAAGGCAAATCGGGAAGTCACCTGACAGATCATACAGAAGACATGACTCACCTGCCAGAAGAACTTCTGTGGAGAGAGGATTCTGCTTCAATTGCCAGAAACCAGGTCACTACAGTGCAGACTGCCCTGACCTGACTCCTAGAGAAAGAGAAGATAAGAGGAACAGGAGAGAACAACGATACAGAGACAGGAAAGCTATGGTTGCTGACACTACAGGAATAAATGATTCTTATCTACCCTCAGAAGATTCTGGTTACTCATCTGTAGAAGACTTCTACCTGATGAGCAATGCTGATGACCTCAACAACTTTGATGATCTGATGTTCTCATCTGATGATGACATCTGTCTCATGACCAAGGAAGAAGATCAATATGAGGTATCTTCTTAACCATCTGTGTTTTCTGTTTCCACACCAGCTGTGCTGAGCACACCTGCTGGAGAGATTGACCTGCAACTCTACAGTGAGCAATTGCTTGATGATCTCTCCAATGCAGTAGACACTTATACTATAGTGGAAGCTGAGAACGACAAGCTAATGATAGAGAACATTCATCTTGTTAAAGATAATGCTGCAAGAAAAGCTACTGAACTGAAATCAGTTGAGACTGTTCAGAAAATGAATGCAGAACTGGAGCTTCTGAAAGTCAATTCTTCTGATCAGGATAAACTGATTAAGGAACAGCTAGCCATTAACAAACAGCAAGCTGATGATCTCAAAATCCTTCAAGCTAAGTTTGATGAACTCTTCCGACTGCATGAGAGTCTAAAAGTTACTGAGGATAGTTTGCGTAAGAAAATAGAGGTTTTCACAAAATCTTCTAAGATCGTTCAAGATCTGAACTACTATTTTTGAACGTCCACTAATAAGAAGGGAATTGGGTATGAAAACCCTTCTGCATCCTCAAAAGCCCCGTCTGGTTCACTTCAGAAAAGTGTAATCAAACGAGTTTCTGATCAAGATACACGAAAAGCAAAATCTGTATCAGATAAGGGAAAAGGATCAGCTGACCAGGCAAGGCAAGTGTCTGATCAGAAAGGGAGCATAAATGGACCCCAACTGATCAAGCATCAGCCGAGGAATCAATAGAAGAACCCTGTTCTTCTGAAGAAATCTCAACCTGATCAGCATATTAGGAATCAGAAAAGACAACCTCTCAAAGGGAAATCTGATCTGAAACCTAATCAGGTCAAGCTGCCTAACAAGCAAGCTAAGGGTAAACTGCTAAGACCATATATACCAAAAAGATATGAATCTTTTAATGGTAGCAGTCGTACCTACCCTTACAATTAGAAACCTAGGGCTGCTGCACCTGAGCCCCACTGGATTAAAAGAAGACAAATATTAATAAAAAATCCCAAGTCTTCTGATTCATCCAAGGCTCACACTAATGATCATACTGACCAGATTGCATATGAAGAGACGTATGCTTATGTAGATGTTTATGGAAGACAAATCAAACCCTCTGTTTTCAACAAGGGTGCCAAATTTGTTTGGATCCCGAAAGGTATTTCTAACCCCCAGGACCCGATTCTACTGGGGTACCTAAAGCCTGATCTGATTGCAGGTTCGCGTGGATTTAGCCAATAAAGGAGGTGTACAAGCAACTATCTGGTACATCGATAGTGGATGCTCAAGGCACATGACTGGAAAAGAACATCTCCTCAGCTCATACACAGAACAAGAAGGCCCACGTGTACTCTTTGGTGATGATAACTTTGGTTTTACCAGAGGATTCGGAACCTTAGAGAATGATGATGTATAGGTTATTTGAGTTTCGTATGTCGATGGTTTAAAGCATAACCTGTTATCGGTTTCACAATTCTGCGATGGATTCAGTGTTGAGTTCTTGACTGATAAGTGCACTATCAAGAATCGAGCTACTCAACAGATTTTGTTAACTGGTTCAAGGAAATGAACGATCTACACTGCAGATTGGAACAGTTGTCCAAGAAATGCATGCCTCGTTGTTAAGTGTTCCAAAAGCAGCAGTTGGCTCTGGCACAAGAGAATGAGCCATCTTAACTTTAAAACTCTTAACAAGATAGCAAGGATGTCCCTGGTTGAGGGTCTCCCGAATGAGGTATTCTCTAAGGATCAAACATGTGTCGCATGTTAGAAGGGAAAGCAGGTTAAAGCCTCATTTAAGGGGATCCCAGGACCAGCATCCAACAGAGTACTGCAACTGCTCCATATGGACTTATTTGGACCAGTTACCCCACTTAGTCTCAGCGGACGCAAATACACTCTGGTGATCGTGGATGATTACTCCAACTTTACCTGGGTGGTATTCTTATATAAGAAGAATGAGACAACAACCAAGATACTCGAGCTGCTCAAGAAATTACAAAATGAGAAGGGTGTCAGTATTTTGAAAATCAGATCCGATAAAGGTACAGAATTTCTGAACTCCTTTATTACTGACTTTTGCACTAAGTTTGGAATACAACATGAAACATCAGTTGCAAGAACACCACAACAGAATGGAGTAGTAGAACGAAGGAACAGAACACTCAAAGAAGCTGCTCGTACTATGTTAGCTGAACATGCCACTCCAAACCGTTTCTGGGCAGAAGCTATCAACACAGCATGCCATACTCAGAACAAATGTTCTCTGACTAAGATTCACTTCAAAACACCTTATGAACTGTGGAAGGGCAGAAAACCTCGTGTTTCTTACTTCCATGTTTTTGGGTGCAAGTGTTTCATACACAACAATGGGAAGAACCAGTTGAAAACTTTTGAAGCCAAGTCAGTTGAGGGTATATTCTAAGGATATTCCTCAACCAACAGGCTTTCAGGGTGTTCAACAGGCGAACCCTAGTTGTGGAAGAAACACCTCATGTGGTCTTTGATGAGACATCTTCTGAACAGGATAAATCTGCCCCAGAACAAGCAGTACCAGATCAACCGGTACCTGATGCACAGAAAATGGATCAGTTGAATATCAAAGATAAGGGATCAGATCACGTAATAGTGTATGTCCCAAAACTTGATCTTACTGATTCACCAGGTCAATCAGACCCAAAGGTACGTACATCTGTCGATGAAGAAGCTGGTACAGCTGAGACAGTAACAACTGAACCATCTGGTTCAGGGGGAACACCTGATGTTCCTATGGACAGACATCATCATATGATGATTCCAACATCAGCTGAGAATTGTCCATATCTAGTGGATCATATAACTGCACCATTCCCAACTACTAGTGACTCAATATCAGATGAGGATGATGATATCCAAATTGATATACATCAGAAAAGAAGGACTTGGTTAAGTGACCATCCGACTGACCTGATAATTGGCAATCTGAATGCTCGAGTCCAAACTAGACATTAGGTTGGTGAAAGTGCCATGTATTGTTGTTATCTGTCTTTGAAGGAACCAACCACCATAGAAGAAGCTCTACAAGATGCTAGCTGGATCCTAGCTATGCAAGAAGAATTAGAGCAGTTTGAAAGGAATCAGGTTTGGAAACTGGTGGACAGACCAACTCATCAAGATGTGATAGGCACCAAGTGGGTATTTAAGAACAAGAGAGATGAGAATAATTTCATAACCAAAAATAAGGCAAGACTTGTTGCTAAGGGGTATTCACAATCAGAAGGAATTGATTATGATGAGACCTTTGCACCAGTCGCTCGCCTGGAAGCCATTCGGCTATTTCTAGCATACGCTGCCCACAGAGGGTTTATTGTGTATTAGATGGATGTAAAGAGTGCATTTTTAAACGGGGTACTAGCTGAGGAAGTTTATGTTGAACAACCTCCTGGCTTTGAAAAAGGCAACCAGGTGTACCATTTAAGAAAAGCTCTTTAAGGGCTAAAACAAGCTCCTCGAGCTTGGTATGATACACTCTCTCAGTTCTTGATAGACAGTGGATTCACTAAAGGGGTAGTTGATAGAACCTTATTCAGAATAGAAGACGGAGAAGATATTATGATGGTTCAGATTTATGTGGACGATATCATTTTCGGATCTCCCAACAAGAACCTATGTGATAGATTCAACAAGCTGATGCAAGGGAAATTTGAAATGTCCATGATGGGTCAGATGAATTATTTTCTGGGTCTTAAAGTTAAGCAGAGTACAGAAGGGATATTTATCTGCCAGGGAAAATACACTAGGAATTTATTGGCTAAATTTGGAATTTAGAATAGTAAGGAAGCCAAAATTCCTATGATGACTGGATTCAAGATGGATCCAGATGAGAATGGTTAGAAAACTAATCAGAAAGAATACAGGGCTCTCATTGGATCTCTACTATACCTGACTGCCAGCAGACCAGATATAACATTTGCAGTAGGTATATGTGCCAGATTTCAGGCAAATCCAATGCAAAGCCACCTGGAAGCAGTTAAGCGGATTCTTAAGTATTTGAAGGAGACAGTAAACCTTGGTTTATTCTACCCATCAGATGATAATCTAGAGCTTAGTGGGTATTCTGATTCTGATTATGGAGGTTGCAGAATAGACAGAAAATCAACCTCAGGTACATGTCAGTTCTTAGGAAGCAAACTGATCTCTTGGTTTTCAAAGAAGCAGACATCTGTTTCAACATCTACTACTGAAGCAGAATATATGGCTGCAGGAAGCTGTTGTTCCCAACTGCTCTGGCTTAGTCAGCAACTGAGAGATTACAACATTGAAGCTACGAATGTGCCCATATTCTGTGACAGTAATAGTGCTATAACAATCACTCAGAATCCGGTATTACATACAATATGCAAGCATGTGAATGTCAGACATCACTTTATTAGAGATCATGTAGAAAAGAAGAACATCATAATGGAAAAGATCCATACTGATAAGCAGAGAGCTAGGACTTCTGGACTTAGGAGAAAGTGCACCAGAAATGTTTGGTGGACTGGTCTCCAAGACCAGTTGGTTAAGAGATTAATCAGATTAGAAGGATCAGTTGAGTATGGCACCTCAACTGATCAGAAAGATCAACAAAGGACTAATCAGACAACAAATATAAAATGAAGGGGGAACTGATCAGATTGAATAAGAAGAAATCTGATCAGATAAGTGGGACATTGTTGGGAAATACTAAGGGATAGACTACCATCAGTAATCAGGCCAACCAGATCAGAACAAAGTGGTAACTGACTGATTACAATATCAGTCAGTCAGATACGTTTTTTGATTTCTCTTTACATAAGCCTATTCTAATCTATGTTAGTGATTACTATTCACATTACTTTATGATGTCATGCCTGCAAGCATTTAATGCGGACGTGGGATTTTTGTGTTAAATGCATTTATTGCGAATTTTTAAGTCTAAAAGTCTGTCGGTTTAAATCCCTAACCACATGATGAAATTACTTTTCAACAAATTGATTTTTACCGTCCGATTAAGTCAAGGACACTCGAGTTATTTCAAACCTTTCGTGAAAATTATTTTTTCCCTCTCACTTATATAAACCCTAAAATACCATTTTTGGAACCTTTTCACATTCTCTACATTCAAACACACATTCATTTTCCAGAAAATATTTAACCCTCTCAAAATACTCAAGCGATTCTTTCTATTCTTCAAAGTCACTCAAATCGCTCATCTGGTAATTTGCAGTGGTTAATATTTGGTATTTCATATGTATTATGTGCTAGGTTTACAAGTTTTGTTGATATATATATGGTATTTGTTTTGTTTTGTGTATGCATATACTTATGATAAATCACTGATAAATGTTTATATGGTGATATGTTTTCATACAATGGCATCTACACAAACTTGTGATTACTCCTCCATGGTTAAGCAAGTAATTGATGAGAAATATGTCCTCTTCCACATCACCCGTGATCCGGAATCCATGGAAATTTTGGAATGTTTGAGAGCATGTGGACTCGAACAGTTTTGCTACAGGCACTTAGATAGTGTATCTATAATCAAATCCCTGGAGTTTCTGCGGAAATTGGAAGAGACGGACAACAAGGAACTCTATTCCTTCGTTGGTGGTGTTGGGAGATGAATTTAGTAAAGAAGTTTTGATTAGATCCCAAAACCCCTGAGTATGACATGTTCAGGATAATCTTGATAGTCTGAGTCAGGTTTCAGTATAGATTGTTCAGGAAGATACCTGCACCATGTATAGTCAGCAAATATTAAAATCAGGTTAGTTACTGAAGAACTGAAGACTCAGAAGATTGCTGAAGTTACTGAAGAACTGAAGACTCAGAGGTTACTGAAGACTCAGTAAGTTACTGAAGACTCAGGATAACCTGAATGTTCAGAGGCACTGAAGAAATGTCTATCTAAATACATACAAAACTGAGAAAAAAACACATGTTCAGTAAAGTAGATATTGCCCAAAACATTCAAGTGCAGACAAAAGGAACTAAGTCTAAGTGTTGTTTAAGGTTGTCTCATTCAAAAAAATTGACCTAAAAGATCCGTTTTGTTTGTCTACATTCACTGAAGACAAGAACCAATCAAGGGAAGACAACACTGTACTTCACTGACACTGAAAGCGACAGGACCCTGAATTTTGTCAGTAGTACTACGTTCCAGACTGCAAAAATTGGTGATTGGCTACATGGTTGCATATTGCCTAAAACATGCAAGGGAGTGTTCAAACCCTAAAAATAGTCGTTCATCAATAACCAGAAGAGGAGACCCTTGATGCTATCTCTTCTAACGGATAGTTTTTCAAGAGTAACCTTTGGAGAAAGTTGCCTATAAATACCAGTGACCTTCACCATTGAGAGGTTACGGGAAATTTCAAGCAAGTCAAGAGCTCATTCGTATTCTTGTAAATTGAAGCACTCGAAAACCCTAGAATTTCCCAAGTGTTTCACATTGGAGAGAGCTCATTCACTAAGACTAGATTGATAGAAATATCCAAAATTTAGTAGAGATATCCTAGCCTTTGCATTTGTTCTTATTTTAAAGGATATCTCACCCTAGTTGGAAACCAACCCAAACCAAAACCCTTTGATAAGGTAGTTTGAGTGTGTGTGTTTAGTTGGTGAGTTAGAGTTGTAAAGAGTGAGTAAGCTGCAGGTTAGTCAGCCAAAAAACTCTAGAGAAGAAGTTAGTAAGCTACTTGTGGTAGTCTGAAAACTTGTGTGTGTTGAGTTAGTAAGCTGCAGTGAGTCAGCCAGAAAACTCAAGGTAGAAAAGTTAGTAAGCTGCAGTGAGTCAGCCTGAAAGCTTTAGAAAGTGGTTAAGGAATTTCTCTAAAGATCAGAGAGAGTGGACGTAGGAGCTTGAGTCTCTGAACCACTATAATTGCTGTGTTGTTTGCTTTCTGTACTGCATTTTATCTGTTGCATGATTTTTGCTAAAAGCATATTTCCCTGATACTCAGTTAGAATCAATCCACTGAATGTGCATTAACTGATTCACAGCCTTAATCACTGTTTTATTAAAGGAAGAGAGTTTCAGCAAAGCTAAAACGAGTATAAACTTAGGGCCAATCATTCCGCACACTTGAGTAGCTAGAACAGATAGTTACCAAACTGAACTAACTCTACTGAGTGTTCAGTAAGATAATTATCTGATCAAAGCTCCTCAGGATCTCTGATAAATTCAGGATCAGTTGGGCTAATCTGAAGGTTCTGAAAGCTGCTCAGGATCATTATCTCAGTAGACTTTGACTCAGGGCAATTTGTGCTTCTCAGGGCAAAAATATCAGGATAACCTGACCCATCTGACCTCAGTGAAGAAAAAGTTTTAAAAATCACTGAACAGGTGTATTCCCCCCCCCATACACGTGTGAGACTCGTTTGCACTGAGACCAACAAGTGGTATCAGAGCAGTGGATCATTTTGACCACTTGCTTTGGTAGCCATAGTCTATTTGCTGAAACACTTTGGTGGTCTACTGAATAGATCTTATTGCTGATATCTTACAAGGCTCATTCATCATGCCTTCTAAGAAACTTCCTATGTTCTCTGTTGAGACCTATGATCTATGGAGACTGAGAATGCAGGCTCATCTGTATTCCAAACATGAAAGAATGTGGAGAGTGGTTTCTGAAGGACCATTCAAGTACACTGTTGTAAATCCCAGAATTACTGATACTGAGAGGAATGATCCCGGGAATGATCAACTTACTCCTGATGAGAGAAAGTTAGTTAATTTGGACTACATTGCTAAAGATACTCTATATAGCACTATCGATGATGGTGTTATGGGGATGATTTCTCACTGTGAAACTGCAAAAGAAATATGGGACACACTTGCTGTCAGGTGTCAAGGCACAAATCATATTAAAGAAAACAAACTTTCTGTTTCTATTGGAAAGTTTGATAGCTTTGAAATGGAAGATGGTGAATCCATTGACAAACTGGAACTCAGATTCACTAGCATTATGAATGATCTGAATGCTCTTGGGAAAAGATACCCACAAAGAGAAGTGGCACTGAAAATTCTTAGAGGATTGTCTAAGAAATGGGATATACATGCTGTGGTGATTGAAAACACCAAAAATATTGACTCCATGCCATATCAACAAGTTTTCTCTGAACTGAAAGCTTATGAGTTTGTGATTGACAAGAAAACTAAGAAATCTGATAGCAAAGATGATTCTTCATCTAGCAAGAATGTGGCTTTCAAAGCCAAAGAGAAATCCTGAAAATCTAGAGAGTCTGAGAATTCACTTGCCAAAAATCAGGATGAGCAAGAGGATAAGCTAGTACTGATGGCAAGGAGGTTTGAAAGACTTAATAGTAGATATGGGAAATATAAGAAATATTACAGGAACCACAGGTACAAGAACAGGAATAACTCAGAGGCTGGGGACAGATTCACTGAGAAAAGAAAGGACCACAAAGCTGAAGGATCCTCATCCAAAAAGAAGGACTCCAAGACAAAGGAGGAAAGTGATTAGGATGATGATGCCAACAGATGCTATAACTGTCAGAAGAAAGGTCACTTTCAATATGACGCCTGGTGAGTCTTGAAAAGAAAGAAAGGAGAGACAAGCCAAGAGAGACAGGAAGATCTCCAGCAAGAAAGCTATGATTGCAGAAGAGGAAGAACATTCTGAAGAAGGTTCCAGTTCTTCAGATGAGATATTCTCAGATAGTGACAGTGATGATGTCTGTCTTGTTGCTATGGAGGAGGTAAATTTTTCTATCTCTGTTGTTGCTCCTACACAAGAACATGAGTTCTCAAGTTCAACTGTAACCAGTAACTTTGACCTGATGGATTCTTTTGAGAATCTTATGAAGGACTATTCTGTGTTACAAGAACTGCTCATAGAAACTCAAGAGCAGAATAAAGAACTGACTGTTGAGAATCTGAAGTGGAAAGACTCTAAAAATGCTGAGATCACTTCTCAATTGATGGGAACTACTGATGAACTAGATGTTCTGAAAGTACAACTCTCGAAAAAAGAGAAAGTGATAGAAATCCTGAATGGAAAATTAGAGAAATCCACCGAGGAAATTCAGCTTATTAGAACTGAGTTCAATGACATCTTTGAGAAGCATGAGACTCTAAAGAAAAGTGAGGATAGTGCGCAGAGAAAGTTAGCTCTATTGAATTCTGCATCTAAAGTAATAGATGAAATTCAGAGTTATCAAAGACCTGCAACTATAAAGGCTGAATTGGGATATAATCTAGGGGGAACCTCACAAGGTCTTCTGAATGCTGCTTCTAGTAGCACTAAGACTGTCTTTGTTAAACCAGTGGCTTATACTAATCTTCTTACTGAAGAACAACCCAGAGTTTTAGACAAGGGTAAAGGACCTATGGTTTCAGAAAAACTGAAGGTTCAGGGAAGAAAGCCCAAACCTCAGGAAAAGGCTAGAAAACCTGAACACTCAGTAGGAAATTTTCAGGCCAGTACTTCAAAGCCTCAGGCTAAGAATACCAACCTGTAGAAATCTGTACTGAACCATCAGTGGAATTTTCAGAAGAGAAACACTCAGCAGAGATATTCTCAACTGAAAAGACCAAGTCCTCAGATTACTGAAAGACCACAATTTCAGTACAGACAACCTAAACCCCACTTGCCTAAGGGTAAAGGTTTCCTGAACCCAAGTCAGCAGAGACAGAGACCAACTGCACCAAAGCCAAGGCATTTGAACAAAAGGCCTGAACCGAAGAAGAACTCAAAGGCTCATGTTCATGCTAAGGCTATCACTCATACACAGGGTACTGCTAAGGCACCCAGGGTGGTGAATGTGTATGTAGATGTTTATGGGAGACAAATCAGCCACTCTAAAGTAATTAGAGTTATCAGGCAGATTTGGGTTCCAAAAGGTACAACTAACCTGGTAGGACCCTACACCAAATGGGTACCCTGGACAGTGGATGTTCAAGACATATGACAGGATATAAGCAATTACTAACTGACTATGTTGAGCAAAAAGGCCCTCAGATTACATTTGGAGACTACTCCAAAGGACAGACTGAAGGATATGAAACTCTTGAAGTTGATTCTGTTCATATCCATGGTGTTTCATATTTGTCTGGTTTAAAGCATAATTTGCTTTCTATCAGCCAATTCTGTGATAAAGGATTCAGTGTTGAGTTCTCAAAGAACTTATGTTATGTGAAAGACAATACTTCACAACAAATATTACTAACTGGTACTAGAAAAGGAAATGTGTATCTTGCTGATTGGAAATTATCTCTTAAAGATACATGTTTGGTTGCAAAAAGTTCTACTGATACCAGTTGGTTGTGGCACAAAAAGCTGAATCACTTAAAATTTAAAACCCTGAACAAACTTGCAGGATTAGCACTTGTAAGGGGGTTACCCAATGAAGTGTTCAGTAAAGATCATGTTTGTGATACTTGTCAGAAAGGAAAACAAATCAGAGCATCATTCAAAAGCAAAGTAGATATTTCTACTGACAGAATATTACAACTGTTACATGTGGATCTTTTTGGCCCAGTGACACCTGTGAGCACTAATGGCAGGAAATATACACTTGTGGTAGTTGATGACTACTCTAGATACACATGGGTCATATGCTTACTCAGTAAGAAGAGACTCAGACAAAACTGCCCGAACTGCTGAAAAGACTCAGTAATGAAAAGAATCTGAGTGTGGTCAAAATCAGATCAGATAAAGGAACTAAATTTATCAATCATATTATATCTGATTATTGTGCAACAAATGGAATAGCTTATGAAACATCAGCTGCAAGGACCCCACAACAGAATGGTGTTGCTGAAAGAAGAAATAGAACTCTGAAAGAAGCTGCAAGAACAATGATTGCTGAAGCTGATATTCCTAAGAGATTTTGGGCTGAAGCTATCAACACTGCATGCTACTCTCAGAACAAATCCATGTTGACCAAGAATCAAGGAAAAACTCCTTATGAGCTATGGAATGAAAGGAAGCCTCTTGTTTCTTTGTTTCGTGTGTTTGGTTGCAAGTGTTTCATACACAATAATGGTAAAGATCAGTTGAAAACCTTTGATAGCAAAGCTGATGAAGGGATATTCTTAGGATATTCTGAAGTCAGTAAAGCCTTCAGAGTTTACAACTGTAGGACTCTTATTGTGGAAGAAACACCTCATGTTGTTTTTGATGAATCTATTTGTGTTCAGAAGAAACAGAAACATGACCCAGGAGAACTGACCAAGAGAATCACCAGACTTAGCCTGAAAAAGAATGATAAAACATCCTCTGAACCTAAAAAGAAGAAGTCGGTCCACTTTCTATGAATGGAGTGAATCAGACTCAGATAAAGAAGTTCAGGATGACAATACTCAGGATGGTGAGACTCAGGATGGAAATTCTCCACTGAAGGAAAGCCAACACACTGAAGCTGACCAATCTGAACATACACCAATTCAGACTCAGGTATGTAATGCTAATGAAGATGTGGTCACAGCTGAGGCAATCTCCGAATCTATCAACCAAGGGGGAACAAATGTCTCTGAAAACAAGAAGGTTCCATGGAGAAAGTGCTTTGTTCTGCTGCTTCCTATCTGAAAAAGAACCTGTTGGTCCCGGTGCAAATGAGTCTTACACGTGTATGGGGGGGGCATACACGTGTTCAATAATTTTTTAAAACTTTTTCTTCACTGAGGTCAGATGGGCCAGGTTATCCTGAAATTTTTGCCCTGAGAAGCAGAAATCGCCCAGAGTCAAAGTCTACTGAGACAATGATCCTGAGCAGCTTTCAGAACCTTCAGATTAACCCAACTGATCCTGAATTTATCAGAGATCCTGAGGAGCTTGGATCAGATAATTAACTTACTGAACACTCAGTAGAGTTAGTTCAGTTTGGCAACTATCTGTTCTAGGTACTCAAGTGTGCGGAATGGTTGGTGTTGGGAGATGAATTTAAAAAAAGATTATATGATTTTGATTAAGATCCCAAAACCCCTAAGTATGACATGTTCAGAATGATCTTGATAGTTGAGTCAGGATTCAGTTATTAGAGTATTCAGGATGTTATCTGCAAAATGTATAGTCAGCAGATATAGTTCAGGATAGGTTCTGAAGTCTCTGAAGATTCAGTATGAAACTGAGAACTGAAGACTCAGCATAAAGGACTCAGTATATCAGTCAGTATAAATTTAAAGACTCAGAAAACTCTGAAGACGCAAGACTAAAGGCGAGAAATCAAGAGAATCTTGAATGCACGCGATTATCAAGACTTCGATAATGTCTTGAAAGCTTCGATATGAACTGAATGATCCGAGGCAATTTGAATATATATCTGAAGGATGCAATCGAGAGAAACGCAATGCCTTAGAAAGATAGATATTGCCAAGACATTCAAATGCAGACAAAAGGAACTAAGTCAGAAGTGTTGTTAAGGTTATATCAAACTCAGAGTTTGTAACCAAAAAAGAGTTGAAGGTGTCTACCTTTAATCGAAGACAAAAGTCAAAAAAAGGAAGACGACATTTGTACCATATCGACAGCGGTGACAAGCCCAAAAAAAAAGATGTCGGATGTCTGAAAGTTCCGGACTACAAAAAGTGAAGACCGGCTACATGAAAGACTATTGCCTAGAAAGTGTTAGGGAGTTTAGGACCCTAAATATAGCCGTTTCACACACCATAAGAGGAACTCACGGCTATCTCTCCAACGGATAGTTTTTAAGAGTAACCTTGGTGTATGCCTATAAATCTTGGTGACCCTCTACATTGTAAAAGGCGACGGAAATTTATCATAACTCAAGAGCTCGAACTTATTCTTGCAGAAAAGTAAAGCACTTTCGAAATACCTTGAATTTCCCAAGTGCTTCTATATTGAAGAGAGCTCACTTTACTAAGCCTAGCTTGATAAGATTTATCAAAGCTTAGTCGAGATATCCTAAACCTTTGCATTGTGCTTCATTGTAAAGGATATCTCATCCTAGTTTGAAACCAACCAAGAAACCCCAAACCCTTGAGAAGGTAGTTGGAGTGTGTTTGTTGGTGAGTAGAGTTGTAAAGAGTTAGTAAACTACTGGCGGAGTAGTCGAAAACTCTAGAGGAGAAGTTAGTAAGCTACTGAGGTAGTCCGAAAGCTTGTGTGTGATTGAGTAAGTAAACTACGGAGGTAGTCGTAAAAACTCAAGGTCGGGTTGAGTAAGTAAACTACGTGGAGTAGTCGAAAACTCGGGCGAGTTGAGTAAGTAAACTACGAGGTAGTCGAAGCTTCGAGAAGTTGATAGTGAATTTCTCAAGAGTCGGAGAGAGTGGACGAGGAGCTTGAGTCTCGAACCACTATAATTCTTTGTGTTCTTTATTGCTTTCCTTATCTTTGCTTATCATTTGCATTGACCGATTTTGAAAGCATACTTTTTCAGCGATATTGGTTGGAATCAATCATTTGAAGTTGCATAAGTGAATCATGGCCTAATCACTATTTCATAAAGGGAAGGTTTTTCAAAGAAAGCTTAAAAACGAGTATAATCTAAGGGCCAACCATTTAAAAGACGGTGAGTAGCTAGAACAGAGATAGTTATCAAATTGAACTCTCTTACGAGGATTGATGAAAGCTAGTTATCGATCCAAGCAACTTCGGGATCTCGACACTCGAGATTGGTTGGGATTATCGAGGTATCTGAAAGCGACTCGGGATCAGCATCTCGATGAGACTTTGACTCGGGCGATCGTGCTTCTCGAGAACCTAATCTTCGGGGATTATCGATTGAAAAGTGACCTCGAAGAAAAAGTTTTAAAATCTTTGAACCGTGTATTCCCCCATACACGTGTAAGACTCGTTTTCACCGGGACCAACAAGTGGTATCGAGCGGTGGTTCAACTTGACCCTCTTTGTGGTTGTTGAAAGTTTTACTTTCAAAAATACTTGTGGTCTATCTCGAATCGATCTTATTTCTTTGAAATTTTTTTTTTTCCTTTCAAAAGATCGGAAAAATGTCTCCTAAAAACTTCCCATGTTCTCATTGAGAGAACTATGATCTATGGAGATCGAGAATGCGGAGGCTCATCGTATTCCAAACATGAGCGTATGTGGAGAGTGGTTTCTCAAGGACCATTCAAATTTCTTTGTGGTGAATCCTGAATTCTGAGAATTGATCCTAGAGCGAGAATTTCCTAAGTCGATGACCAACTAACTCGAGGAGAGAAAGTTAGTCAATCTAAACTACATTGCAAAAGACACACTATACAGTACAATTGATGATGGTGTGATGGGTATGATCTCTCACTGTAATACTGCTAAGGAAATATGGGATACACTAGCTGTTATGTGCCAAGGCACAGATCATATAAAAGAAAACAAACTTTCAGTGGCAATTGGAAAGTTTGGAGGTTTTTGAAATGGATGATGGTGAATCAATAGACAAATTGGAAGTCGATTCACTAAAGCATCATGAATGATCTAAAACGCACTTGGAAAGAGATATCCACAAAGAGAAGTGGCATTGAAAATTCTTAGAGGTCTTTCTAAGAAATGGGATATTCATGCAGTGGTGATTGAAAACACCAAGAACATTAGTTCAATGCCATACCAACAAGTCTTCTCTGAGCTAAAAGCCTATGAATTTGTAATTGATAAAAAATCCAAAAAGGCTGTCAGCAAAGATGATTCTTCATCGAGTAAGAATATGGCTTTAAAAGCCAAAGATAAAACACAGAATAAAACTAGAGTCGAGAACCCTCATGCCAAACATCGGGATGAGCTTGAGGATAAGCTAGACTGATGGCAAGGAGGTTTGACGGACTTAATAGTAGATTTGGAAAATACAAAAGCTATTACGGGAACCACAGTGTACCGGAAGAAAACCCCGAGGACGGATCAATTGAGAAGAAGAAGGACGAAAAGTGAAGGATCTTCATCGAAAAGAAGGACTCAAGTCCAAAGAAGAAAATGATCAGGATGATGATGCCAACAGATGCTATAATCGCCGGAAGAAAGGTCACCAAATTATGATTGTCCAGAGTTGAGTGCTAAGGAGAGAAGAGAAAGACAAGCTATAAGAGACCAGAAGTTCTCAAGCAAAAAGGCCATGGTTGCGGAAGAAGAACACTACGAGGAGGATCTAGCTCTTCAGAAGAGATATTCTCGGACGGTGAAAGTGATGACATCTGTTCGATGGCCATTGAGGAGGTAAACTCTTACATCTCTGTTGTTGCTCCTACACTAGCACAAGAGTTTTCAAGTTCCACCGAAAACAATCATTTTGACTTCGATGGATTCTTTTGAGAATCGATGAAGAACTATGTTGTTTTTGCAAGGACCGCTAAATAAAACTCAAGAGCGAATAAGGAATCGAAAAGTGAAAAATCTAAAATGGAAAGACTCTAGCAAAACCGAGATCACTTCTCAATTAATGGGAGCTCTTGATGAATGGATGTTCGAAAGTACAACTCTCGAGAGAGAAAGAGAAGTTGATAATGTCCCTAATCGAAAAGCTAGAGAAATCAATTGAAGAGATTCAATTAATCGAATCGAAGTTCAATGACCTCTCCGAGAAGCATAAAACTCTACAGAAGCTGTGAGGATAGTGCGAGAAGAAGTTAACTCTATTGAATAAAGCATCTAATGTGATAGATGAAATTGAGTTACCAGAGATCGCGCCACTATAAAAAGCTGGATTAGGATACATTCCGGGAGGAACCTCACAAAGTCATCTGAATCTTTGCATCATGTAGCAAGAAGACTATCTTTGTAAAACCAAATGGCACCTACACTTCAAAAAGTCGAAGTTATGCCCAAGGTTGTAGACAAGGAAAAGGACCTATGAGCCAATAAAAGCTGAATGATCGGGTTAGAAAGCCCAAACCGCGGTGAAGGCTAGAAAAAACGAAAGATCGATTGGAAAGTTTCAAGCAAGTACTTCAAAGCCTCAGGCTAAGAATGCAAATCTGAAAGGCTCCACACTGAACCATCGGAGAATCCTCGGATAAGAAACACTTTCAGCAGAGAGACATTCTCAAATAGAAGAGACCAAGTCCTAAGTACACCGAAAAGACCCAGATTTCAATCTGAGCATAACTTTGAACCTCACTTGCCTAAAGGAAAAGGTTATCTGAACCCGAGTCAACAAAGATTTAGACCGGCTGCACAAAAGCCCAAGCATCTGAACAAAAGGCCTGAACCAAAGAAGAATTCAAAAGCCCATGTTCATGCTAAAGCTAGCACACATACACAGAAAGTTGCTAAGGCACCCAGAGTAGTAGATGTGTATGTTGATGTTTATGGAAGACAAATTAGCCACTCTAAAGTGATTAGAGTTGTCAGGAAAATTTGGATTCCGAAAGGTACATCTAACCTTGTAGGACCCTACACAAAATGGGTACCTAAGAATTGATCTATTTTTCAGGAGGAAAACAAGGGCACTAAACTGATGAAAGATCACATGGCACTGATGAGCAGAGATGAAAAAGCTCCTGAAGTATGGTATCTTGACAGTGGATGCTCAAGACATATGACAGGATTCAAGAAGATGCTCAGTGACTATGTTGAACAAAGAGGCCCACAGATCACTTTTGGAGATAACTCCAAGGGACAGACTGAAGGATATGGAACTTTGGAGATCGACTCAGTTCATATCCATGGTGTTTCATATGTATCTGGATTGAAGCATAATTTGCTTTCAATTAGCCAATTCTGTGATAAGGGTTTCAATGTTGAGTTCTCCAAGAACTTATGTTTTGTGAAAGATGATACATCACAGAAAATATTACTGACTGGTACAAGAAAAGGGAATGTGTATCTTGCTGATTGGAGTTCAACTCCTAAAGATACATGTTTAGTTGCTAAAAGTTCCACATACCCGGTTGGTTATGGCATAAAAGAATGAATCACCTAAATTTCAAAACCCTGAACAAGCTTGCAAGATTAGCTCTTGTGAGAGGGTTGCCTTAATGAAGTGTTGATAAGGAACACATTTGTGATGCATGTCAAAAGGAAAACAAGCTAAAGCATCATTTAAAAGCAAAGTAGAAGTTTCTACTGAGAGAATACTTCAGCTTTTGCATATGGATCTCTTTGGTCCTATAACACCTGTAAGCACTAATGGTAGGAAATACACATTGGTAGTAGTTGATGACTACTCGAGATATACTTGGGTCATATTCTTACTCGAAGAAAAGAGACTCGAGATAATCTTTGCCAGAGTTCTTGAAAAAAGCTCGGTATTGAGAGAAAAAATCGAGTGTGGTCAAAATCGGATCGACAAAGGAACCGAATTCATAAATCATATCATATCGATTATTATGCGAGAGAATGGAATTTCACTTGAAACATCACCGCAAGGACCCCTCAGCAGAATGGTGTTCTTTGAAAGGAGGAACAGGACTACGAAAGAAGTTGCAAGGACTATGATGGTGAAGGTGATATTCCTAAAAGATTTTGAAATTTGAAAATTTGTCAAACTTTGCATGCTACTCTCGGAAACGAGATCCATCTTGACCAAGAGTCAAGGCAAAACACCTTATGAGCTTTGGAATGAAAGGAAGCCTCTTGTTTCTTTCTTTTCGTGTGTGTTTGGTTGCAAGTGTTTCATACACAATAATGGTAAAGATCGGGTTGAAAACTTTTGATAGTAAAGTTGATGAAGGAATATTCTTAGGATATTCTCAAGTCGAAAAAGCTTTCGAGTTTACAAACTGTAGGACTCTTATTGTGGAGGAAACACCTCATGTTGTTTTTGATGAATCTATTTGTGTTGGGAAGAAACAGGGAACATGATGCAGTGAACCCGACTAAGAGGATCACCAGATTAAGCTGAAGCAGAAAGATATATCATCCATTTGAACACGAAAAAGAAGAAGTCGGTCACATTCTATGATTGGAGTGACTCAGACTCGAGATAAGGAAGTTCAGAATGGAACTCAGGATGGTGAGCCTCAGAAAAACCAACACTCCAAAGGTGACCAATCTGAACAGACACCAGTTCAGACTCAGGTATGTGATGCCAATGAAGATGTGGTCACAGCTGAGGCAATTTCTGAATCTATCGACCAAAGGGGAACAAATGTCTCTGACAATGTTCAGAATATAATTTCCTCTGAGGAAGATGATTCTCTTTCTCCTTTTCTGTTGTTCCCTGAGTTTATTGATTTAACTGAACCTAACATTTCAAATGTTGAGGATATTATTGAAGGGGGAACATCAAGAAGGAAATGGTTAGATAGTCATCCTACAAATCAGATTGTGGGTGATCTAACTGAAGGTGTTAAGACAAGAAGGTTCCATGGTGAGAGTGCACTATTCTGCTGCTTCCTTTCAGAGAAAGAACCTACTGAGATTGGTGAAGGTCTAGAAGATTCTTATTGGATTACTGCTATGCAAGATGAGCTGAATCAATTCTCAAGGAATGAAGTATGGGAGCTAGTAGATAGACCAGAAAGACACAATGTCATTGGAACCACGTGGGTTTTCAAGAATAAAAGAGATGAAAACAACAACATTGTAAGAAACAAGGCAAGGCTAGTTGCACAAGGTTATTCCCAAGAAGAAGGCTTGGATTATGATGAAACCTTTACTTTTGTTGCAAGACTAGAAGCCATCGATTGTTTCTTGCATATCTTTGCCCACATGAAGTTCACGATCTATCAAATGGATGTGAAAAGTGCATTTACGAGCGGTGTGCTTAAAGAAGAGGTTTATGTGGAACAACCTCCGGTTTCAAGCAGAATGACCAAGTTTCTGAGGCTCGGAAAAGCTTTGTATGGTCTTAAGCAAGCACCCGAGCATGGTATGATACTCTTTCTCGGTTTCTTCTTGACCATGGTTTTGTCAAAGGGAATGTTGATAGAACTGTTCGGGATAGAGGATGGGAAGATATCTTACTAGTTGAGGATATATGTTGATGACATCATTTTTGGATCTCAAACCATCATTTGTGTGAAAAGTTTTCAACATCGATGAAAAGCAAGTTTGAGATGTCAATGATGGGAGAGATGAATTTCTTTCTAGGACTTCAAGTGAAACAATCAAAGGAAGGAATATTCATCAACGGCAAAAAGTACACCGGAGATCGATTGCCAAATATGGTGTACAAAATTGCAATGCGATTAGGATTCCTATGAATACTAACTACAAGATGGATCTGATTAGGAAGGCAAATCGGTGAATCATACCGATTATAGAGGAATCATTGGATCATTGCTCTATCTCATGACAAGTAGGCGGATATAACATTTCTTTGTTGGGATATTTGCAAGATACCAAGCTAATCCTAAGACTAGTCACATGGAGGCTGCCAAAAAGATACTAAGATATCTTAAGGGCACAGTGAATAGAGGATTATGGTATCCAGCTGACGATAACCTTGAATTAAGCGGGTTACTCGAGATCTTTGATTATGGAGGTTGTAGAATTGATGGGAAGTCCCAACAGGGAACTTGTCAATTTCTTGGAAGCAAGTGATATCTTGGTTTTTAAAAAAGCAGGACCTCGATAGCAACCAAGATCTTCTTGAAATTTGAATACATGGGAAGGAAGGCTGCTGTGCCGCATTCTTTGGCTCAGACAACAATTGAGGGATTATAAAGTTGAAGCCAATGAAGTACCAATATTTTGTGACAACAATAGTGCCATTGCTATTTCACAAAATCCGGTATTGCACACCAGATGCAAGCATGTGGATATCAGACATCACTTCATCAGAGATCATGTCGAGAAAAAGGACATAAGGATGGAGAAAATTCATACTGATAGGCAAAGAGCTGATATCTTGACTAAACCTTTGGCTGAATCAAGATTTCGGGAACTTTCAGTTGAATTAGGGATGTTAGAACAGTGTATAGAGTAAAACTGAAAATTTGAAGATTTTCAGATGCATGAAGGTTTCTCAGAATTCTACTAGAAACTCCGGATAAAATGGAAATACTGAACCGAGTCTCAAGAAACCTCAGATTTACTGAAGGACAATACTCAGTAGTATGCTGAACCCATTCAGATTTTCGATATTATCTCGACATTTTATCAAGATCGATTACTCGAGAAGACCGATAGAGGAAATTGGTGCGAAGAAGTAAAGACTCATGCGACTCATTTATTGCCCATGTAAAACTTCGGTAATCATTCAGTAATAAATACAAAACACGAGGAATGTTTTGGGCGGGATCGTTTCATATTAGAAGAAGGTCAGCAGGTCATTTAATGCTCGCTACATTAATGACCAATGAGGATGTTTTGGCGGCTTACTTTTTAGAGATCGTCGGTTCGTATACCCGATTAATCGGAGATTAATCTCAACCATTGTTTCTCACCTAACCCACACGATCCTCCACGATCTCGAAGCTATATATACCCCTTTAAGCCATTCAAGCCAAAGGTTTATCAAACCCTTCGTTCCCAAATCCTCTGCAATAAAAAATCCTTTTGCCGAAATCTCCAAACCCTAAAGCTTCAAATTCTTAAATCAATCTCTAAAATGGCCCCAACCTTGTTAGAAATTAGCCATAACCAACAAGCCTTTGGTACGAAGTTCGTTGTCTCACTCGAAAAACACAAACAACTCAAAGCGGAAGAGGAGGCTCTGATATGATCCGATGGCTAAACTCACCCATCTAGTCGCAAGCCCCACCGGACCAGAGTTCGCAAAAGAGGTGTCGAATTCATCGTAATTTGAGAATAGATGAAGAAGATGGTATGCATTCTTCGATTACCACATCACACTTAGAGCATTCGTCAAAATACGTCGTTTTTGAGAGGGATTTGTGCATAATTCCGAAAAATCTGAACGATGTGTTTGAACTCTGTGATAGAGGAAAGGATCCTGCGATGTATATGTCGGGTAGAGAGCAGGAGTACCTTGATAAGATTCTTTGAGAATCTGTGAAATTTGAGGCGACATTGAATAAGAGGCATCTAAAGCCACAATATCGTGTCTTTGATGGATATTGTGAGCAAGTGCATCATGAGTCTTCTTGGGGAGTTTTGAGCGATTAGTACCCGGCTCAGTTGATGGTCGCGATCGAGGCATCTCCTACCACTGACTTCAACTGGCTGAAATTCTTAATTCAGATGGTGAAGGAGCAAGCCAAGGTCATAAAAAGGGTCAATGGGACAATCATGATGAAAGGCAAGATCCACCATGCCACCAAAATTGCTTATATTTTGGAGATGTGCCGAGAGGAGGAGGATATCTTCGCCAATTCAACCCCATTCCCTAAAACCAAAATTCTCTTCAAACCCACTGCTGTGAAGAAGCAGGCCATTCGAGGGAAAAGAGAAAAGAAGGTAGAATCACCTTGCTGTCGGCTTTGAAAAAGACCCAACAAACCAGGGGGAAGGTTCTGTTGGAGGCAAAAATGGAGCAAGGAGCAAAATTGATGAAGCGGAAGGATCTTGCTCCAAAACGCAGAAGATTGGTGGTTCTCACCGACGAAGGTAGCAGTGATTCTGAGGAGATACAACCTGAAGACAAAACCGCTCAAAGTTCGCCATTACAAGTGTTGGCTCAGGTTATCTCCAGGACACAGGATCAGACTGAGGAGCAGGTCTTCTCTGAGGTGCTCGAGACATCACTCAAGTCTGAGATAAAATTTCTCGGGAAATTTTTAAAGGAGCTCGAGACCTCGGAGATACCTACCTCGGAAGTGCGAGGCTCTCGCATGAAGAGCCATTTCGAGTAGATCTCGAAGATGTGCGAGGCTCGAGACGGACGAGCCAACTCGGACTAAAACCGAGGATATGCCGGCTCGAGCCTGAGAACCCACTCGGATGCAAACCGAGGACTGAATGCACAAACTTCGACACCTCTTGAGGCTCGGGAGCAAAATATTCTCGAGGAGCTCAGAGTGATCTCTTGCTTGATCCCTTAGCGAAGCTTCTCTTGAACGTAGAGCCCGAGATGGAAGAAGGGCGAGGTCAAGAAGGCGAGTGGAGGAGCAAGGGGAACGGTTCATCCTTGACCAATACCACGAGCTCAAATTTCATACCCCGATCTGCAAGATGTTTTCTTGATTAAGGATGGCCGGTGTATATCCTCAATCAGACTCTTCCCGAGATGCTTGACATTGCTGCATTCAGAGGGGAAGACTGGTGGAATGAGGAGACAGCCTTCCTAACCGACTTCTCAGGGTTCAGAAGGACAAAGCTCAGGATGAAAAAATTCGATTTTGATGATTTGGTTCGAGAGGAAGCTAGTCGAGAAGAGAACAACGAAGTTGGTGCCCGAAAGCAAATGAGACAAATCCAAAGATGGAGATGAGGACCAACGGGGAGATCGAGGATCGATCTCAAATGGAAAAAGAGACTTACATTTGTCGATCAACCTCAGACTGAAGCTAGCACTCTTCAGGTACCTTTTGGCACTATTAACAAATATGCCAAAGTTACTGAAAGTACTATCTTTAATTCTGAATTGTCTGATAAACAGACTGAGGCTCAATTGGAGTCCGGAGCTCAGGATGAAGCTGGAACTCAGGATGATCAAACAACACGAAGGAAGGTCGAAGAAGGTCCGAGATTGATCTCACTCCCATAATGGAGAAACTTGAGAAGATTGAGCCAATGGCGATCAAAATTGCTCAGATGGAAGAAACGTTGGCCAATCAAGCTCGGACAATGGAAGGTTTTAGCCATTCTTCAAAACTGGTGCAGATACAAAACACTCGACCAATCAGATGACCTCCATGGAAGGAAAAGCTGAATGCAAAGCTGGAGGGAGTCAACGCAGAGTTAAGTCTTTGAAATGAAACGAAGCACCGTGAATTCCATGAATTTCTAGAGGTGAAACTAGCGAGAGAAAAAATGAGGTCTTGATCAAAATCTTTGTTGAGGAAATGAGCTCAATGCTCATGACCAAGATGACAGAGATGCTTAAAGATGCACTCTCTGGCCAGTTTGCCCACATATCTGAAGAACTGTCTGTGGCTAAGAACCACATCAGGAGAATGGAAGATGAGCAAGATCAGTTAGCAGGAGAGATCCATTTGTGTGAGCAAAAGAGCAAGTATCACATGGACCACTGACTCTCTCCGGACTTCTTCCAAATTACGGTGCCAAGAAGGGGAAAAAGGAAGGTGAAGACATCGGGAAGTTCATGGCACGTACCTTGGAAAAAAGAAGGCTCGTAAAGATCTTTGAAATGTACAATCTAGCCAAAGCCTTAAAAGAAGTCGGCTCTTGAGAAATTAAAATTTGCTCAAGTGGAGAAGCCCATCTACACTCGAGTTTCTGAGCAAACCATGCTTGAGGTTGCAAGAGAGAAACTAAGTGCTAGAACTAAGGTTGGAACAAACCCAGTGGAGCCGAATCGCCTATGAAGAGAAAAGCCTTGGGCGTTGTTCAACTCAGTAAAGCAAACGTCGCGAAGGCTTCTAAGCCAATCGAGAGAAAGCCGATTTCGGATGAAGAAGATGCGAAGAAACCGAGTCTCAACCTCGGAAGAAAGTCTTCAACACGGAGATGCTCAAGACACTCCAAAAAGAACAAGCTAAGAAAGTCTGCCGCCCGATCTCGGGGAGCGTCTGCGGATCGAAAAAAGAAGATAGGCGAAGAGCGAATCGAAGGAGTGATTTGAGAGATTTATGAGCAAGAGGAAGGGAACATCATATTTGAAGTGGCCCCACGTTGATAAATGGATGCCCATTAAACTCAACGACATGTGGGAAGAAGTGAAGAGAACCTTCTGGTTCAATTACGATGGTTCTCGGGGAATGGAGAGGGGAAGGCTCAGATCAGAACGAAGCTTTCATTGAATATCTTTTAACCTTCTATCCAAAGTATCTCCAAAGCTGGATTAACCTTGCGGATGAAGGTGGAGTACAGATAGTAGCCCCTGATCCATATTCCTATCCTCCTCCAAGACTTGGTAATGGCTTGGTAAATGAGAAGGCCATTACGCAAGAAATTGCTCAGTATGCTGGTCAGTTGGGATTAACAGGGAACAGCCCGGACATCATCAAAGAGAGGAATGAGCTGAAGAAAAGATTTTTCGGAATGTTCAACCTGGAGGTACCAGCTGATGAAGTGGAAAATGAAGCAAACTGAAGAGCCGAATCTGAAGACTGAAGACAGAAGAACTCAGAAGACTCTGTAATCTTTAAATTTTGTCTTTTTGATTTTGTTTGATAAATTCATTGTAATCTGTAAAGGTATACTTATCATCAATGAAGATTTATCATTATGCTCAAAAGATAATATCTCATTATCTTATTTACATGTCTTTATTTTGATATGCTGAATGAATGTCTCTAAACTGATTGTATGCTGATAAGAGGGAAATTGTTTAAGTATTTGGTAATGAACTAGTTAAAGAGATTCATTACTGAAGAAATTTGATATATGATTAAACTGTTGAGAAACTCTGAAATTGTTGGGAGATTCTCTGATCTAAGAAATAGTTGGGAGACAACCAATCTTGTAATAGGATAAACTGAAACCTGAGTATAGGTTATATATTTGTAACAAGATAGGTTTTGGCATCATCAAAAAGGGGGAAATTGTTGGGAGATGAATTTAAAAAAAGATTATATGATTTTGATTAAGATCCCAAAACCCCTAAGTATGACATGTTCAGAATGATCTTGATAGTTGAGTCAGGATTCAGTTATTAGAGTATTAGGGATGTTATCGCGCAAAATGTATAGTCAGCAGATATAGTTCAGGATAGGTTCTGAAGTCTCTGAAGATTCAGTATGAAACTGAGAACTGAAGACTCAGCATAAAGGACTCAGTATATCAGTCAGTATAAATTTAAAGACTCAGAAAACTCTGAAGACGCAAGACTAAAGACTGAGAAACTGAAGATCAAGAATACTGAATGCACAGTAATTACTAAAGACTCAGTGACAAAAGTCAAAAAAAGTCTACCTTTAACTGAAGACAAAAGTCAAAAAAAGGAAGGCGACCTTTGTACCATCTTGACATCGGCCGGTGACAAAGGATGAAAAAAGATGTCGGATGTAACGAAAGTTCCGGACTACAAAAAGTGAAGACAAAATTTACATGAAAGACTATTGCCTAGAAAGTGTTAGGGAGTTTCGGACCCTAAATATAGCCGTTTCACACACCATAAGAGGGAACTCACGGGTTATCTCTCCAACGGATAGTTTTAAGAGTAACCTTGGTGTATGCCTATAAATCTTGGTGACCCTCTACATTGTAAGGCTGACGGAAATTTATATAACTCAAGAGCTCGAACTTATTCTTGCAAAAGTAAAGCACTTTCGAAATACCTTGAATTTCCCAAGTGCTTCTATATTGAAGAGAGCTCACTTTACTAAGCCTAGCTTGATAAGATTTATCCAAAGCTTAGTCGAGATATCCTAAACCTTTGCATTGTGCTTCATTGTAAAGGATATCTCATCTAGTTGGAAACCAACCAAGAAACCCCAAACCCTTGAGAAGGTAGTTGGAGTGTGTTTGTTGGTGAGTAGAGTTGTAAAGAGTTAGTAAACTACGCGGAGTAGTCGAAAACTCTAGAGGAGAAGTTAGTAAGCTACTGAGGTAGTCCGAAAGCTTGTGTGTGATTGAGTAAGTAAACTACGGAGGTAGTGTAAAAACTCAAGGTCGGGTTGAGTAAGTAAACTACGTGGAGTAGTCGAGAAAACTTCGGGGGCCGAGTTGAGTAAGTAAACTCTGAGGTAGTCGAAAAGCTCGAAGTTGATAGTGAATTTCTCACGAAGAGTGGGAGAGAGTGGACGTAGGAGCTTGAGTCTCGAACCACTATAATTCTTTGTGTTCTTTATTGCTTTCCTTATCTTTGCTTTATCCGTTGCATTGACCGATTTTGAAAGCATACTTTTCAAGCGATATTCGGTTGGAATCAATCCATTTGAAGTTGGATAAGTGAATCACAGCCTAATCACTATTTCATAAAGGAAGGTTTTTCAAACAAAGCTAAAAGCGAGTATAATCTAAGGGCCAACCATTCAAGACGGTCGAGTAGCTAGAACAGATAGTTATCAAACTGAACTCTCTTACGAGGATTGATAAGCTAGTTATCGATCCAAGCAACTCGGGATCTCGACACTCGAGATTCGGTTGGGATTATCCGAGGTATCTCGAAAGCATTTCGGGATCACCATCTCGATAGACTTTGACTCGAAGCGATGCGTGCTTCTCGAGAACCTAATCTTGAGGATTATCGACCCAAGTGACCTCGAAGAAGAAAAAAGTTTTAAAATCATCAACACGTGTATTTCCCATACACGTGTAAGACTCGTTTTTCACGGGACCAACAGTTGGCCCTAAGTTTATACTCATTTTAGCTTTGCTGAAAATATTCTTCCTTTAATAAAACAGTGATTAAGGTTGTGATCAATTTGATGCAAGTTCATTGGATTGGTTCCAATTGAATATCCAAGAAAATCACCAAAGGAAATACATGCAAATGATAAAATGCAAGATGTAAAAGCAAACAACACAAAGAATTATAGTGGTTCGTAGACTCAAGCTCCCCACGTCCACTCTCTCGATCTTCGAGAGAAATTTTTAACCACTTCCTAAAGCTTTCAAAGCTAACTCATTGTAGCTTACTCACTTTTCTACCTTGAGTTTTCTCGCCGACTCACTGCAGCTTACTAACTCAAACACACACAAGTGTTCAGACTACCACAAGTAGCTTACTAACTTCTTCTCTAGAGTTTTCTGGCTGAGTCACTGCAGCTTAATCACTCTTTACAACTCTAACTCACCAACAAATCATACACACTCAAACTACCTTATCAAAGGGTTTGGGTTTGGGTTTGTTTCCAATTAGGGTGAGATATCCTTTACAATAAGAAAAAATGCAAAGGCTAGGATATCTCTACTAAGCTTTGGATATTTCTATCAATCTAGGCTTAGTGAATGAGCTCTCTCCAATGTGAAACACTTGGGAAATTCTAGGGTTTTTGAGTGCTTCAGTTTGCAATAATACGAATGAGCTCTTGAGTTGCTTTGAAATTTCCCGTAACCTTTAAATGTAGAATGTCACTGGTATTTATAAGCAACTTCTCCAAAGGTTACTCTTGAAAAACTATCCGTTAGAAGAGATAGCATCAAGGATTTCCTCTTGTGGTTATTGATGAACGATTATTTTTAGGGTTTGAACACTCCCTTGCATGTTTTAGGAAATATGCAGCCAAGTAGCCAATCATCAACTTCTGTGAACTGGAAGATATCAGCTCTGACATTTCTTCAGTGAGATGTCACTTTCAGTGTCAGTTCAGTACAGTGCTGTTGCCTCCTCATTTGTCAAAATCTTCCTTTGAACATAGACAAACAAACGGCTCTTTTAAGTTGATTCTTCTGAACTGATATGTTCCTTAATGTCCACAAATGTCTAACATTCTATTTGTTTATACTAGGAATGAACATAACACTATTTCATAAGATAGCTGTTTAGGGTCCTTTTGATCAGTACAAAAAAATAGTCTTCAGGATCTTCTGGCCTTCAGGATAATTCCGAGTCTTCAGGAGAATTCTGATCCTTCAGTGTCTTCATGATACTTCTGATCCTTCAGAGTCTTCTGTGTCTTCAGTATACTAAAATTTCCTGATCTATATCTGCTGACTATACATGGTGCAGATAATCCTAAGTCCTAATATCTAATGAAACCTGATCCTGATTCTATTCTATCAAGATGTCCTGATACATGTCATACTCAGGGTTTTGGGATCTAATCAAAACTTCTTTATTAAATTCATCTCCCAACAATTTCCCCCTTTTTGATGATGCCAAAACCATCTTGTTGCATTTGAGAAAACCTAACTTATACTCAGGTTTCAGTTAACCAAAAAGAATTTCAACAATTTCCAACCATGCATATCAAAGTAAATAAGGACATGTAAGAAGATAATGAGATATTATCTTTGAGTGCAGAAGATAAACTTTTCATTGATCATAGGATATGCATTACATCTTTGCAATGAAAAACAAAATCAAAAAGACGTAAACATAAAGATTACACATCTTCAGTCTTCAATCCTCTTCCACCTCATCATCAGGAACATCCAAATTGAACATTCCATAGTACCTTTTCTTCAGCTCGTCCCTCTTCTTGATGATCTCAGGTTAGCTTCCTGTTAGTCCCAACTGAGCAAAATATTCAGCAACTTCCTTGGCAACAACAGCTTCATTAATGACTCATGTGCTGAATCTGGGAGCTGGATACTTGTATTGACCCGGAGCTTTCAAAGATACATCATTTTCATCAGCTAAGTTTATCCACTTCTGAAGATATTCAGGATAGAACGTTAGCAGATATTTTAAGAAGGCTTCATCTCTGTCAGAGCATCCTCCTCTCCATTCTTGTAGGACATCATGGCTAAACCAGAAGGTTTTCTTAACCTCTTCCCAAGCATCATTGATCTGGAGTGGCATCCATTTATCAATGTGTGGCCATTTTTGAGTTCTGGTTTGTTCTCTTGATTTGCCCCATCTCTTCCCCATGAAGCTCCTGAGCTTTCCTTTTCTGCTCTGTTCTTCTTCTTTCTTCTTCCTGGTAAGCTCTGCCCCTGATATAGACATTGCCTGTCTCTTTTCTTTTTCAGCACGGAGGGCAATGAGCTTGTTGTGTCAATCAAAGTCTTTCACTTGGGCACTATTATCATAAGTACCAAAACCTTCTAGAAGCAGTTTTTCTGACTCAGTTTCAGTTTCTTCCTGAGCTTCAGATTCTTCAAAAAAGTCAACAACCAGCTTCCTCTGGATTGGTTTTGTAGTCTTTGGCTTTGTAGAAACTTTCTTTCTCTTCCTCTCAGCTTCAACAAATGCTACGGACTTCCTCTTTTCTGCTCTTTTGGGATCAGCTGTCTCCACCACAGCATGAGCAGCAACAGTCAGGCTAGTCTCAGTTTCTCTCCTCTCAGATCTCCTCAAGATCATAGCTTCCTGAATTGTTTCTCTATCAATCTGGAAGAACTCAGTGTCTTCTGGCTCTACTGATTTCAGCTTCTCAGTTTCCTCAATTTCCTTTAGAGTCTTCAGGACATGCTGAGCCTTGAGTTCCTGCTGAGCCTTTCTTTCATGGGTTTTCCTCAAATGCTCATCTAACTTACCCATTGTGGAGTGAGCAGTCCTTTCCCCCTTTTTGGCATCATAGATTGGAAGGATCTGGGAAAGTGTAGCATTCATGTGAAACTGTTCTTTGTTGATAGCCCTTATCTCACTAGCTAGAACATCTAATTCATCATCCATTCTTCTTAGGACATTCTTGCCAACAGACACTTCTTCAGAAAGAGGACCAAACTGTTGGGCAAGAACTCCATTCATCAATTCAGTCATTTTGGTGATGAGTGAAGAGCTCATGGATTCAACAACTGACTTAATCATTTTCTCATGCCTCTCAGTTAGCATCTTCTCAAGATAGGCATTCCTCTCATTGTATTTGGCATTCAGCTCTTCAGAAATTTCCTCGGACATTGTACCCATCTGAGTTTCTAAAGCAGTAATCTTATCAGTGACTTCCCCCTGAACTGCTTGAAGTTATGTAGATGTGCTCAGCTTAGCCATGAGTTGTGCTTGTTCTTGTAGAGCAACATCCATTTTTGGTTTGATCAACCATTACTAGTTCCATCTGAGTGATCTTGGCTATCACTGGCTCAATCTTCTTCAATTCATCCAATATTGGAGCTAGATCAATCAATTGGGCATGAGATGTATGGCTAGATTGAACCTCAGTCTGCATACCAAAATCAACAAACTTAATGATAGGTACTTCAATAATTTTGGCATAATGAGTAATAGTGCCAAAAGGTACCTGAAGGGGTCTATCTTCAGTCTGAGGATTTTCAGTGATAGCAGCTGGCATGACTTTTTCAGCCTGAGTGTCCTTCAGTTCAGGTTCAGGTCCTTTCTGTCCATCACCATCCTTATCTTTCTCAGCTTCCTTCGCACTCCCTTCTCCTTGGTCACTGGGTTTCCTTTCAGCAATCTTTTTCTTGACCAGGTCATCAAAGTCTGAGACCTTCATCCTGAGTTTGGTCTTTCTGAATCCTGAGAATTCAGTAAGAGTAGCAGTTTCCTCAGCCCACCAGTCTTCACCTCTAAATGTAGCAATATTCAGCATCTCTGGTAAGGTCTGATTCAGGATATACACAGTTGTCTTGAGTCTGATAAATAGATCCTGAAGGTCAGGGAACTCTGAGAGTTCAGGATATCTATCAAGGACAAATCTTTCTCCCTTACTTCGCCATTCACCTTCCTCAGCTTCACCTTTCTTTAACTCAGAGCTTTCTAGAATATCTGGCTTAGATGAAATGACCTGAAGTGCTGACAGTCAAGAAATAGTTCCTTTAGGAGAGAATCCAAATTCAGCAAATCCTGAGATTAATTTTGCTGCTGATGTCCCTGAAAAATCTCCTGAGAGATTTTATCAGTGCCTAGAGAAGTTTTAAGCACTTCAGAAAATACATGTTTCTCAGGTTCCTGTTCCTGGACATTCTTTACAGCTTGGGCGAGTACTTGGAGGGAAGATTCTTTTTCTTGCTGAGTTTTTGAGTGAATCTCCTCCGCATCGCTGGTCTCCTTCTCTGCAATCGTTTGAAGTCTTTTCCTCTTCTGAGAAGCAAATGTCTTTTTCTTCATTTTGTCTCCGGTTTCCCTCTTTATTTTCAGGAGATCATGAGCCTGCTTTGTTCTCGCTTCCGGTTCTGAAGCTTCAAGATGCTTTACTGGTTTGTGGACAATATCACCAATCACCACATCATCCTGATCGGAGCTGGAATCACCCTGTTCTTCAGATTCCTCCTGAATCATAGAACTTTGACTTTCGGCTTGTGCAATCTTCTTCTGCTGAGATTTAGGCTTTCGGAACATGATCCGAGTCCTAGAGAATTCAACTCCAGTCAACAAGTACATGTTCTCCCGGGGCAAGGTTTCGATAAGAGCGCTGATCTTTGTTCCGAACAATACCTTCCCATTCTTTGTAAATGCACCTTGTGCATACTTCAGTTTCTGGTTCTGATTAAGAATGCAATCCACCATAAATTTTAACTAGTTAAAGTCCCTAGAGGGTGAATCCTCTATCGCAGCCATGAGCCTTAACTTGTTCCGGCTCACCTGCTCCAGACTTCCCGACGTGCTCATCAGACATTTAGCAACAATATCGATTAATACTCGATACTTAGGCTTTAGGCACCGTTTGTGTAGTGCCCCTTTCAAATCCACCTTGGTTTCGGAAAACTTGTCCAAAATCTCCTATTCTCTACCAGACATATACAGTGCAGGATCTTCCCCTTTATCGCTTAACTCAAAAACAGAGTTGATATCTTCCAAAGATAGTATTACCTGTTTAGAACAGACCACCTCTACCTTTGATTTCACATATGTTCCAAAGCTGAGCTGCGAAACCAGTCCTCCTCGGCCTCCTTCTCGTAGGTTAACCACAAATTGTAATACCTCCTGTGCGAGTTCTGCTTCTGGCATGGTGCTCACCAAAAGTGTCAAACCAGCCTTCCGTAACATGGTTAGAGCCTCCTCTTCAACCTGGGTAGCTTTATTGTCAATCATGGCCACTACATGTTCAAAGTATGGCTTCTCAGTTTCTGCGAGAACTTTGATCATCGAATAGTTGGGAAACTCCATTTTGATAGAGATAAAAGATTCTGGGTAGTGTATATGAAGAGTTTGAAGATTTGAGGGTTTTAGGATTTGGGAGTTTTGATCGTTTAAATGTGAGAAATAAACGATTGAGGGTTTTAATACTGGGTTTATATATGATCTGTGAAAGATAGATCAAGGGTTATGATTTAATCTCGAAAATATGATGAAGGGTTGAGATTTAATTTGAGATTTAAAGAGAATCTAAAAAAAACTATTTTTGGCTAATTTTCTGCACAATAGGAAAGTAGCAGTTTATAGGTTGCCAAATGGACGTTTCTCGGAAATCGAGGTGACTGTTCGTCTTTTTCAGTCAAAGACATTCCCGCTTTAAATTCAAGTCTTTGTTATTTATTTCAAATGATTACTAAGTAATCCCTTGTGCAATAAATGCTACTGAAATTTAATGCATGTATCAATATAGCTTCAGGATTATTTGAACACATAAACCTTACTGAATACTGATCTTGACAAAATTTCGTCCTGAGTCCCAGTTTTCATCCTGAGAACTTTTTGTCCTGAATCTCAGTTTCCATCCTGAGGAAATTTTGTCCTGAGTTATTCCCCCTAAATAACTACATGCACCTGAAGAACTTCTTCCTTCAGTGAAATTCATTCACCTGGATCCAGCATTCCTAATTCTACTGATAGTTCCTGAAATCTTGATTCAGCCAAAGGTTTAGTCAAGATATCATCCCTTTGTTTATCAGTATGAATTTTCTCCATCCTTATATCCTTCTTTTCAACATGATCTCTGATGAAGTGATGTCTGATATCAACATGCTTACATCTGGTGTGCAATACTGGATTTTGTGTAATAGGAATTGCACTATTATTATCACAAAATATAGGTACTTCATTGGCTATAATCTTATAATCCCTCAATTGTTGTCTGAGCCAAAGAACCTGTGCACAATAGCTTCCTGCAGCCATGTATTCAGTTTCAGTAGTACTGGTTGCTACTGAGGTCTGTTTCTTTGAAAACCATGATATCAGTTTACTTCCAAGAAATTGACAAGTTCCTGTGGTAGGTTTCCTGTCAATTCTACATCCTCCATAATCAGCATCTGAATAACCAGTTAATTCAATGTTATCATCAGTTGGATACCATAATCCTCTATTCACAGTGCCCTTAAGATATTTCAGAATCTTTTTGGCAGCCTCCATGTGACTAGCCTTAGGATTAGCTTGGTATCTTGCACATATCCCAACAGCAAATGTTATATCAGGCCTGCTTGTAGTGAGATATAGCAATGATCCAATGATCCCTCTATAATCAGTGTGATTTACTAATTTGCCTTCGGGATCAGGATCCATCTTGTAGTTAGTATTCATGGGAATTCTAACTGCATTGCAATTCTGTACACCATACTTTGCAATCAGATCTCTGGTGTATTTTGCTTGGTTGATGAAGATTCCTTCCTTAGTTTGTTTCACCTGAAGTCCAAGAAAGAAATTCATCTCCCCCATCATTGACATCTCAATCTTTCCTTTCATCAGAGTGGAAAACTTCTCACACAACTGATGATTTGGAGAACCAAATATGATGTCATTAACATAAATCTGAACAAGTAAGATATCTTTCCCATCTTCTATCCTGAACAAAGTCCTATCAACAGTTCCTTTGATAAAACCATGGTCAGTAAGAAACTGAGAAAGTGTATCATACCATGCTCTGGGTGCTTGCTTAAGACCATACAAGGCTTTCCTGAGCCTGTAAACTTGGTCATTCTGACAAAATCCTGGAGGTTGTTCCACATATACTTCTTCCTTAAGCACACCATTCAGAAATGCACTTTTCACATCCACCTGATAGACTGTGAATTTCATGTGGGCAGCATATGCAAGAAACAATCTGATGGCTTCTAGTCTTGCAACAGGTGCAAAGGTTTCATCATAATCCAAGCCTTCTTCTTGGGAAAAACCTTGTGCAACTAGCCTTGCCTTGTTTCTCACAATGTTGTTGTTTTTATCTCTCTTATTCTTGAACACGCACTTAGTTCCAATTACATTGTGCCTCTTAGGTCTGTCCACTAGTCCCAAACTTCATTTCTTGTGAATTGATTCAGTTCTTCTTGCATAGCAATAATCCAGAATGAATCTTGTAGAGCTTCTTCAATCTCAGTAGGTTCTTTTTCCGATAGGAAGCAGCAGAACAAAGCAATTTCTCCATGGAACCTTCTTGTTTTAACTCCTTCTGATAGATCACCCACAATCTGACTTGTAGGATGACTATCCAACCATTTTTTCCTGGATGTTCCCCCTTCAGTAGTATCCTCAACATCAGAAATATTAGGTTCAGGCATTTCATCAAATTCAGGGAACAACAGAAAAGGAGAATGGGAATCATCTTCCTTAGGGGAAATTCTATTCAGAACATTGTCAGAGACATTTGTTCCCCCTTGGTTGATAGATTCAGAGTTTGCCTCAGCTGTGACCACATCTTTATTGGCATTACATACCTGAGTCTGAAGTGGTGTATGTTCAGATTGGTCAGCTTCAGTGTGTTGGCTTTCCGTCAGTGAAGAATTTCCATCCTGAGTCTCACCATCCTGAGTTTTTCCATCCTGAACTTCTTTGTCTGAGTCTGATTCACTCCATTCATAAAAAGTGACCGACTTCTTCTTCTCGAGTTCGAGAGGACTTTTTTTTTGCTAAGTCTGGTGATTCTCTTGGTCAGTTCTCCTGAGTCATGTTCCTGTTTCTTCTAAACACAAGTAGATTCATCAAAAACAACATGAGGTGTTTCTTCCACAATAAGAGTCCTCAGATTTTGTAAACTCGAAGGTTTTCTTGACTTCGAATATCCTAAGAATATTCCTTCATCAGCTTTACTATCAAAAGTTTTCAACTGATCTTTACCATTATTGTGTATGAAACACTTGCAACCAAACACACGAAAGAAAGAAACAAGAGGCTTCCTTTCATTCCACATCTCATAAGGAGTTTTTCCTTGATTATTGGTCAGCATGGATTTGTTCTGAGAGTAGCATGCAATGTTGATAGCTTCAGCCCAAAATCTCTTAGGAATATAAACCAAAGAATCATTGTTCTTGGGAACTTCTTTTAGAGTCCTATTTCTTCTTTTAGCAACACCATTTTGTTATGGGGTCCTTGCAGCTGAAGTTTCATGAGCTATTCCATTTGCTGCACAATAATCAGATATAATATGGTTGATAAATTCAGTTCCTTTATCCGATCGATCGATTTTGACCACACTCAGATTCTTTTCAAGATCTTGAGTCTCTTGATGGAGTTCAGCGGTTTTGTGCGAGTCTCTTTCTTCGAGTAAGAATATGACCCATGTGTATCTAGAGTAGTCATCAACTACCACAAGTGTATATTTCCTGCCATTAGTGCTCACAGGTGTTACTGGACCAAAGAGATCCATATGTTACAGTTGTAATATTCTGTCAGTAGAAACATCTACTTTGCTTTTGAATGATGCTTTGATTTGTTTTCCTTTCTGACAAGCATCACAAACATGATCTTTACTGAATACTTCATTGGGTAACCCCCTCACAAGTGCTAATCTTGTAAGTTTGTTCAGGGTTTTGAAGTTTAAGTGATTCACCTTTTATTGCCACAACCAACTGGTATCAGTGGAACTTTTTGCAACCAAACATGTATCTTTAGGAGTTGAACTCCAATCAGCAAGATACACATTTCCCTCTCTAGTACCAGTCAGTAAAATTTTCTGTGAAGTATTGTCTTTCACATAACATAAGTTCTTTGAGAACTCAACACTGAATCCTTTGTCACAGAATTGGCTGATAGAAAGCAAATTATGCTTTAAACCAGACACATATGAAACACCATGGATATGAACAGAATCAACTTCAAGAGTTCCATATCCTTCAGTTTGTCCTTTTGAGTTGTCTCCAAATTTGATATGAGGGCCTTTTTGCTCAACATAGTCAGTGAGTAATTGCTTATATCCTGTCATATGACTTGAACATCCACTGTCCAGACACCATACAATAGGTGTCAATTCATTTCCATTCATCAGGCTATGTTGTCTTCATTAAGCTTAGTGCCCTTTACCTTTTCCTGAAAAACAGATCAGTTCTTAGGTACCCATTTGGTGTAGGGTCCTACCAGGTTAGCTGTACCTTTTGGAACCCAAATATGCCTGATAACTCTAATTACTTTAGAGTGGCTGATTTGTCTCCCAGAAACATCTACATACACATTCGCCACCCTAGGTGCCTTGTGTATGAGTGCCAGCCTTAGCATGAACATGAGCCTTAGAGTTCTTCTTGGGTTCAGGCCTCTTGTTCAAGAGCCTTGGCTTTGGTGCGGTGGTCTCACATCTCTCTGTGACTTGGGTTAGAAACCTTTACCCTTAAGCAAGTGGGGTTTAGGTTACTATCTTGAAATTGTGGTCTTCAATGTCGAGGACTTGGTCTTTTAAGTTGAGAATATCTCTGCTGAGTGTTTCTCTTCTGAAACTCCTCTGATGGTTCAGTGCAGATTTCTTCAGGTTGGTATTCTTAGCCTGGGGCTTCGAAGTACTGGCCTGAAAATTTCCTACTGAGTGTTCAGGTTTTCTAGCCTTTTCCTGAGGTTTGGGTTTTCTTCCCTGAACTTTCAGTTTATTTGAAACCATAGGTCCTTTACCCTTGTCTAAAACTCTGGGTTGTTCTTCAGTAAGAAGATTAGATGCCCTTTGGTTTAACAAAGGCGATCTTGGTGCTACTAGAAGCAAAGATTCGAGAAGACCTTGTGAGGTTCCCCCGGATTATATCCCAATCCAGTTTTATACGTGTCTTTTGATAACTCTCAATTTCATCTATTACTTTAGATGCGAGAATTCAATAGAGCTAACTTTTTTCTGCAAGACTATCCTCACATTTCTTTAGAGTCTCATGCTTCTCAAAGAGGTCATTGAACTCAGTTCTAATAAGCTGAATCTCCTCAGTGGATTTCTCTAATTTTCCTTTCAGGATTTCTATCACCTTCTCTTTTTCTGAGAGTTGTACTTTCAGAACATCTAGTTCATCAGTAATTCCCATCAGTTGAGAAGTGATCTCAGCATTTTTAGAGTCTTTCCACTTGATTCTCGTGATCAATTCCTTGTTTACGCTCTTAAGTTTTAGTGAGCGATTCTTGTAATACGAGAATAGTCCTTCATAAGATTCTCAAAAAGAATCTGTTAGTCAAAAATTCTTGGATTCTGATTGAACTTGAGAACTCATGTGCTTGTGTAGAAGAATTTACCTCCTCCATGGCAACAAGGCAGACATCATCACTGTCACTATCTGAGAATATCTCATCTGAAGAACTGGATCCTTCTTTAGATTGTTCTTCTTCCTCAGCAATCATATCCTTTTTGCTGGAGATATTCTTGTCTCTCTTGGCTTGTCTTTCCTTTCTTTCTTTGCTTTTCAATTCGGATACCATATATTGGAAGTGACCTTTCTTCCGACAGGTTTAGCATCTGTTGTGTCATCATCATCGATCATTTTCCTCCTTGATCTTGGAGTCCTTCTTTTTGGATGAGGATCCTTCAGCTTTATGGTCCTTCCTTTTCTCAGTGGATTTGTCCTCAGCTTCTGAGTTTCTCTTGTACCTGTGATTCCTGTAATATTTCTTATATTTTCCATATCTGCTGTTGAGTCTTTCAAACCTCCTTGCCATCAGTACTAGCTTATCCTCATGCTCATCCTGATTTTTGGCAAGTGAGTTCTCAGACTCTCTAGATTTATAGGATTTATCTTTGGCTTTAAAAGCCACATTCTTGCTAGATGAAGAATCATCTTTGCTATCAGATTTCTTAGTTTTCTTGTCAATCACAAACTCATAAGCTTTCAGTTCAGAGAAAACTTGTTGGTATGACATGGAATCAATATTTTTGGTGTTTTCAATCACCACAACATGTATATCCCATTTCTTAGACAATCCTCTAAGAATTTTCAGGATTACTTCTCTCTCTGTGGGTATCTTTTCCCAAGAGCATTCAGATCATTCATAATGCTAGTGAATCTGACTTCCAGTTTGTCAATGGATTCACCATCTTCCATTTCAAAGCTATCAAACTTTCCAATAGCAACAAAAAGTTTGTTTTCCTTAATATGATCTGTGCCTTGACACATAACAGCAAGTGTGTCCCATATTTCTTTTCCAGTTTCACAGTGAGAGATCATCCCCATAACACCATCATCAATAGTGCTATACAGAGTATCTTTAGCAATGTAGTCCTGATTGACTAACTTTCTCTCATCAGGAGTAAGTTGGTCATCAGTCTTTGGAAATTCATCTCAGGATCATTCCTCTCAAGATGTCGGTGATTTAAGGATTCACAACAAGATATTTGAATGGTCCTTCAGAAACCACTCTCCACATTCTTTCATGATTGGAATACAGATGAGCCTGCATTCTCAGTCTCCATAGATCATATCTCTCAACAGAGAACATAGGAAGTTTCTTAGAAGGCATGATGAATAAGCCTTGTAAGATATCATCAATATGATCTATTCAGTAGACCACCAAAGTCTTTCAAACCAAATGGTATGGCTAACAAAGCAAGTGGTAAAAATGAACCCTTTGCTCCGATACCACTTGTTGGTCCCTCATGGTAACGAGTCTTACACGTGTATGGGGGGGAATACACGTGTTTAGTGATTTTTTAAAACTTTTTCTTCACTGAGGTCAGAGGGGTCAGGTTATCCTGATATTTTTGCCCTGAGAAGCACAAATCGCCCTGAGTCAAAGTCTACTGAGACAATGATCCTGAGCAGCTTTCAGAAGCTTCAGATTAGCCCAACTGATCCTGAATTTATCAGAGATCCTGAGGAGCTTGGACCAGATAATTAACTTACTGAACACTCAGTAGAGTTAGTTCAGTTTGGTAACTATTTGTTCTAGCTACTCAAGTGTGCGGAATGGTTGGCCCTAAGTTTATACTCGTTTTAGCTTTGCTGAAAATCTTCTTCCTTTAATAAAACAGTGATTAAGGGTGTGATCAATTTGATGCAAGTTCAGTGGATTGGTTCCAACTGAATATCAGTAAAATTAGCTTTCAGTGAAATACATGCAACAGATAAAATGCAGTACAGAAAGCAAACAACACAACAATTATAGTGGTTCAGAGACTCAAGCTCCTACGTCCACTCTCTCTGATCTTCAGAGAAATTCCTTAACCACTTCCTAAAGCTTTCAGGCTAACTCACTATAGCTTACTCACTTTTCTACTATAAGTTTTCTAGCCGACTCACTACAGCTTACTAACTCAAAAACACACAAGTGTTCAGACTACCACAAGTAGCTTACTAACTTCTTCTCTAGAGTTTTCTGGCTGACTCACTGCAGCTTATTCACTCTTTACAACTCTAAATCACCAACAAATCACACACTCAAACTACCTTATCAAAGGGTTTGGGTTTGGGTTGGTTTCCAACTAGGGTGAGATATCCTTTACAATAAGAACAAATGCAAAGGCTAGGATATCTCTACTAAGCTTTGGATATTTTTATCAATCTAGGCTTAGTGAATGAGCTCTCTCCAATGTGAAACACTTGGGAAATTCTAGGGTTTTTGAGTGCTTCAATTTGCAATAATACGAATGAGCTATTGAGTTGCTTTGAAATTTCCCGTAACCTTTAAATGTAGAAGGTCACTGGTATTTATAGGCAACTTCTCCAAAGGTTACTCTTGAAAAACTATCCGTTAGAAGAGATAGCATCAAGGATTTCCTCTTCTGGTTATTGATGAACGACTATTTTTAGGGTTTGAACACTCCCTTGCATGTTTTAGGAAATATGCAGCCAAGTAGCCAATCATCAACTCCTGTGAACTGGAAGATATCAGCTCTGACATTTATTCAGTGAGATGTCACTTTCAGTGTCAGTTCAGTACAGTGCTGTTGCCTCCTCATTGGTCAAAATCTTCCTTTGAACAGAGACAAACAAACGGCTCTTTTAAGTTGATTCTTCTGAACTGACATGTTCCTTAATGTCCACAAATGTCTAACATTCTGTTTGTTTGTACTAGGAATGAACATAACACTATTTCATAAGATAGCTGTTCAGGGTCCTTTTGATCAGTACAAAAAAATAGTCTTCAGAATCTTCTGGTCTTCAGGATAATTCTGAGTCTTCAGGATAATTCTGATCCTTCAGTGTCTTCAGGATACTTATGATCCTTCAGAGTCTTCTGTGTCTTCAGTATACTAAAATTTTATGATCTATATCTGCTGACTATACATGGTGCAGATAATCCTGAGTCCTAATATCTAATGAAACCTGATCCTGATTATATTCTATCAAGATGTCCTGACATGTCATACTCAGGGTTTTGGGATCTAATCAAAACTTCTTTATTAAATTCATCTCCAGCCAGAACCTACTGAAATTGAAGAAGCTCTTCAAGATTCATTCTGGATTATTGCTATGCAAGAGGAGCTGAATCAGTTTACAAGAAATGAAGTTCGGGAGCTAGTGGACAGACCTAAGAGACACAATGTGATTGGAACTAAGTGGGTGTTCAAGAATAAGAGAGATGAAAACAACAACATTGTGAGAAACAAGGCAAGGCTAGTTGCACAAGGTTATTCTCAAGAAGAAGGCTTGGATTATGATGAAACCTTTTCACTTGTTGCAAGACTAGAAGCCATCAGATTGTCTCTTGCATATGCTGCCCACATGAAATTCACAGTCTATCAGATGGATGTGAAAAGTGTATTTCTGAATGGTGTGCTTAAGGAAGAGGTTTATGTGGAACAACCTCCTGGTTTCAGACAGAATGACCAAGTTTACAGGCTCAGGAAAGCCTTGTATGGTCTTAAACAAGCACCCAGAGCATGGTATGATACCCTTTCTCAGTTTCTTACTGACCATGGTTTTATCAAAGGAACTGTTGATAGAACTTTGTTCAGGATAGAAGATGGGAAAGATATCTTACTTGTTCAGATTTATGTGGATGACATCATATTTGTATCTCCAAATCATCAGTTGTGTGAAAAGTTTGAGATGAAAGGAAAATTTGAGATGAAAAGTTTGTATCTCCAAATCATACTTTGATGAAAGGAAAGTTTGAGATGTCTATGATGGGGGAGATGTATTTCTTTCTTGGACTTCAGGTGAAACAAACTAAGGAAGGAATCTTCATCAATCAAGCAAAATACACCAGAGATCTGATTGCTAAGTATGGTGTACATAATTGCAATGCAAATAGAATTCCCATGAATACTAACTACAAGATGGATCCTGATCCTGAAGGCAAATCTATAAATCACACTGATTGTAGAGGGATCATTGGATCATTGATATATCTCACTGCAAGTAGGCCTGATATAACATTTGCTGTTGGGATATGTGCAAGGTACCAAGCTAATCCTAAGGCTAGTCACATGGAGGCTGCCAAAAAGATTTTAAAATATCTTTAAGGCACTGTGAATAGAGGATTATGGTATCCAGCTGATGATAAACTTGAATTAACTGGTTATTCAGATGCTGATTATGGAGGATGTAGAATTGACAGGAAGTCTACCACAGGAACTTGTCAATTTCTTGGAAGTAAACTGATATCATGGTTTTCAAAGAAATAGACCTCAGTAGCAACCAGTACTACTGAAGCTGAATACATGGCTGCAGGAAGCTGTTGTGCACATATTCTTTGGCTCAGACAACAATTGAGGGATTATAAGATTATAGCCAATGAAGTACCTATATTTTGTGATAATAATAGTGCAATTGCTATTACACAAAATCCAGAACTGCACACCAGATGTAAGCATGTTGATATCAGACATCACTTCATCAGAGATCATGTTGAAAAGAAGGATATCAGAATGGAGAAAATTCATACTGATAAACAGAGAGTTGATATCTTGACTAAACCTTTGGCTGAATCAAGATTTCAGGAACTATCTGTTGAATTAGGTATGTTAGATCCAGGTGATTAAGGCAAATCTGAAAAATTGAAGGTTTTCAGATGCATGAAGTTTTTCAGGATGTACTGAAAAACTCAGGATAAAATCATGAAGTCTTGGGAAACTCAGTAATCCTGAAGTTCAGTACTCAGTTTTATACTGACATTTTATCAAGGTCAAAACTCAGTAAGACTGACAATTGAAATTAGTCTGAAGAAGTATTGACTCATGCACCACATTTATTGTCTAACTGAATCTCAGAAATCATTGGCAATAAATGATAAAACACCTGAGGAAATAATTGGGCGGGACATTTGAAATTATCGAAGAAAGTCAATGGTCTGCAGGAACAGTAATTAAAACACTGTTCATTATTCACCAATAAGGATAAATTACCAGCTAAGTATTTGCAAAATCGTCCTTTCAATTACCCGTTTTAGCTGGTTTTAATCTTGACCATCAATCCCTTAATCAACGCAATTTTCCATGAATCAAAGTCTTATATCCATTACTTAGACTTCATTCAAGCCCTATTTCAAAAATCTTCATCTTCACGATATTCTATCTTCCCAAAAGAACCCTTCACAAATAAATCACCAAAATGACGCTCTCCGTCTACCACAAACTTGCAGTTACCAACAAACCCTAGTACGAGAATGTCGTTTCTCTAGAAAGCACATCCAACGCGGCTAACGAGGAGGAGGCGTTGCATATGCTTCGTTTGGCAAAGCTCACATGTCTGGTCGCAAATCAACCAAATGCCGAATACGCCAAAGAGGTAATTTAGTTTGTCGCTAATATGCAATTAGATGAGGAAAATTGCATAGACTCTAAGATTACGGTGTCGCATCTAGTGCGGACGGAAAAATATGTGGATTTTGTTAGGGAGTTATATATTATCCCTAAGAATTTAAATGCCGTATATGAGCTGAATGATAGAGGGGAGGACCCTACGTTGTACATGGTGGGTAGGGAACAAGAATACTTGGATCAAATTGCTGAGCATCCGGTAAAATTTGAAGCTACTTTGAATAAAAAGCATTTGAAGCCTAAATATCGAGTATTGTTGGATATTGTGAGCAAATGCATTATGAGTGGATCTGGTAGTTTTGAGCAGGTTAGCAAGCCTAAGTTGAGGTTAATGGCGGCGATTGAAGATTCTCCTTCACGGGCATTTAATTGGTTGCACTACTTAATCAAAGTGATCAGTGATCAAGCCAAACACATTCAAAAGGTTAATGGCTCGGTGGTGATTAAAGGAAAAATCTTACATGCAACCAAGATTGCATTTATCTTGGAAACATGCAGAGACGAGGAGGATATCTTTGCCAATACAACTGACTTTCCAAGATCCAAGATCATGTTCAAACCAACCAAGAAGACTATGAGGGAAAAGAAAGAGAAAATTACTGAGTCTCAGAAGGAGACGACAGAAGAAGAGACTGAGGAAGATACCACAGTGGTTGAGCAAGTCAGGGAAACCAGACAAACCTCTCAGAAATCCACTGAGGAAACTGATGAAGAAGCTAAGCAAGCCAGGGGGAAAGCCCTGATGAAACTAAAAAAGGAGAAAGGAGAAAAGATGAAGAAGAAAGCATTGGCTCCTCAGAAGCGAAAAAGGCTTCACACTATTGCTGAAAAGGAGGCCAGTGAAACTGAGGAAACCCAAACTGAGGATCAGCAAGGGTTGAAATCTCCACTTCAGGTCCTTGCTCAGGTGGTGAAAAATGTGCAGGAGCAAGAAACTGAGGAACAGGTTTTCTCAGAGGTACTCGAAACCTCTCTGAGTTCAAACAAAATTTCACAGGAAATCTTCAAAGGAACTCAGACCACAACTGAAGAAAGACCAACTCAGACTTCAGATCAATCTGAACCTCCGGAATTGCTGAACTTGGATGCACTCCTGAATGAACCTTTTCTCGATCCATCAGCATTACAAATGATACAATCTGAGCCTAATGTTCCTGAGAGCCCAGAGTTGAAGAAGGGAGAGGCGAAAGAAACGGAAATGGCGCAACAAGGGGGAATGGTTCATCGTTGATAGATACCCTGAGCTGAGCACTTATCCTGACCTTCAGGATCTCTTCTTCAGACTCAGAACAACAGTATACATTCTGAATCAGACACTTCCTGAGATGCTTAACATTGCCTCCTTCAGAGGAGAGGACTGGTGGAATGCTGAAACTGCTGTGTTGACAGAGTTTTCAGGCTTCAGAAAAACCAAGCTCAGGATGAAGGTTGCTGATTTCGACGAGCTGGTGAAGAGAAAGATAGCTGAGAAGAAGAATGCTGAGGCTGGTGAATCCAGTGCTCATAATCAGGAAGAGGAAAGACATCAAGGAGGAGAAAAGGGACCTGAGAAAGAAACTGAACCTCAGAAAGAGAAGGAATCTGAGCAGAGAAAAGAAACTCAGGATGATATGCGCATAAAAGTCGATTAATCGAAGCGGATCGATGCCAAACAACCTCAGACTGAAGTTAGCACTCTTCAGGTACATTTTGGCACTATTGTAAATTATGCCAAAGTTACTGAAGTACCTATCTTTAAATCTGTTGTTTATGGTATGCCGACTGAGGCTCAATTGGAGCATCCAACTCAGTTGGAACCAGTGGTCCAAGCTCCAATGGTTGATTTAACCCCAATCCTAGATGAACTCAAGAAGATAGAGCCAATGGTGGAAAAGCTGACTCAGATGGAAGTAACATTGTGTTGGTCCCGAAAAACCCTATTTAAAACTCGTAAAATCTCAATGGGAGGTGACTTAAATTTCTTTTTTTTTTCGAATGTGTTATGCAGATTTGCTAAAGTATGTATGACAGTTAATATGAAAGCAAATAAGAACGCACATATTTTTATAGTGGTTCGGACAACTCGTCCTACATCCACTCTTCCCTTCATGGGGCACCAACTTAACCAACAGATGTTTACCGAGTTCTCACTCAAACGGGACTTATCACCCTCTAAGGATCGCTACCCTCCCTTTCGGGATTGCTTAGATGTTTCCGAAGTTCTCACTCAAATGGGACTTATCACCCTCCTTTGGGATCGCCTACCCTCCCTTTCGGGATTGCTAGATGTTTCTGAAGTTCACACTCACCTACAAACTTAACCGAATCGATTTGGGTAAGGTTTGTTTGGTTTCCAACTAGGTTGAGATTTTCCCTTACATTTTTTTAGCCTCAATGCTAAGGATGGGAAAATCTCTCTAGGCTTAGGATATAGCATTTGTGCTTAGATCTAGGGTAGAACACTTTTGAATATATGTGTGTATTTCTTGCTCTGTGTTCTATGAATGGAGTTGCTTGAATATTTGACTTTAATTTCACTTTGCAGATCCTCCATTAACTTCTTTTGAAGATAGTGCAATGTATTTATAGTGTGGATTTAAATATTACCGTTGGAAAGTAATATTCAAATCCATACTAATAACTTCCACTTTTCTTTGTCCTTTTGCACTTTTCTCTGCAGGCTTTATGTCACATCAATATGTGTGTTGTCTTCTTATCGCTGTTGCTTTTGTGGTAATCCTAACGGATCGACACAAATGACATTCTTGTTCATCTTCCGATTCGTGCTTTGATCCGGTATATAGATTCGGGTCCGCAGAACTGGGTCGTCGAGAAACTGTTCCATTTGGGTTCTCTGATTCGATCTGACCTGCAGATCGAATCGGCCAACTATCAATCAAGTCTGATCAAGCGCATCTGGTCAAGAAGATAATTTACCAGACTGTCGAAGACATCACCGCGACTGGGTCGACATCAGTCACCAGATCGTCTGGTCACCGTGATCTGGTGAATCGGTCCGTCACCATACCGTCACCAGATCCATCATCGACGACATCGGTCACGGCATCCGTCAGCGACATCGGTCACCGCACGGTCGGAATATCGGTCGATATCCGGTCACCGTCACGGTCCGGTGAACATCGGTCAATTTGCACTGGGTTGTTCTTTTGTCGGTCCAGATCCGTCTGATCAAAAGATCATGTCGTTAGATCCCGTCAAGCACATCTGGTCACCGCGAGACGGGTCAAGAATATCGGTCGGTGACATCGATCAAGACATCGGTCACCACTGGTCGAGAACATCGGTCAGTGATCTCGTCAAGAAGATCGGTCATTTGCACTGTCCATAACATCTGGTCGACCAGATCTGGTCACCGTGTCTAAACCGTGATCGATCGCGACGACATTTCTTCTTCAAAAATCAGCATGTTTCTTCTTGTTATTTCATCGGTTTACTTCGAACTCATCCTACTTTCTCGATCTCGTCGACCTCGTCATTGTTATAAATCGATCTCGATCATCTTCGCCCGATTGCGGAGTTCCCCTCAATTTGTTCTCTCATTCCCCCTCAACTTGTTATCGTAGAATTATCTTAATAACACAAGTTGATAATGGTTTTGGCATAATTAATCAAAAACTAAAATATCCCAACACATTGGCTGGTCAAAATCAGAAGTTGGATAATTTGAGTTCATCATTTGATATGCTGCAACTACAAACAACTCTCTCAGACAAGATGACAGTTCTGGAAGGAAAAAATGATGGTGTAAGGACAGAGCTCAACTCAGATATGGAGAAAATGTACCAAGACAGAACTGCTTATCTTGAAGCCAAACTGGTTGAGAAGAATGATCAGATGATCAAAACAGCTGTTGAGGAAATGGGCTCCCTGCTCATGACCAAGATGACAGATATGATGCATCAGGTCTTCTCAAAACAGTTTGTTCCTCTTTCAGACTCAATGGCCAAGAACTACATGATGAGGCTAGAAGATGAGCATGATCAGTTGGCTGGGGAAGTGCGCAGTCTAGGCAAAGAGCAATACCACATGGTTAATGCATTGACCCAACTTCTCCCAAGGTATGATGCCAAAAAGGGGGAAAGACCGAGTTCAAAAGGTCAGTTGGATAAGTTGTTGGCACAGACCTTGGAGAAGAAAGCCAGAGAAGATGCTGATGCTAAGAAGATCCTTGATGCTCTGAGTGAGATTGAGGCCACTGAAAAGTTGAAGTTCAAAGAAGCTGAAGAACCTGGCCACACTCAGACATCAGAACAGACAGCTCAGGAAATTATTGAAGAGAAGATAACTGAAAGAAGAAGAGTTAAGCAAAGCTGGTGAAACCCAAGTCAAGCGAAAGGCTATAGCATTTGTTGAGCAAGAAAAGAAGAAAAGATCAAAGGTATCAAAACCTACTCAGAGGAAACTGATCATGGAGTTTGAAGAATCTGAGGAAGAACCAGAGAAAGAAGAAACTGAAACTCAGAAAGAAGTCTTCGACACCAAGAAAACACTGAGAGCCCTGCAGATAGAAAAAGAGAAGAGAATTGCTGCTTCAGTCTCAGGTGCTCCATTGATCAGAAAGAAGAAGGAAGAAGAGCATAAAAGAAGAGGTGGCTTCAAAAAGTTCATAGGCAAGAGGAGAGGTACAGAAAAGACTCAGAAGTGGCCGCACATTGATAAGTGGATGCCTCTACAGATCAATGATGCATGGGAGGAAATCAAGAGAGCCTTCTGGTTCTATTATGAAATTCTGAGGGAATGGAGGGGGAGCAGCTCGGATAAAAATGAAGCATTTATTGAGTATCTACTGAATTTTTATCCTGAGTATCTACAGAAGTGGATCAACCTTGCAGATGAAGGCAATACTCAGATTATTGCTCCAGGACCTTACATGTACCCAGCTCCTAGATTTGAGAATGGGTATGTGAATGAAGCAGCCATCTCTCAGGAAATTGCTCAGTATGCTATTCAGCTAGGCTTAACATGAAACAATCCAGAAATCATCAAGGCAAGGGATGAACTGAAGAAGAGGTCCTATGGGATGTTTAACTTGGAAGTGCCAGAGGATGAGGTGGAAGAAGACTGAAGACCATGTACTCCTGATTGTTTTTTATTTTCATTGTACTTTTTAACTCTTATCCCACATCAATGAAATTTTATCTTTTATGCTCAAAGATAATATCTCATTATCTTCTTACATGTCTTTTAATCATTTGATATGCCATTGTTTTTGAAATTGATGAGAGAATTACCATTTTGGATTGTAATAGATAAACTGAAACCTGAGTATAGGTTAGGTTTTCTCAAATGTAACAAGATGATTTTGACATCATAAAAAAGGGGGAAATTGTTGGGAGATGAATTTAATAAAGAAGTTTTGATTAGATCCTAAAACCCTTGAGTATGACATGTTCAGGATAATCTTGATAGTCTGAGTCAGGTTTCAGTATAGATTTTTCAGGAAGATATCTGCACCATGTATAATCAGCAGATATTAAAATCAGGTTAGTTACTGAAGAACTGAAGACTCAGAAGATTACTGAAGTTACTGAAGAACTGAAGACCCAGAGGTTACTGAAGACTCAGTAAGTTACTGAAGACTCAGGATAACCTAAATGTTCAGAGGCACTGAAGAAATATCTATATGAATACATACAAAACTGAGAAAAAAGCACATGTTCAGTAAAGTAGATATTGCCCAAAACATTCAAGTGCACACAAAAGAAACTAAGTCTAAGTGTTGTTTAAGGTTGTCTCATTCAAAAAAATTGACCTAAAAGAGCCGTTTTGTTTGTCTACATTCACTGAAGACCTGAACCAATCAAAGGAAGACAACATTGTACTTCACTGACACTAAAAGCGACAGGACCCTGAATTTTGTCAGTAGTACTATGTTCCAGACTGCAAAAATTGGTGATTGGCTACATGATTGCATATTGCCTAAACCATGCAAGGGAGTGTTCAAACCCTAAAAATAGTCGTTCATCAATAACCAGAAGAGGAAACCCTTGATGCTATCTCTTCCAACGGATAGTTTTTCAAGAGTAACCTTTGGAGAAGTTTCCTATAAATACTAGTGACCTTCATCATTGTGAGGTTACCGGAAATTTCAAGCAACTCAAGAGCTCATTCGAATTCTTGCAAATTGAAGCACTCGAACGAAGAAAAAGTTTTAAAAATCACTGAACAAGTGTTTTCCCCCCCATACACGTGTGAGACTCGTTTGCATCAGGACCAACAGGTGGCAACAGGATTGATGTCATGAATGCGGACTTGCAGAGGATATTTGGACTCGACGGGCGTAAACTACCCTGTTGAATTCAATGCTGGGATGTCGGATAAAGAGTATCTGCAAAAGGTGTTGCTGAGGCCTGGGAACATCTCGAATATTACAAATGTCAAGGTTTCCTACCTCCGAAGGAAGTACAGGTTGCTTTTAGAGATTGTCTCGAAGGTCATTACAAGGGGATTACATTAAATATTAAAATCGACTTCGTGAATGTAGACGTCATGACTGCAATTATCGAGAAGGCCCCAGACATGAGGCGGATGGGGTTATTCAAGAATAAACCTGCAGAGTCTTCGCAAAATTTGCGGTTAATGACCAGGACCAGGTGATTCTGACTAAGAACATCTGCAACATTCACAAGGTGTCAATCATCCTTGCTGATAAACTTCCAAACAATCCTTGCTCAGATATTGGGAGGAAACCTTACCTGGAGAAGTTCAAAGCTATCTTGCTAAGAGACAAGGAGATGTCTGGGCAATCAGATGACGATCCTGCTCCGTACGTGCCCAAGTCTAAAGCGATATCTGTGCCCAAGTCTAAAGAGGCATCTGTGCAGACGGAGGGAAGAGTCCAACCAAGGGCGAGAGCTGCAAAGAGGAAATAAGCTGTGAGTAAGCCTTCTGATGCAGGTGAGAAGCGTCAGAAGAAACTAACGACTATGCTGCCAAAGAAGGCTGGAATGCCTTTCGGGGGTCTTCGGGATGAAGACAATGAGGTTGAAATGATAAAATCAAAGGAGATCAGCCGGCCGAACAGAAATCGCTTTGGTGGAAGCAAAGTCGTCGTGGATACTGGAGAGGCGTAAAAGAGAACTAAATGAGGAGGCTCGATCGAAGTCTGAACCATCTGACTCAGCTCATCTGAGTTTTCTATTTAAAGGCCATGAAACCACCTACTTCCCCAGATCACCCACTCCCTCATCCAAAACACCTTCTCCAATCACCCATATTTCACCTTCTCCTGAACCTTCTCCCATTACCCAGAAACCCCTTCTCCTTCCCTTACCCCCTCACCCAGAAAACAAACACCATCACCTGCCCCAGAAATAGCTCAACTGGAGCACTCACCAGATGTTGCTGGTGATGATCTGTTTGTATCCATCTCCCACAACCCCTTCAACACAAGAATAGTCCTTGGCTCGCCTGAACAAGAAACTCCACCATATATTTTCTGTGGCACCAAGTCAATGCCTTTCAGGACCAGCACTTTCCTGATCTCATCAATCACCCTGGGATCAGAAAGCAGATCGAAGAAATTGTCTTTTGGAGGGACATCAGGCTCAAGGACATAGAAGACTTTCTTATTTTGATGAATGCCCTGGAGCCTGATTACTTTGTGGATTTGGAGAAAAGTGCCAAGGAGAATGCTAGTGTATCCAGCGCAGCCAAACTTGCTACAGATGCTGATATCAGATGGTTGGTGCACAAGAAGTTAGGCATTTCTAAGGATGAAGAAGACCTTTCTTAGACTTACCCTGAGTATGAGGAAGCTGCCGATGAACCAGTCGAGGGTGCTACAGATGAGACCCTGATTGGCGAGGCTTCAACATCTGGTCCGACTGTTGCTATCTCTGCCGAAACCCTGGAGCTGATTACGAAGAACATACAAGAAGGGGTCAAGGCATCTGTCGATCAGCATTTCCAAACGCTGACTCAAAATCTGATGGACAGATTCAGAGAAGAACAACAGGTCTTAGTGGAGACAGAACGAAAGCTCACGATTGAAAAACTGCTGCACATGCACTATCAAATTACTGCGTCAGTCATGAGCCGCATCGATCTGTTATCTGATAAGCTGTCAGCAGAGGACTCCATTTTATCCGACATTGGCACCCTTCTGCAGAGCATCTACTCATCCTTGGAGAAGACAGATATAAGTCTTGATGTTGTACGGAGAAGACTAGAGGGCTCCATCAGCAAAGCTCAGAAGGAGTTGCAATCTATTCTGAATCGGGTAATGGGACCTCCTCCAACAACTTCCACTGTTCAGATCACCCCTCTTGCAGTCGACGAGCTAAGATCAGAGATGTTAAGGGAATTCAATGCCCTGAACATCAGAATTACGAACCTTTTTGCTGCAACCAAAAAGGGGGAAGAGGGGAGATCAGAAAAACAACAAGAAGAATCAGAAACACATGCTGAGTCATATAGACGTGATCTAACACTTGCTGCACCAGAAAAGACAACTGCTGAGGTTCCTAATATGGAGATTGTTGAGATGTTCCAATCAGTTGAAGAACACAGCAGATTGTTAGTAAGTCAATGCAAGGCCATTACTGAACAGAAGTCTTTCCTTGGTGAGCTGATAATAAGGGTTGACAAGATTGAAGACTTCTCGTCAACTGTTCAGAAAAGATTTGATCAGGAGGATCAGGCGAAAAGTCTTGAGTTGGTAAAGAAACTGTAAGAAGAAGAAGACACTGCGGAGGAGAGAAAACTGCAGAAAGCCAAGCAAGTGAAGAGGCAAACCAAGAAGCCCGTAGTGACCCAGTCTCAATCGCAGATGACAACTGCAGAAAGAGAAGAGCAACAAATGAGGCAAGGGGTCATAGAAGCGGTTATTAAGAAGAAGAAGCTTGTTGAAGCTGTCGGTCTGGGCCGAAGGTATGTAAAAAGAAAAAAGTAAGAAGGCTGCAGAAGCAGAAGAAATAGATTGGGAAGAGAGAGCCTTTCCTGAGAAGGTCGAAGGTATTCTGGTGGCCCAACAAGACTTGCTTCATGAATGGACAAAGATTAAAGTCGATTGGCTGAGCGATGTGTATATTATTCAGAAGATACCAGAACATACTGATTAAGGAGCGTTCGATGCTGAATTTCTCAATTGGCTGGGATCAAATATCCCAATTTCTACAAGGTGGTGATGCATGAAGGGAAAATCATGTCCTTAATCCCTTCTGCACCCAAATTTCAGACAATGATTCCGCCGCTCCGAGCTGATAAATCTCTTGACCCAGTCGGATTCAAGAAGCTCTTCTACGATTTTGCTAAGAAAGGAGATATATTTGAGAGAAAAAGACTGGAGGCCTTGCTGCAGAGAATGTACAGAGATTTTCAATATTCCAGCAGATCTTCAGAGATTCTCATTTTGAAGAAGTCAGAAGATATGTTCTTTAGATCAGATGATAGGTAACTCTTGTACTTGTAATCTTCAAACTCTTATATATAAAACAAGTCACCTTTCTGATCTTAAGACAACAACTCGTTGTCTTCTGATTTCTATTGTTTTTGTCCTTTACTTTTCGCTTAGTTAACCATTTTTCTGATTATCTGTTTTGGTTCCATCAAAAAGTGGGAAATTGTTGGGAAATTTGTATTAAGTTTTGATGGAAGTTCCAAAACAGATTATAATAGGACCAGTAAGACCTGTTAGCTGACTGATGATTTAGAATCAGGATAGGATGACAGCTGAGTTGTATAGACAGCTGATGTATAAGATAGGTCACATATTGAGGGGGAACTCAATATGTATAGGCCAGGTCAGAAGACCAGACGAGTCAGAAGACCAGACAAGCCAGTTAGTCAGATGATCAGGTGAAGACATGAAGATCAAGTTCAGAAGACTGACGATCGGATGACTACCGTAAGATCAAGACCGGAAGACCTACATCATTCGAAATCGCTAACTTGTGCTAAGACAACTTACATCGGAAGAATTTATCAGTAGACCGATCGACTTTTATCGATCGGTCACCACACGGATGTCAACTAATGTTACACCAAGTCATACGTTGTCAATCAGAACAAGAAGAATGTCAACTTTAGTTGGTAGAACAAACACTGAATAAGTGTACTTGTTAACCAATAAGAACGCCGACGACGCATCCGGTCGACAATGCGGAGGATATTTTGCATAGTCAAACGGCTAGAAAGGACAAACTTACACGCTTTCGGCCATGCCCTTCCTGAAGCACGTCACATCAAGCCTGTAAATCTACCTAAAATAGCATGAAATTCAAATTGGTCTCCAACGGCTATTTGATTTCGAGGTCTATAAATATGGGATCATACTTCATAGTGAAGCCACGGAAATTATCATCAAGTTCAAGCTATATCAAGATTTCCGCATACAAAGAACACAAATTCAAGATTATTTACTAAGTGTTCATCCCATTAGTTCTTAAAGATAGAATTCTTATCATCTAGCTTAAGGCTACCTCAAAACTAGGATAAATTCGGTTGGAACAAACAACAAATCTTTACCCAAACTCAAAGTTAGGTTAAGTTTGTTTAACAAGATTTTATACTTAGGGTTTCTAGTTACGATCTCACGGGATCGGTTGAGTGAGAACTCCTTAAACATCTGTTGGACTAACACAATAAACTTTGTCCAGCTTGGTTAGTTGGTGCCCCTTGTGATAGGGAAGAGTGGACATAGGATCGTTATGCGAACCACTATAAAAAATCTTGTATGTTTTTTATCATTTCATACCGCTTTTTACACTCTGCACCCAACCCGAGTTTAAACCGCATACATATTACGAAAGTTAGGATCGATGCATCAAGAAACCGATCGTCGGTTTGACACTTTAGTCATCGATTGAAAAGCAATTGCGAATCGATCTTATAAACCGATTTTTCACACGGGTTAGAAACTTGCTTCCGCACATCAGTTAAACTGATAGACACCGAACTTATCTGCCATCAGGCGATCAGTAAGTTGGATATCAGTCCAAACTGATTCACACGCACTCTGATCAGGCAACTTGCCATCACACTTGATCTTGCACGAAAAAGTTTTCAGAAGTCTATTCACCCCTCCCCTCTAGACTTCTGCCCTCACTTAAACCCGTTCGGGACCTACATACTAAAAAAGTAAATATGTATTACTAACAAATATGTGTTACTTGTATTTATAGCAAGGATGAAAATATCCCAATATGTCCGCGATATATCCCATATTTTGTAAGTGCGATATGGATATTGAGGTAAAAAATATTTTTACCGCGTATCGTTAAGATATCGCGATATATCGCAATATTTTGTGATATATTGTGATATATCGCGATATCTTGCGATATTTTGCTATTAATATTGAAAAATTGTATATTTTTTTAATCACAATTTTTTATTTTAGGGGGTAATGTATTTTTTTTCCTGGTTATGATGAATATATCGCGAGTTATCGCAAAATATCGATACATTATCGGTTCAATTATAGTATAAAATTGGATGAAAATAGAGAAATATCGTGGATAAATCGCAAAATATCGAATTTAAAAAAAAAATTGTAATTCATTTTTTAGAAAAAAAAAACTCAACTATAATAGTAATGTCAATAATAGAGTATTCATATAATAAGCTGTCAATTTATTTCATAATTTATTCTGCTAGAGATATATTGTATAATTTCAAGGTACCAAATTAGTAGTGCAACTCTGCAATACATCCAGTATTGTTTTGACAAAGATGTCATTAAATCTTTTATATTTGAGCCTCATAGGTCATCATTTAGGTACTAATTGTATTGTAATATAATTTTAGGCATTTTTTGTTATATTATATATTATATTATAAATTATTTAAAATACGTCAGACAATATTTATATAATCTATTATTAATATGCTTGCTTTAAATATGTTGTGATATTAAATGAAATATATGTACAATTGTATGTTATAATAATCTACAAAATTTCATGTAAAATTTCCAAAATTTTAAAACAATTTCCGTAATTTTTCTAAAAAAATTGCGATATCGATATGCGATATTATCCATCGATATATCCGTAAAATTAAGGTTGCAATATGTGTTGCGATAGCGATATTTTCTTCCTTGATTTATAGTAATACATACTTATATTTATAATAGCATGTGTTTGTCTTTATTGTCATACAAATTTTGAAGCAAGTAATTATATTATTTTTATGCGTTTTTGTAGAAAAAAATATTTTTAACCTAATTTAAAATAAAGAATTCTCATATTTTCAGCATAACAGATGGGTTAGGTACGGTAAAATTGTACCAATTTAGAATCCGTACAATATTGTTTATGAAAGTTTGACTCAGTGCAAATACCCTCTTATATTAGCTGACTTAAAAAGATAATTTAGAATTAAAATTAATATGGCTAATATATTATAGTAGATAAATCAACATGTTTTTTAGTTAGCAATTTTAACCTCGGATTCTGGTCAAGCAAAAGGAGCATAAAAAATTATGGTGTGTTTTGAAACACTTAAAACAGCTTCCAGAAGTACTTATTTTCAAAATCTGTGCGAGGGAGCTTTAAAAATAAGTGCTCCTGGAAGCTGTTTTAAGTGTTTCAAAACAAGTTGCACGATTAATTAGGGGGAGTGGACATGTTTTCTTAAAACGTGATTAGAGTCATTAGACATGTTTAGTCTCGCAAATCTCAGCTGATTTAGACTTTAATTGATTTTGTTTCCTAATTCTGAATTAGCTAGGCATGTTTAAGCATGTCCGCGTGTGGGTCCCTTTAAAACACAATCTTTTTTCAAGTAATATTGTCAAAATCAATCTCACATTATTTTTAAATCTTTTGATTAAGTTAGGTGTTGAGATCCAACTATCGACATAAAGTATTGCACCATTAATTAGCATGCATATTTAATAAATATATATTTAACATAAACCCTCCTATGAAACTTATTCATACTATAAAATTAATACCACTGCTCTTATAAATTAATACCTATAACATTTAATGATATAATCTCAGTTTACAAGTACATTTTGCCTTGATAGCAATATTTTTTTATAAAATCGAAAATTTTGAATCACTTGAATTATCCACGCTTGACATAGTTTATGATTAAACTTTCATGAATTAGTTCATTAATTTGATATATTTTTCGATGGTTTCCCCACGAATCTCTCATGCTGAAAGTGGTACCGGGGCTATCTGTGATTTAAAGGCGAATCCAATTTTCTCAGAGGAGATCTCGGTTTCTACTGCTAAAGAATCGAAGGCCTCTTACGCGACGGCGACAACATCGAATCTATCAACAATCTATCCTGTTCAAGATCCGACTCCAAACTCGTTTCCGACGCCGAAATATGAAGGAGAGTTCTTCTCCGTGACGATCCCAGACGAGGTATATCAGAAGAGACTGGATTTGTTGAAAGACTCGCTAATTGGGAAATTTTCCTTCCCATCTGGTGATAAACCGCTCTCTGCGGTGGCTCTGCGTGCGAAAGTCCAATCGATTTGGAAAGTCAGTGGCTCCTGGAGATTCACTTCGTTGGAAAAAGGGTTTTTTAACATCTATTTCAGTAATCCCGAGGACAGGAGATGGATTTACGCCAAGAAATTTTGGATGTTGCATCCTGGTTCCTTCCGTCTCTTCTACTGGTGCCCAGACTTTAATCCGTATAAACTGAATTCATCCAAAGCTCAGGTATGGATTCGTTTTCACGAACTGGCTTTTGAATATTGGGATTCTTCGGTTATTTGGGCAATGGCTTGTTCTGTGGGGGTGCCTCTCCATATAGATGACCCTACGCTTAGTGGTAGCTATGGAAATTTTGCTAGGGTGCTGGTAGAAGTTGATTTCAAACATGAAGTCAAGGAGAAAATCTTGATTAAGCGTAAAGGGCATAGCTCGTTTGCGTATGTTTCTATTGAGAATGAACCTGAGTTTTGTTCGTACTGTGGGATTATTGGTCATAGCTGGGAGTCATGCAGGTTTAGAGATGGCTCCTTGCATAGTAAGCCAAAGAAGAAGGTGTGGGTTACGAAGGTTGATTCGAGGCTTTCGGAGGCCTCTCCTCAATCTGAGGTTAACAAGGTTTCTATGGAATTAGAAGGTTCTTTTTGCAAGGCCCATACGGTGGAGACGTCCAATGCATTTGACGGCCTCCAAGATGACTTGGAAATGCCGCAATTGGTGGAAGTAGATGAGCAGGGCATTGAGCGGAAGGTGGAGGACGAAAAAATTCTTGAAACAGTGGACCTTGTCTCGCGGGATACGGATGCAGGGAACTCGGTCACACTTCCGATGGTTCAATCTGGTACTAAGGTAAAATCCATTTTAAAGAAATCAAAATCGAGTTTTGGCCCGATTGCTTTGTGTGCACGGAAAGAGGACAACCCTATTAAACGTGCTGCGACAGGGAGTTCTACCAACGTGAACATGGTTTCGAAGGGCCACTCAAGTGCCGCAATGGCCATGAACGTCGCGGCAACTAGGGAGTACCACATGTAGGACTCGAAGAAATATCCAGGAGCTATGCCTATTAATGTTGTTGCTAATCGAGAACTCATGAGGCTGGATTCTTTGAAGCCGCCGTGAGCATGCCGATTGTCGAAGGGCAAAAATTACTTTTGGTTAGCTACTCGTGTGTGGCTGTGTGCATTATAGGTTGACTTTGGGTTTTTTTGTCTGGGCTGTTAGATGCTGGTTATTGGCCGCACATTTGGGCTGTGTTTGGGCTTTATGTTTTGTTTCGGCTTTGGTCCTTTTCGTTGGGTCTAGTGTGTTTAGTTTGGGCTTGCGCATCTTGTTGGGTTTATTTGGACTGACCTTTATTTAGGCTGCAGTCGTGCGTTACCCCGGACTGGGTTGTGGTCCCCCTTTATTCTTTTTTTCTTTTATAAGATCTTTAGTTTAGTTGATAAGTAGTATGATAGTTAACAAATGCATGACACAAGACAAAAAATTTACGAAATCCAAATAAATAAATTTCAAAAAAGAAAAGAAGGGGGAGGAGATAGAAGGTTTCACCGTGGAAGGAGAGGAGAAAGGATACAAAGGTATTTTTACATGGGTTGGTTTATTAAACCTGCCAATTTCATGGGTTGAATTAGTGGGAGTTAAGAGAGTTTAAACCTGGGCCTATGAGTATTCCCAATTTTTTTAACATGAATTGTAAACATGGGGCAAGTTTTGATTTTTGTGCCAAAACTAAGCTTATCGTGGCAAGTAAATGAAGCCTTATGGTAAGTTGTAATCTGCACTCTTGGGTTCTTTCTCATACCTAAAATCTTATTAATAATATTGCATTTTTCTAATAAAAAAAATACATTAATTCAATAATATCATTACATTTATAAATTAATACCACACATAGTTTGACGTATACACACGTGTGTAAAATTTCATGGTATTAGTTTATAAAAGTAATTGTATTAGTTTATAAAGTATTGATATTACTAAATTATTGTAATGATATTATTGAATGAATCCAGTTTCATAATATGAAATTAGTTCATAGAGGAGTATACATATAAGAGTAGTACTTTATGAAACTTGTTCACCGTGAAACTGGTTCCATATTTACAGATGCGACTCTTATGTTATCACGTCTAATACTCTTTTGTAATATAAATCATACCATATTATTACTAATAATACCCTTTTGTAATATATGTAGATTTAGGTCCAAAAAAACCTAAATTCTTGAAAGGTCTCAAGGGAAGGTGATTTTTAATTTTTTGTGTGACTCATCTTATGCATGTACCATGCAACTCATTTTCTGCAAGCCATCTTATGAAAGATCAGCTTACTTGGTGTAAAGCTGATCAAATGAGTTTATTCTATCTTTATGAAATCAGATGAGTATGACAATTTAAGTAAAAAATAATAAGAGCACACGAGTATTTTTATAGTGGTTTGAAGACTCGGCTTCTACATCAACTCTTTCCTTCAACGGGTTAATCTTGATTTTTAAGTGGCAAGGTACACTATGGCCGTGCACCTCTTCGTGAGATTGACCATTGAAAAATTACCCAGTTTCAGCCATTTCTTACAACAATCTATCAGGTAGTTTAACATCAACTAGCTAACTTCTAGATCATTCGCTCAAACTTCCTAACTCTTGGAGTAGAGGTGGTGTAAAATTTATAGTTTTGATGAAAGTTCCAAAATAGTTGTAATATGACCAGTCAGACCTATTAGCTAACTAATGAATCTGATAGGAAACCAGATGATAACAATTGTATAGACATCTGATGTAATAACATAGGTTAAATTTGGTTAAGTCTTGAAGATCAGAAGAAAAGAAGAAACTGAAGATCAGTTTCAATTAAGGACGGACCAGTCAAGACCAGTTGACTTGACTGATGGTCAGAAGACTTAGACCAGTTCACCTGCTATGAGGAATACATCAACCGAGTCACAAGTTGAGCTAAGACAACTTGATCAGAAGACTCAGAGGTAGATCGATCAAGTCTTGTCGACGACCGATTCGATCGATTGACTTCCAAGAGCTCATACAAGTCATATAAGTAGACCAGACAAAAAGATAATGAAGAAAAGAGGTCTGACAAGGCGCCGAATAAGTGTACTTGTTAGCCAACGAGAGATCGACATGTATGTATGGAACTGATGAACACAAGGTATGGAGTATCAGAGTTCAACGACTAGAAAGGACAAAATTACACTTAAAATAGCCACGCACGCCTGGTTCCTGATGAACATCACTTCACCCTGCAAACCTACCCTAAATAGATTAAGATTAAAATTGCTCTCCAACAACTCTTTGATCTTGAATTCTATAAATATGGGATCACTCTTCAGAGTAGAGTTATGGAAATTATCAAGCTTTACATACACAAGTCATTTCAGCAAGAACACAAGTGCTCAAACATATCTTCAAGTGTTTATCCCATATTCCTTCTTAGCTGAGATTTATACTTTAGCTTTAGGCTACTTACATGATCACTGGTAGATACCAGCAGAATCTGGGTGAATCTCACTGGATTGTGAGAACTCAGATGACTTAAGCATGATTCTCAAATAACCCCGATCAAGGATCATCAAGAATGAGATATTAATGATGCAATTGAGATTGATGTGTGATCTGCATCATACTCTTAGAGAGTGTAGTAAGAGATACTAGGTATCTCATGATGGATGCACAGATACCTATAGGGTATTGGTATACCCATCCGAGAAACCGTTTGATGTAGTTCCACAATATGTGTCTACGGGTGTCTCGGTTAGTGGGGGGCGATGTGATACTCCTTTGACTTGAGGTCAATCATACGACATGTGTGGAGTGATGAACTTTGACCATGACCGATGCTTGCACCCTTCCATGGGTAGATATGACTTGGATTGGGTTCATCACGAAGTGCATGTGCGTGGTATTTGAGCCAAAAATAGGATTCATTCCTCAAAGTGGATTTAGAGAGAATACTTATCTTCTAATCATAATTGGATATAAGTCATCGACCGATGCACGTCAACTTGGACTTTGTGGCCAAGTGTGACATACATGATCAATTAGTGATTAGAGATAGTATGATTAAGTTATTTGAATAGACCCTTCATCATGTTTAAGAATTAATCGAGTATTCGCGAATGAAAGAAAGTTATCATAATAGCCGTATGTTTGATTCTGGTGAAGTTGAGCGTTTCTTGCAACATACCTCATGTATTGAGAATGTCCGATTTATTATATAGGGTTCAATTAAGACCGTTAGTTTGACTAATCGCTTGATATATGAGGGCCTATGGGTTACACAACAAGTAATTCCTGTTGGGGAATTAATTGCCCGAATCTTTTCGGAATGAATATTTAAATACAAATTTAATTCTAGAATTATTACTAGCATGAATAAATCCTATATTAATTCAAATAATAATCCAACAACAAATCATGCATATAAAAAACTACATAAATCCTATGCATGCGGAATTGCTGGGAGTTTCGTTAACTAACCTCTTGACGATCAAGGCAAACAGATAAGAAGAGCAACGTTCCACGAACAAACCCAAATTCCTTCTCAAAGTATTCCCACGTCCTTGTTCAATAATTTGGTGAGAGGATGCTCACGAACAATTAACAAAAGGGAAAAAATAAAATTATGTTGCACCACCTTTGTGGATTTCTAATTTTTCCAACACATGGAATTTTGTTGGGAATTTTGATATTTGACGGATGTTGTTCGGATGTTGGACAACATTCTCGCACAACATCATAAATTTGTCCTTTCTCCTAACACCGACTCGTTTTAATAGATGTGTTTTTCTATGTTTCCTACATTGCAGGTTGAAAACAATTTAGGATATTTTCAAACGATTGCCTTTGGAATGGAGTGAGAATAGAAAAGATCATGGGTAGTTACACCAAGACCATGGAGATAGTGGAGGAGATATTCAAGGCTATCCAAGCCAAGTGGATTGGACAATGCAGATGGTCGGAAAGTCTATAAATAGATTGCATTGGTCGACATTCAAGTTTGAGTTAAAGTGAAATACCATTTGCTCTACTCCAAACTTAAGAGAAGTAGCATCCAAAGACACAACCAAGAGTGAAAAACCCAGTGTTTGTAATTCTAGGAGAGTGAGGGTCGATGTTATTTTATTTGTCTTTGGTCGAGGAATACAATCTCTCCCATCAAGATTGATTTTATCTTATTAGATCAAGTTTTAGGTTGAATAAGATCACTAGTTTCTTGATTGAATATATTGATTTTTGGTGTGTGGTTTTTCACTACACCTTTAAGGATCTTGTAAGAGGTTCTTGTGTATCTCACTACTTGTTATAGTGATATTTTTTAACCATGAGGTTCGTAGATGCGGATTACGGGCTATACAAAATTTTGAAATCCTTTTCAGACTTGCGTTTTTATACTTCCAATCTCATATATGTTGTTTTTACATGTTGCATAACATTTTCAACAACACTCTGAAAAATACACGCGACACATGCTGTCGAGTTGGCGCCCGAGCCATAAACTTGATACACTAAGTTAAAGATCCCGTGTTTTTAAAAGTGTGTTTTTGCAATGGATTATCCACTAACTCCTTCTTTAAAACCTCCAATTTTGGACGGATCAAATTACCCCATCTTTGAAACCTAAAATGCGCATGTGTACATTAAGTCTATAGATGAGAGAGCATGACGTAGTGTGTTATCCGGTTGGAATCCACCAAGGACATTTGATGATAAAGATGGAGAATCGCAAGTCAAAAATAAAACCGATTGGTCCAATGATGAATGCACATCACCCGATTTCAATTCTAAAGCCCTTAATGCGATATTTCTTCACATCGATGTTTCTATGTTTAAACCGATATCTAAAGCGTGTTTCTTCTAAAGATGCATGAGAAATATTGGGAACATTGTGATGGATCGAGAAAGTGTTCAAGGACTAGACTCGAAATGCTAGGAACCAAGTTTGAAAACTTAAGGATGAAAGATGATGAAACCATTTCATCATACAATGAAAAGGATAAGTGAGATTGCTAATGAGTCACACTCACTTGGTGATCCATTTCAACACTCGGTTAGTCAATAAAATACTTAGACTAGTTCCTAAACGATTTGATGCTAAAAATATGTGCAATAGAAGAGGCTAAGAACACCGATTTATTTAGTCAAAATGAGTTGATTAGTATTTTGAAAACTTATGAGATAAATTCAAATATGTTAGATGATGATAAACATGAGAAAGATAAAGACAAGAAAGTACTTGCTTTTAGAGGTGAAACCGATAATGTTGGTAAACATCCTTTTTGTAAATCAAGTTGATTACGATGAAGATGTTTCTGATTTATGTGATGAAGATGTTTCTGAACAATTTTCTCTTATCACTAAGCAATTCAATTCTTTTCTAAAAGGAAAGTTTAAAAAACCAAATGGTACTTTTCAACCAAAAGATAGAAATAATCAAAATACTTCTCCCTCTGATAAAAAGCTTGTTCCAAGTCAGTCTTTGGTTTCAATCAATCTAGACAATTTTCTAAGGATAACAAGTTCAAATATGATCGAGATGTAGAAAAAAAGGTTAAATGTGATGCATGTTCGGATATGGTCATTATCTTTAATGAATGTGCTAATCTTATGCTTAGGAAGAAGATGAACTTCAATGATATTCGATGATGAAACCGATCTTTGATAAATGTGAACTAAGTGCTATGTCCGGCTAGAATAGTTTATGATGATACATTTGATGATGATCTCGATGATTATTGGTCTGAAACAGATTCAGATGTTATCACAACATCTGAAACAACATTCAGTAAATGTGATTCTTAGATTAACTGTTTTGCTGGAACTATTCTGAATGCTGAAACATCAAATTCTGCTGATTGTAACTTTGAATATCTGAAGTTTAAATCTGATTTAGAAAATCAAAAGCAAGGTGTTGAGTTCCTTATCTTTAGAAAATTAAGATTTGAAAGAAAATCTTGTAAAAGCTTGAAGTACTTTTAACTAGAAAAGATGTGGAAATTTCTGCTTTGAAAGATGAACTTAAGTGCACTACTTTTAGTTTTAAAAAGTTTTCAGCTAGCACTAATGAATTGAATGAAGCATTAATGATTGGTAGATATGGTAATCTTTGGACTTGGTTTTGAAAACTTTTGAGAATACTCCTATATCTCGTGAACCTATTTCTTTTGTAAAAGTTGGAACTTACGTGCAAAAACCTTTGAAAGGTAAACAAAAAGAAATCGATGGTTTGTTTTAAAGAGTATATCCTGTTTTTATTGTCTTTGGAGTAGGTCACATTCGTTCATATTGTTCTAAGTTAAGAAGAGACTTAAAAAGTCGGAATTATTTTACGATAAAGTTGAACACTTATAAAAAGCAGGTTAACAACACTAAAAAGTTGACTCATAAGAACATGTCTTGTAATGTTGTGTATACATCTTTGAAAGCATGTGTTCCTGGATCTTCGTACTTTGATAGTGGTTGTTCTAGACACATAACAGTCAAGTCAATCATCGACTAATTATACATCTTGTAATGGTGGTCATGTTACCTATGGTGTGGTGGTTCAAAAGGTAAAGTGGTTGGTAAAGGAACTTTAAATGTTCTGGTTTTTCAAAGTTGACAAATGTGTTACATGTAAAAGGTTTACTTGTTAATCTGATTAGTATTAGTCGGTTATGTGATGATGATTTACATGTGAAATTTGACAAGAATTCATGCTATGTGTTTGATAAGAATGATGAATGTAATGGTGCAATAGATCTGGCCGATAATTGTTATTTGATTGGTTCAAACCATACTTGCAAAAGTCTTTAAAGCAAATGATATTATTTTGTGGCATCAAAAACTTGGTCATGCTAATTCTGAAGTATTTAGAAATTGCATAGACTAAGTCTTTCTTGGTTAGTTTTTACGATCCTTAACTTTGAAAAAAAAAAAAAATCGTGGACGCAGAAAGGTAAGCAAGTAAGGACAACACATCAAATGTTGTCAAAGATGTACAATAAACGGTGTTGTGAAGTTGATTCATATGGATCTAATGGGTCCTATGGAACCGAAAGTTTAGGTGGAAAGAGGTATTATGTTCTTGTAGATGATTTTCTAGATATACTTGGGTTATATTTTCGAAAAAGAAAAATCGATACCTTTTCCGATTTTAAAATTCTTTACAAAAGGTTTAAAACTGTTTTTTATGTTTAAAGATCAAGAGGATAAGAAGGTCCGATCATGGAAGAGAATTTGAAAAGCAGGTTTGTTTACTAATTTTGTGAAAAGAAAGGTATTTTGCAAGATTTTTTTCTTCACCCTAAAATCCTCAACAAAATGAGATTCTTTGAAAGAAAGAATATAACTTTGCAAGAAATGACAAGAGTTAGGCTAACCTCAAAAAGTCTTTCTAAAAATTATGGGTGAAGCTTTATATCTTTGCTTGTCACATTGTGAATAGAGTATACATTCGATTCGATAGTAATTGTACTCCCTATGAGATTCGAATAACAAGAAACCAAATTTGAAATACTTTCATGTTTTTTGGTTGTGTTTGTGACATTTTGAATGATAGAGATCGATTGCACAAGTTTGATTCAAAAAGAGTGATAAAAGATTTTTCTTAGGATATTCTAAGAAGAATAAAGGCTTATATAATCTATAACTTGAGAACCCATACAATGCAAGAATCTGTTAATGTGGTATTTTGATGAACTTTGCAAGTCTTGCGGGTAAAAATCTTGTCAAGATAATGTATCGATTTGATAGAAGTATCCAAAGATACCGATGACCTTTGAAGATGGTAAGGATGTTGATCGAATGTTCCTTCAACATCGATACATTATTACCAAAAGTTCAAATACTAAAAATCTGTCACAAGATTTCTGAAGATCCAAAACAGGTTGGTTCCCTCAACAAAGATAATGAAAAGTCATCCATCGGATCGGATCATTTGTAGACGCTACCCTTTGGTGTACAAACTAGAAGAAGAATGGGTATTCACATCAATAACTTTGTAAGATCGGTTTGCATGTCATCCATATGCAATCGAGTAACTTTTTGAGTGTTATCATTCTCGCAATTGAGCCTAAGAATGTGAAAGAAGCTTTTAATAATGAAAACTGGATAAATGCTATGCATGAAGAGCTTAATCAGTTTGAAAGAAATGATGTTTGGACACTTGTACCTAGACCTAATTTTGATATTAATGTCATAGGGACAAAATGGATTTTCAAAAATAAAACCGATGAATCTGGTAATATTGTGAGAAAAAAAAAATTTAGATTGGTTGCTCAAGGATATACTTTCAGATTGAAGGAATTGACTTTGATGAAACATTTGCTCTCATTCTTAGAATATAATCTATTAGATTACTTTGCTATTGCATGTTTCATTAACATTAACTTGCATCAAATGGATGTTAAAGCTGCTTTCTTAAATGTTATTCTGGATGATGAAACTTATGTTGAACAACCTAAAGGTTTTGAAAATCTAGAATTTCCTGATCATGTTTACAAGTTAAAGACAACTTTATATGGTCTAAAAAAAGCACCTAGAGCTTGGTACGGTAGACTTACTGATTTCTTACTTGAGTTTGGATTTTTGAGAGGTGAAGCTGATAGAACCTTGTTCATTAAAATTCTAAGAAAGATATCATGGTTGCTCAAATATATGTTGATGATATTGTATTTGGTTCAACTAGTAATGATATGCTTGAAAGTTTTGTTAAAGAAATGACCTGTACTTTTGAAATGTCCATGGTTGGAGAACTGACTTTCTTTTTAGGTCTTCAAATCAAACAAATGAAAGATGGTATTTTCTTTTGTCAAAATAAATATGCTAAGAATTTGGTGAAAATGTTTGGTCTGGAAAGTGCTAAAACTATGAAAACCCCTAAAGGTTCAACTCAAAAGTTGAGTAAAGACTTGATTGGAAAAGATGTTGATCCTACGTTGTATAAATCAATGATTGGTAGTCTTTTATGCTTAACTTCTAGTAGGCCTGATATTATGTATAATTATCTGTCTTTGTCTTTAGGTATCAAGTTAATCCTAAGGAATCACATCTCAATTTCTAAAAAAGAATTATAAGATATGTGTAATTTCGAAACATGTGATCTAGGTATTTGGTACTCATAGGATACTAATTGCTCTCTAGTTGGCTATAGTGATGCCGATTTGGCGGTGTGATTATGATGACAGAAAAGTACTAGTGGAGGATGTTTCTACATACGGGAAACAACATTATCTTCTCGCATAGTAAGAAATGTAATTGTGTTTCACAATCGATTTGAATCAATATGTTTTCTTTGAAGTCTTTGCGACTCAACCGCTATGGCTTAAAAAGATGTTTGATGATTATGGGTTGGAAAGTGGTATTTTGACTGTTTATTGTGATAATACTAGTGCTATCAATATTTCCAAGAATCTTGTGCAACATTCTTTAACTAAGCATATAAGTATAAGACTTCACTTTATAAAGAGATCTTGTAGAAAGAAGTTGTGGAAGTTAGAGTACATTTTCATTGAAAAATAACTTGCAGATATTTTCACAAAAAAGCCCTAGATAATGAGAGGTTTTCTTCTCTTAGAAAATCTCTTGCTCTTTGCTATATCTGAAAATAAACACTAGATGTTGTGACAAATGTTTCTCAACATTTGAAACAACATTGTGGTTCTGATAATGAGTTTGTCTACTGTATTTGCTTATTTTGAACTTTAAAATGATAGTGTTTTGATCTTATTGTTTGAATCATGATTTAGATACAGGGTCCTGGGCATATATCTCTTAAATGCATTAAAAATAAAGCACAACTTAGATGTGTAATCACCGAGTAACTATGGGACACAGAGCTCGCTACTACGATGTTCTCTTTTCAAAAGGTGATTAAATATACATCCATGTTTGTTCACAGTCCATTGAGTAATTATGGGGCACGGAGCTCGCTACTCGATGCACTCTCCTGAGATTCAGCAGCCTTTTCTTTCATCTTATTCAAGGTTTTCTTCTATCTGAACATGATTTTTGAGGTGGGGAATCCATTTATTGGAGCGAAGGTATCCTCATCTTCTCTGGCTGTTTCAAGGATGTATGCAATCTTTGTGGCATGCAGCACTTTGCCTTTCACCACAATGGTGTCCTTTTCTTTAGTGATATGCTTCGTTTGATCACTAATAATTTTGATTAAGAATTGCAGCCAGTTGAAATCAACTCGAGGAGAATCCTCAATGGCAGCCCTCAACCTCAACTTTGGTTTGCTAACTTGTTCCAAACTGCTAGACCCACTCATAAGACATTTGGACACAATATCAAGCAGCACAATATATTTCTTTTTCAAAAACCTTTTATTAAGAGTAGCTTCAAACTTGATAGGCTTTTCTGCAATTCTGTTCAAATACTCCTGCTCTTTTCCAATCATATAGAGAGTAGGATCTTCCCCAACATTATTTAATCAAAGACCTCATTCAAGTTATTAGGAATAATATAAAGATCCCTAATAACATTAACAAATTGTGAGCTATCTGAGAGTTAAGTAACAGTTATACTTGAATTCATGCAGCCATCATCATCTACCATAAGATTTGAAATAAATTCCAGTACCTCTTGATTCCACTCGCCTCTGGGTTTATTTCCAACCAAATAAGTAAGCTTTGCAAGATGGATCATATGCAGAACATCTTCTTCATGAGCTTCGTTGTCTGTTCCTTCGAAAGATACAACATTTTCGTAGTAGGGCTTATTGGAAATGGCTAGCTTAGCGAAGATTGAGGGTGGAGTCATTTTTGATTTTGTGGAAAGAAATGTTAAGCGAGAATATTTGTAGGAGAATTATTTGCAAGGAGTTTTGAAGACGATGGAATTCGAATGTAAATGAACAGTTTCTATTGAAATTTTGGGTTTTATAAGGGGTTTCGAAGATGGACGGTTGAGATTATCATCAGAAAACCGATGGTCCAGATTGAAAGAAGTTTTTGTCATTGTTTAATAAGCGGTGGTAATTTGCTAAATTTGAGTAAATTTCAAAGAAAAAGGTTACCCAAAATGGTGTTTAAGCACAATTTTTCGATAAAAGTCATCTACTTGGATTTGTTGACTTTCCCGAATACGAAACTTCCCTCTAATAAGTTCAGGCATTATGTATTTATTCCAAATGATTACTGAGTAATCTCTTAGTGAAATAAATGTGGTGAATTAAATGCATGAGTCAATATTACTTCAAAGGCTTTTTTTTTCTTTAACTTTTGAATATTAACCTTGACAACGTTCATTGAGCTTGTCTTCTTGACGAGAAAATCTGAATTCTTGAGTATCCAAATTGAAGGTCAGTTTCATGCATCGAAAAACCTTCCATTTTTTCGAATAATTCACTCCTGGATCCAACATGCCTAATTCAAGTGATAATTCACAAAATATTCATTGACAAAAGATTTTTTCAACATATCGGTTCTCCGTTTTATCGATATGAATTTTCTCCCGTCGATATCATTCTTCCCAACATGGTCTCTCGATGAAATGATGTCGATATCAACATGCTTGCATCGGTGTGCAATCTGGGATTTTTGTGTAATAGCAATTGCACTATTATTATAAAAAAATATAGGTACTTCATTGGCTATTATCTTATAATCCCTCAATTGTTGCCTTAGCCAAAGAATCTATACCACGATGAGCTTTCATGCGACCATGTATTCAACATCGGTAATCTTGAACACCCTTTGAAGTTTGTTTCTTAGAAAACCGGGATATCAATTTTCTTCCAAGAAATTGACAAGTTCTGTAGTGGACTTCTGTCCAATTCTACAACCACCATAATCAACATCCTGAATAACAAGGGTTAATTGAGGTTATCATCACCGATCTACCGTAATCCTCTATTCCTTCGTGCCCTTAAGATATCTCTAGGATCTTTTTGCAAACCTCCATTTGACTAAATTTTAGGATTAACTTGGTATCTTGCACATATCCCAACACATGTCCGCCTACTTGTCGTGAGATATAGTAGTGATCTAATGATCCTCTATAATCGGTATGGTTAACCGACTTGCCTTCGGGATCAAGGTCCATTTTGTAGTTAGTATTCATAGGAATTCTAAGCTGCATTGCACTCAGATACCATATTTGGCAATCGGATCTCTAGTGTACTTTGCTTTGATTGATGAATATTCCTTCCTTAGATTGCTTAACTTTACGAAGTCCTAGAAAGAAATTCATCTCCTCCATCATTGACATCTCAAACTTTCCTTTCATCGGAGGCGAAACTTTTCACACATCGATGATTAGGAGAACCAAATATGATGTCATCCACATAATCTGAACTAGTAAGATATCATTCTCATCTTCTATCTTGAACAAGGTTCTGTATGATTCCTTTGGTAAAACCATGGTCGAGAAGAAATTGGAGAGAGTGTATCATACCATGCTCTGGGTGCTTGGTTAGGACCATCAAAGGCTTTCTGAGCACAGAACTTGGTCATTCCGACAGAAGCCGGGAGGTTGTTCCACACAAACCTCTTCCTTAACACACCGATTCGAAATGCACTTTTCACATCCATCGATGGTATGAATTTCATGTGAAAGATATGCAAGAAACAATCGATGGCTTCAGTCTTAAAACATGTGCAAAGGTTTCATCATAGTCCAAGCCTTCTTCCCAGGTATAACCTTGTGGAACTAGCCTTGCCTTGTTTCTTACAATAATGTTGTTTTTTTCATCTCTCTTGTTTTTAACACCCATTTTTTCCAATCACATTGTGCCTCTTAGGTACGTCCACTAGCTCCCCAAACTTCATTTCTTGTAAACCGATTATTTCTTCTTGCATAGCAATAATCAAAAGGATCTTGAAGAACTTCTTCAATCTCGGTGAGTTCTTTCTCGGATAGGAAGCATCGTAACAAAGCACTTGCACCATGGAACCTTCTTGTCTTAACACCTTTTGATAGATCACCCACAATTTGGCTTGAAGGATGACTATCAACCATATTCTCTGGATGTTCCCCTTCGTTAGTATCCTCAACATCGAAATGTTGGGTTCGGTATATAATTAAACTTCGGGAACAACATGAAGGAGAAAGGAATCATCTTCCTCGAGAAATTCCATTGAGAACATTTGTCGTGATATATTTTCCCTTTGGTTGATAGATTCAGGATTTGCCTCGATTGTGACCACATCTTCATCGGCATTACATACCGATGCGAGGCGGAGTTTGTTAGATTGGTCGATTTGATGTGTTGGCATTCCTTGATGGAGAATATCACTGAGTTTCACCGGCTGATTATCCTCGTCCTAAGCTTCTTTATCTGGTCGACTCACTCCATTCATAGAATATGATTGGCTTCTTCTTTTTTCGGAGAGATGATTTGGCCTTGTTCTTCGTGCTAAGTTCGGTGATCCTCTTTGTTAAGTCTCCCCGAGTCGGATTTCTGTTTTCTTCCACAATAAAGGGTCCTCTGATTTGTAGACTCTCAGAAGGCTTTATTGACTTGAATATCCCAAAAATATCCCTTCATCGGCTTTTGCTATCAAAAGTTTTCAACTGATCTTTACCATTATTATGAATGAAACACTTACAACCCCAAATACACGCGAAAAGAAAGAAACAAGAGGCTTCCTTTTCATTCCATAGTTCATATGGTGTTTTTCCTTGATTCTTTATCGGCATGGATGCGTTTCCGAGAATAACATCGGTGTTATTTGCTTGACCCCAAAATCTTTTAGGAATATCGGCTTAAGAATCATTATCCTTGCGGTTTTTTCGGGTCCTATTTCTTCTTTCCGCAACACCATTACATTATGGAGTCCTTGCGGTGATGTTTCATGAGTTATTCCATTTCTTGCTTGAGAATCGAGATATAATATGATTGATAAATTCATTGCCTTTATCGTCGATTTTGACCACATTGATTCTTTTTTAATCTTGAGTCTTTTCGATAGTTTCGGCGATTTTGTTTGAGTCTCTTCTTCTTGAGTAAGAATATGACCCAAGTAAATCTAAAGTAGTCATCAACTACCACAAGTGTATATTATTGGGAAATTAATTGCGGATCTATTAGGGATGAATATTTAAATACAAATTTAATTAACAATTATTACTAGCATGAATTAATCTATATTAATTCAAATAATAATTCAACAACAAATCATGCATATAAGCAGTTTCGTAAATCCTACGCATCTTGAATTACTCTGAAGTTTACTTAGGCGTACCTCTTGGAGTGGCAATGGTCTAGATTGATTAGACACACTAAAAAAAAACTTCCCAAGTATTCCTTAATCCTTGCTCGACAATCCGGTGGTAGGATGCTCGCGAACAATTAACAAAAGGAAAAAATAAACTTTGTTGCACCACCTTTGTGGATTTACTAATTTTTCAAAGACATGGAATTGTACTTGGAATGAAAGAATCATCCTCGATTTATAGATGGGGTGGTGGGCGATTTGGGGGAAGAAAACAATGTGGGAAAATCTTTTATTGATCTCAAAATCTTGAATATATCTCCTATATTCATTTTCCCATAATTAAAATATTCCACAAAAATCTCGCCTCATCATGTTATGGAGATTTTAGAAAATTTAGGACAAGATTCCAAGATTTGGATCTTCTTGAATTTATTAGATATACTTGTGCTTCAAGAAATACATATCTTCCATAATATCTTTTCAAGAAAATCAAGAAAATCTTTCTTTCTTAATTATCAAAAATTTGAAAATATCAAATATGAATAACCAAGTGGGAGATTTCTTGAATTTAATGAGATAATCTTGTATTCCAAGAATACATATCTTCATTCCATAACAAAATTCAAAGAAAATCTTTCTCCCCTTTTATCCATAATTTTGAAAAACAAGGAAAATAAAAACAAGATTTATTTTATTTTTAAACACCTTTTTCGTATTGAACTTTATGTTGGGCTACTTAGGGGGCCTTTAGGAGAATTAAGATTGGACCTTCCAATGGATCTTGAATTATCAATATTGAGCCACAATATTATTCAAGCCCATAAATATTAATTAATCCCACTACATAATTAATATTGCACTATCCATCTTAACCCATATTACAGTCAATATGGTTCCATTATTATTTCCCATTTTAAGATTATCTAGCCCATTAATTAATTCAAACCCTTTGAAATAGCTTTCCATTAATTAATATCTTTTGTCCTTGGTTAAGGAAGGTCAACATTATTATCCATACTGGAAACTAGTTCCTTGCAAATTTGGTATGATAAAACTTATGAACCTCCCCAGGGGGCAATCGAACAAAGCGTACTTACTGCGATTCTCCGTATTAAATCTTAGCAATGCATGTGTTGGGAAATATGTAATTTAGTTTTGATGGAAGTTCCAAAACAGGTTGTAATAGGACCGGTCGGACAACTAGCTAACCGATGACTTTTGATTGAATAAGATGACCATTTGAAATGTATAGATGGTGATGTAAAAGATAGGTCACATATTAAGGGGAACTCGGTAGTGTATAGGTCGGTCGAAGTATCGGATGACCGAAGAGAAGGTCGGATGATCTCAAGACTAAGCGCAAATCGAGAAGATAAGAAGTCAAAAGATCGGTGAAGACAAGAAGACACTAAAGACTAGGAAGAACACGAAGACTCGAGATGAACACGAAGACTCGAGATAACATCAAGACTCAGATGAACTGAAGACTCGAGATAACATCAAGACTTCGGATGAACTCAAGACTCATATAAAACTGAAGACTCGAGATCAAACACGAAGACCTTCGGTCACCCTTGAATCTGAGGCTCGAGAGGCGACAACAAGATCAAAAGACACGAAGACCTACTTTCGTGAGTCTCGCATATTGAAGCCTAAAGACAGTAATGCAACCAAAGACTAACATGTAGATCGATTTACTTGATCCAAGTCGGCTCACACTTTGGTGATGATAAAAAAGGATACACCAAGCAAAGGCGAATCCTCTCCAAAAAGGAATGTCAATCGCCTAACAGGCGGAATTCGAAATCTTGTCTCAGCCAAGCCAAAAAGCGACACATGCACAAAAAGAGTCGACAATCACAGGATCTGTGGCTATGAGACAAAAATAGCGTTAATCAATCGACTACCACGCAAAAAAATCGAAGACGTCACAATCATATCCTACATTTTTACACCCTAATATGGCCCAAAATTCAAATTGCTCTCCAACGGCTTCTTGATTTGAGGTCTATAAAATGGGATCATTCTTCATTTTGAAGAAGGAGGTTCAAGTGAAAAAATTTAGAAACAAAACGGAGACATGTAAAAAAAGAAGCTAAAGCTACAACAAATCTCCACTCACAAGAACACTACATCTCAAGATTATTCTTAGAGTGTTCATCCCATAGTTCTTAGCAAGAAATCATATCCACTAGTTTTGGCTATCTAAAGCACCGGGATAGATTTCGATTTGGAACCCTCAATCATTCTTTACCCAAACGCAAATTAGGTCAAATCAGAGAGTGAGAACTCATTAAACATCTTGGTTATCCTCTTTTGTAGGATATAAGTCCCATTGGTTACGTTGTAGAGTGGGAACTCGATAAACATCTCTGCTATCCCGAAAAGGATATAAGTCCCATAGGTTAAGCAGTGGGAACTCTAGTAAACATCTCGCCATCCGCGAAAAGGATATAAGTCATGAGTTTAAAGTAGGTTAAGGATTCCTTGTGTTAAGGGAAGAGTGGACGTGAGGGGCGGGTTTTGTCCGAACCCACTATAAAACGTCTTGTGTGCATTTACTTGCTTTTTTATCGCTTTACACAAGTCAACCTGGTGAGTTTAAACTGCATACATATTCTAAAGTTAAAGTTCAGTCCGCACGAGCTAAACCGACCGATCGATCGACACTTCACCAACGTGGTTAAAAAATCGACTTAAGAATCTAATTGATAAAAACTGGTTTTTCACGGGTAAAAAAGCTTCGCACCATTCGGTTAAACCGACAGATATCAATCGACCGCCCGGGCACTCAAGAAGATTGAACATCATCTAAACCGATACACTAAACTCTGATCGGGTGTCTTCAGATTTCACTTGATCCATACGAAAAGTTTTGGAAGTCTATTCACCCCTCCCTCTAGACTTTCACCCTCGCAAACCCAGATTCGGGACCTACAAGTGGTATCGAAGCGGTGGTTCTCTAGGACCAACGGCTTTGAGTATCATCGATTCTTGAGGAAGAATCTTTGTGGTCATTTATGCCGATCTTGAAAAACCTTTTTTAAAAACTCATTCATTTTCAAAATCACTCAAAGATGGATAATACCTCTAGTATGTATCATGATTTGCCTAAATTTTCAATTGATGAGTATCTGATTGGGCTATATATATATGCAACCATCTAGGATCGATAAAAGCGGCGGAATGATGGAAGTCATCGAACGAGGACCCATCATCATATACCCGCGACAATGGATAAAGTCACAAAAGAAGATAAAGTATCTCAAAACCGAAAAGCAATGTGGGATACTCTTTGAGATCTGATGGAAATGATAAGATCAAAGACAGCGCCTACAAAATTTTAACGGTGAAGTTTGAAAAGTTAAAGATGTTGCCCAACGAGACCATCAACGAGCTCGATGGGAGGATCACCATGTCGGTCGATAAACTACGAGAACTTGGTAGAGATGTCGGACAAAAGATATCAACTACAAAGATCTTAAGATCTCTCACCAAGAAAATGGGGACATGAAAGTCCGCGGTAATCAAGGATTGACAAGACATTTCAAAAAATGAAGCCAAGCAGCTTGTTCTGGCCTTAAAGCTCACGAGGTTCATTTAATCGAAAAAGGATAGCGAGATGAAGATGAGGCGCCATCAAGCCTCAACGTAAATCAAATTCGTTTAAAGCAACCAAACAAGAGATCGAAGGCCATTGAACTCATTGGAAATATCAAAAGTCAAGGTATCAGACGCAGATCGCTTACCAAGAAACTTGAAAGAACAAATACTCGAATTTTGGTAAGTATGAGATTCTATAGTATTTATCAAAGAAACAGGAGGCCAACCTGACAAGATCACGAGAAAGAACCGATTTGATGATCGAAGAGATCACAGAGAAGAAAAGAAAAAGATGATCGGCCGGATGAGAGAAGAGATAGCAGATCGGACGAGAAGAAATTCGACATTATCGAAGGGAAGTCACCGACAGATCCTTTGGCGGAGTGACTCACCGCGTGGCGGAAGGTTCAGTAGATCAAAGATCATGCTTCAATGTGAGAAACCAAGTCACTTCTGAGATCAAGCGCCTGACGACTTTAGGAAAGAAAGAGAAGAGAACGAACAAAAGAGAGAAAGCAACGCGTAGATAAGAAAGCCCTCGTAGGCGACGCATCCGGAATTGATGATTCTATCTTTCGCCGAGGACTGCAGGTACTATCATCAGAGAAGACTTAATCTATTAAGCGGTCTTCCATTGACTTCACGAGCATGAAGATCATTATTCTCTTCATATGGCCGATGAATGCACTTTAATAACGAGGAGGACAATCTGAGGGTAACCTCTCCACCAACTTTTTCAAATTCCACACCTGCTTTATTATTAGCACACTCACGGAGAGATTGACTTCGCATTTCTACTTCCAACAATTGCTGATGATGATCTCTGCAGGCGGTAGACACTTATACAATAGTGGAAAGTAAAATGACAAAGCTAAGGATCGGAAATAATCATTTCGTTAAAAGAGAACGCTTAGTAAAAGCTCTTCCAATCGAAATCTGCTAAAGCTATAGGAAGGTAATCTGGGAACTTAACGTTTCGAAGGATAAAATCTTACGATCGAGAAAGCAGATCAAAGATCACTAGCAATCAACAAACAAAGTGATGATTTCAAAATCGTTGATTGCTAAATTTGATGAGCTATTAAAGTATACGAGAGTCTTTAAATCTATCGAGGATAGTCTGCGGAAGAAAATAGAGGTTTTCACAAAATCATCTAAAAACCGTTCAAGAAATGAACACCCTATTTTCGAACGCCGACTAACAAGAAGGAATTGGGTATGAGAACCCTTCTACATCCTCAAAAGCCCCGATTTGATTAACCCGGATGGGGTGTAATCAAACTAGTCTACAAAGATACCTTCAAAAAGCTAAATTGTATCTAATAAGGGGAAAAAGACTTCTTGAGCAAGTAAAGGCGGTGCACAATCAAAAGGGAAGCGAAATGGACCCTGAATTGATAAAGCATCGGTAGGAATCAACAGAAGAACCCGGTTCTTCCGAAGAGACCCTCAACGCGATCGTGATTAGGTATCGGAAGAGACAACCCATGAGAAGGAAATCTAATCGTGACCCAATCAGGTCGGTGCCCTAATGAGGCAAGCTATAGGTAAACCACAAAAGACCACCTATGCAAAAGATATGAATCTTTTGATGGTAGTAGTCGTACCTATCCTTATAATCAGAGATCTAGAAATTTCTGCGACTGAGCCACACTGGATTAAAAAGACAAAATATAAAAGAAAAATCCCAAGTCTTCTAAGTCATCCAAGGCTCACACTAATAATCATACTAATCGGAAAAGCATATAAAAGAGGCGATGATTATGTTGATATGTATGGGGAGACAAATCGGACCTACAATCTTTTCCAGTTTTCATAGAAGTTCTCTGTTTGTGTGGATCCCTAAATCCACCACTAACCCTCCAGGACCCAATTCAAAGGGGTACCTAAAGCGATTTGATTGCGGGTTCCGTGGATACGACCAACAAAGGAGGTGAAAAACAACTATCTGGTACATCGATAGTGGATGCTCAAGGCACATGACAGAAGCAAACATCTCTTAGATCTTACAAAGAACAAGAAGGCTACGTGTACTCTTCGGTGATGACAACTTTGGTCTTACCAAGGGATTGAACCTTAGAGAATGATGATGTACAAACCTGGAGTCTCGTATGTCGAAGGATTGAAGCACAATCTACTATCAATTATCACAATTTGCAACAACGGATTCAACGTTGAGTTCTCGGCGACAAGTAAAACGATAAGGAATCGACCCTCAACAAATCTTAACTAGAATCGGGTTCAAGGAAACGAGACGATCTACATAGCGATTGGAGCAAGTTGCCCCAAGAATACATCTTTAATAGTTAAAAAGTTCTAAAAGTTACGATTAGCTCGCATAAAAGTTTGAGTCATCCGAACTTCAAGACTCTTATGAATCGCTAGGATGTCTTTGGTTTAGGGACTTCCCAATGAGATATTCTCGAAAGATCAGACATGTGCCGCATGGAAAGAAGGAAAAACAAGTTAAAAAGCCTCATTCGGGAATACGGGACAACATCCAAGAGAGTATTGCAAATTGCTCCATATGGATCTATTAGGACCGATTACCCGGTCGGTCTCGGTGGGCGCAAATATACTCTTGTACTCGTGGATGATTATTCCAAGTTTACTTGGGTTGTATTCTTATCTGAAGAACGAGACAACGACCCCAAGATAATACGCTCAAAAAGCTACAAAAAATGAGAAGGGTGTCAAGATAGTAAAGATCAAATCGAGATAAAGTCTGAGTTCTGAGATTCCTTTATTCTTTTTTTGCCTTTGAAGTTTGGTATACAACATGAAACGTCAAGAAAGTTAAACAACAAAATGGAGTAGCGAGCGGAGAAACAGAACTCTCGATGAATTTGCTGCACTATATTATTTGAACATACCACACCAAACGTTTTTAGGCGGAAAGTAATAAACCAAACATGTCATAAACCTCGTGTTTTAAATACTTCCATGTTTTTTAGATTGCAAATGTTTCATTCACAACAATGGGAAAAGTCGGTTAGAGACTTTTGAGGCGATTCGAGGATGAGGTATATTCTTAGGATATTCCTCATCGACCAATGCTTCGAGTTTACAACAAAGCGAACTCTAGTTGTGGAAAAACACCCCGTGTGGTCTTTGATGAGGCATCCTGCGAACAAAGAAAGGCGGCTCGAGAACAAGCCGTACCGGATCAGCAGATTTTTTGTGGCGCGGAAATGGATCACCTAAGCGTCGAGAAAAGAAAATTTGAACTGCGTAAAAGTGTACATCCGGAACTTGATCTTTGGCGATTCGCGAGTCAATCGAGACGAAAGTGCGCTGTTGTCGATGAAGAAATTCTATTGCAGTGAGGCGGTATCAGCGAAACCATACGGTTGGGGGAACTCTGATTCTATGAACATACTTGACACATGATGGAATTGACATCATTTGAGGCATGTTCTTATCAAGTGGATCATAATTACATGCCACACTGGTAATGAACTATCGAGATATGGATGATGTTCTCCCAAGCGAGACCTTTGTCGAAACGAAGGACACGGATTACCCGGTCATCCAGTGATCGGTTATAGGAACCCGTCGAGTAAAGTCGAAACTAGACATCGATTGGTGAAAGTGCCGTATTTGTTGTTATCATCTGTGGAAGGAACCAGCTTCTTTCAAAGGAAGCTCTACAAGCCTTAAGCTGGATTACAACTATGCGGGGGGAGGTGGAGCGATTTAAAGAAATCAGGATTGGGGAATTGGTGGGCGGAGACGACTCATCGAAGGCGTAATTGGCACAAAAGTGGGTATTCAGAAACAAGAGATGAGAATAATGTCATAACCGGGAATAAAAAGCAGAAACTTGTTGCTAAGGGTATTCCTGTCGAGAGAAATTGATTATGATGGAGACCTTTACGATCGCCTTTTCGCACAACCCGTTATTTGTTTAAGCATATGCTTCCTTGAGAGGGTTCACTGTATATCAGATGGATATAAAAAGTGCATTCTTAAATGGGGGTACTAGCGAGAGGGAAGTTTATGTCGAACAACCTCGAGGGCTTTGAAAAAAAGGCAGCAAGTGTCACAGATTTAAAGAAAAGCTCTTTCACGGCACAGAAAACAGCTCGCCGAGCTTAGTATGTCTACTCTCTCGATTCTTGACGGACGGCGGGTTCACTAAAGGAGCGATTGGGCCGAACCTTATTCAAAATAGAAGATGGAAAGATATTCCGATGGTTGAGATCTCGTGGACGACATTATCTTC